>LR538137.1:262593-318878 GCA_900883565.2 Caenorhabditis panamensis | reverse complement strand
AAAGGCATGATCTATGTTTTTCGTGTGGGAGGTAAGGTAATGAAACCAATTGGTAATGAAAATTAGATGATCAAATACAGAATCAAGGTCAACAAGTTGAACCTGTCATTTCCGGCAATCTCAGTTTATAGTTACAGTTGTTTCAAAGAGTTTTCTAAAGTTCAGACCAACTTTTGAAAGTCACCAACCAAACCGCATGATAATCATAAGTACTCTAACACCGCCTGACACTGATTCTAACATAAAACAAAACGCATTCATTCGCCGAAATACATACCGAAAACCGAGAATGGCACTGATCATGAAATCGTCCAAAATCGAAAACAGTATTCATAACCCGCCATAACTCTAAATACCATCCTCATACAAACACAAACAGAATTCTAGATTTTGGTAGCGGTTCCCGCCTGACTCTTTTTCCTGCGTCTCTCCGACTTATAATTGGCCGAGGGTACATCTGAATCAGTGACCCGTGACGTGGCGTGGTGAGGAAACTAGATATAACTGAGAGGAACTTTGAAATAGTACGACGCTCCAGAATAACGGGGTGTTGACGAGAAAACCCCTTGTGATTGTCGAACACAACAATATCAAAAATGTATGCAAATTTATGGGTGATTGCGTAAAAGAAAGTGTTCTTTGGAGTTTTCACAATTCTGAATATTTTATAGTGAACTTGGTGAACTGTGTGTAAGGACTCTAGAGCCAACAAAGGGGATGACAATCTTTATCAAAAATCAAGAAAAACATTGAAGCATTTTACCAAAATATCAAATAAAGTATGAAAACATGAAAACGTGACTAGAACAGACCCATAGAAGAAAAGGAGATGAAGAGAGTGGAGAAGGCTCACAAACAGTAATACTTCTCGATTCGTTTCTGACACGGCTCACAACGCACCTCGCAGCAGTAGAAGAACTTGCAGTTGCACTTGTCCTCGATTATTTGCACTTTCTTTTCGTAGCCGCGACCGCAGCAAAGCTGGAATTTGAAAGTTAGAAACGTATTACTGCGGTCTCGCGTTGTGGCCCTCGGCGGGTCTCGCCACGAAATCGGTTTTTTGCTGTTTTCTCGTTTTGGGACCGACTTTTTTGAACTTTTTCTGATGAAAACGGATAGAAAACAGAATTTGGAACCTAGATATGGTTCATTCGACCAGAATTATTCCGTTTTTCTATGCGAATTTTCGAAAACTCATTTTTCATTTTCTCGGCAAAAAACACAAAATCTGAAAATTTTAGCTGAAAAATTGAACAGTTTTAGTTGAACTGACTATCAACTGGTTTCAAATTCTCTATTCTTTCCGAATTCATTGAAAAAATCAGAAAAAACCGTTTCAAAATCGAGAAAACACAAAAAACACTTCGCCTGACCGCAGTAGTATTATGCCTGGAAAACTTACCAAGGTACAATCATCAATAGCATTCGGAGATAATGTGCACTGCCGTCCCTTGGTTCCAAGGATCCCTCTCGCTGGATCCGCTTCACAGAAATCCGGGGAAGGTGTCATGTACACCAGATCTGCATTTGTGTGTCTTTTGAACTGCGAGTTCTTCATCACAATCCTCGGCTTCTCCTCAGGCTCTTCCTTCACAACTTTGACCTCTGCTGCTCCATCAAACTTGTCCTTGATTGCCATTCCAATGTCTCTGAAGTGGGGTAGGGAGTCCCAGCAAGTTTTCATTTCACATGAACCACTCATTCCGTGGCATTTGCACTCTCTACGGAGGGATTTCTCGAGAACCTGTCTTCCAGCTTGATTGTTATGTAGATTGATCATGAGCATCCCATCAGTCAACGGAGCACTCACTGCAACTGTAGCAGAACTGTTGTCGGCTTCTCGGATTGATAATCTTCTCTCTGCTCCATCCACAAATTCTTTAGAGACCCCGATTCCATACTTCACATTGTCAGAACATCCCTGGTACATGAACGCGGATTTCGAGTTGTCATTTTTAGAGTAATCACAACCACAGCGTTCACTGATACCTCTGGCGCAATCTCTTGTTACTCTAAAGTTTATTTTTTTTTAACTTTATGTTCAAGGAAAACTCACTTATAAGCCACAGCTGCCGCAGAAATAGCATGAACAAAGGCAGATTCTCGGGTGTTTTCATTGAGAAACACATCAGGAATCACTTCATGAGTCATCGGATCGATCAGAGTGCAGTTCCATCTGAAAGTCATCAGATTCAATTCGGATCAAAACTTTTTGAAAATAGATACTCACCGCCTTTTGTGGAATTGAAACTGACACTCTGCATGTGCCGCCAGGGCTCCAGTCCGGACACTTTCCATCAAGTCAATGTTCTTTTTGCAAAACCTCATCTGCCTCCTAGTCAATCCTTTCATGGATTTACAAGAAGTTCCCGGTTTGTCCCTGTCGAATTTTCCATTCGCCAAACCCAAAGACAGCCAGGAAAGGCCATTGGCGCAAATGGAGACGGTGAGGATTAGTAGGAGTACGGTTGTTTTCAGCATTTCATAATCGGTCTGAAGAGGTACAATCGATGGGTAAAAGAACAGAGAAAATGGTGAGAAGAGAGTGCAAGGAGATGTTTTGGAGAAACGTCGTAAATCACCTGAAGGCAGAGGGGACATTGGACTATGACACATACCGGATGTTAGAAGGAGAAAAGAAGATTCTAGAACTAATCTTGATTAGGTCAACTTTGCTCGCGGAGCCTAACAACGGCCAATTTCCAAAGCAGCGAGCAAAAACCGACAGTAAGTGTGAAAACTCTCAAGATCCCATAAAGTTTTCTCTCTCTCAAGGGGCCCCGAACCAAGAAGAATGTGTGGGAAGACGAGGGACTCGTTGTCTCGGGGTGTCTTCTCTTCTCGGGGAGATATGGCAACACATACGAAAAGCCATAAAACAAGATGATTTAGTGGTGGTGTCGTGTGCCGATACACACACACACACAAGACGACGTGTCTATTGTAAAACAGATGGAAGAGGAGAGAAGAAGAGCGAGGAATGGAGGGACGGAATGGCCACGACGATTTATTGCCGTGTGCAGGGGCCGGGCCAACAGACAACGAGAAGCAGAGGGTAAACGGGGAATTTGAACTTCAGAGTATTTGTATCAATATTTATTAGCTTTCAGTTATCTCGTATGTAATGGGCACATTGCATGAAACATATCGGATCCTCAGCTAGTGTCTCCTTACTGTGAGCAGAGCAATCCGGTGTTAGAAAGGCGCATTTTACCTAGAACAAGTCAGTTTTTTATCTGATCTGTTTGGAGTTCGAGATTACCCCATTTTTCGTACAAGTGCATGAAGAACAAGGACTTATTGATAGTGTAGAATGCAGGGGAATCGACTTTTCATGGTACATACAACTCTCTCCATCTCGCCATTTTGTAAGATCTAATTGAGGAAACAGTTGACAGTCGATTTGGGGATTTCTGAACAAAAAAAGTTAGGTCTGAATGTGTTGAGCAGACCACTTACAAAAAGGCATCAGGAACTGAAAACACATCCTTTGAAACTCTTGGAACTTTTGTGTTAGCGCAAATCAACGAGCTCATAGTCACTTTCCGGATTTCTTTCAGTTGATCTAAAGAAAAATTTCCCTCTGCAAGACTTCTTGAGACAACAAAACCTTCTGTAAACTTCACATGCTCATTTCCATTCTCATAATAAAACCGATCACACTTTTTCAACCTTCGAAACTGTTCCGAAATGATACAAGCGGCAGTTGGACCCACAATCCCACCCGGGATTATCTTTTCTGAGACTATTCCAGTGAACAAGTCAATGTCATCCGGAGACTCATACACTTGTCCAATTGCTGCAAGACCCTCAGCATCAATATCAGAAAAGATGGAGTAGAAAGAGGTCAAACGCTCCAATCCGCAGAAAGTCCTAAAATGATTGTAAGGTGGAATCCCATGATCTCTGCCACGTTGAATGTTGATTGCTATCAAATCCAACCCAGTTCCACGTCTTCCACGATCCGAAAACAAGAAATTCCTCACAGCATCATCAACAAATCGGTCAGTCATCATCTGATGCTTCACGTGCATTCCACCAAGGATCTGCTCAACGGCATCTGCGCTGTAGATCTTTGACATATTCAGGAAATCAGAGGCCAAATCGACAACTCGAGTGGCTGGGGAATCTTGGGATTTCTGCATAGGGGTGAAACGGGTTACTGTAGAATGTAAACGGAATGCAGCAGTGGCAAATGGTTGAAGAATTGAGGCATCACAGGTCTCATAGCCTTCATAATACCCCTCTACACGAGGTCTCAAGTCATACTGATCCACCGTTTTCTGTCCAACAACTATCGGAACGTATTCGTTGTAAACCACGTGAGCGAATTGAGCTGATATGAGTTTCCTGGTCTCCTGATAGATTCGTTCATCATCCCATTGCGAATTCAACTCCTTGAACTTGGTAGAGATTCTTTCGTGTTCTCTGTGAAACACTGAATGAACAGCAATCAGTAGAGTTTGTTGAGAGTTACGGTCATCTCCTGAATTCAAGGATTTACTTGGCAAAACCGATGGGTTTACCTGCGATAAAACAAGGAGCTTCTGGTGAAGATACACATCCATCTTGCTCTGATTCATCTGATTGACTCAAAGTGATTCCGTAGTGTCTTCTGGCTCTTGATAACCTTGTCACTTTCATCTTTCCATCTTGAAAAGTTCTCAACCTATCTCCTTCACATTTCGTAGAACCATACATCACAGAGCCATCCAGATAAGCACTGACCTAGTCAACCAGAAAATTTCATGTCACATTTTCAGTTTCTTACCTGATTCATCTGATTCCTGGGTCCTAATGTTTTTTGCGCTGGAAGACTTCTAACAAATGATAAGCAGGAGAATGGCTCGAAATGAAGATCCCCTGGAGGCACGGGAATAGGAAAGCAAGATGGAGAAACTGTTCTCGAGGAGTCACACATAGAACAGTTCAACGCGGTTCCATCAGGATTCTGATCCACTGGAGAATGAGTGATATCGTGGTCGATGAACTGTCCAAACTCCATCACCAAGTGAGAGTACTTCGGGTTCTCAACTTTTTTCTGATGATGAACTATGTTTGAAACAAGTCGGGGAGAGGGTAATCGGTTCCTCGAAGTTGTCTTGGAACGAGGAATGTTTATTCCGTCTTCATAAGCAACTGGGAGTAAGCGTTTCAGTTCTCGGAAGGTGTTAGCCAACGAGGGCTCCTTTAGATTGTTACACCATCCTGTGTAGGTTCTGTATGGATTCGTTGGATCACAGGGAAACTTCTTCGGGTTACAATTCTCATCACTCTTCACCCCAAAATCCTCTCCAATGTATATCCCTTGTATGCTCTCCAAATCAACATGCTTCAACTCCACCAACCTCCTTGTTGCTTCTAGTAGAATAAAAGAGACGTTGGCTTCACTAACAGCTTCATCCTTTGCTAACATCATACTTCCATAAGATTTTAGAGCAACAGAGTTGTGAGAATCATCATGAAGATTCGAAGACTGTCGACGGTTTCTTGCCTCGGAGACTTCTAGGATACACTCGCCAAGAATGTCGTCGAACTTTTCCGTTTTAGATTTCCCCTTGGAAATCCACTTATGGAAGTTTATACTAGGAAACGCGGAAGAGTTGCAGAAGATTGGAATATTCTGATAATCATCCGCCAACTTGAAGGCGTCTCTCTGGATTACTGTAGCTTTCTGATGTCTGCACATCATTGCACTCAACGATGTCTTTTGAATCTGTTCTAGCTGCTCTGGACGTAAATGACTGCTGTACCAGTAGGAGTCGCCAAATTTAGCCTGAAGTTTTCAACGTTACGGTGGCTTCAGGAATACTGTACCTTTTGAAATTCCAGAGCCAAAATGCATCCAAATGTTGGGCCAACTAAACTACCATACACCGGTGTTTCAGCGATTCCCAAAAGAATCAAATCGACGTCTTTGATCTGTGGGAACATGTCCCTGACACTTTTCAGGATTCTATCATCAATAGAACCTATCAACTCTTCATACGACTTCACTTCTCCTCCTCCACACTCTTTTCTCCATTGTGTATACGTAGCTATTCCATGATCTCTACTCTTCATAAGGATATCTTTGAGAATAGAAGTAGTGGTGGAGAATTCCGTGGAAGAATAGAAGAACGGGTTGTAGATCAAGGGAGATGTTGACTGTGACTTGTCAGAAATCGTCATAAACTTGTTAAACAGCCCGGCTACAGTACCATACTCATTCAAAGTGTTGGCTTCAAGTTGATGGCACGAGCCACCATCACAGTGAGGGGCTCGTAAGTCGTATTTATCCTGAAAAAAACAATGCTTTTGATCAGTTATTCTGGAGAGCGTACCATTGTCTCCTCTCCCAGTAGAATCGGGAGGAAATGCTCAAAAGTGATAAACTGAAGCTCAGAGATCACAAATTTTCTAGCTTCCTCAAACAGAACTTCTACGGAAACTTCAGGAAAGGTTTTCTGGAGTTGGTCAAAGATCCAATTATGCTCGTCAATTAGTAATTGGTGGATTGGGGATTTCTCCAGTGAGAAAGTGGAGATTTTTCCTTTAGAAATCTCCTTCAAATTCTGATAAACCGGACCAGCGTCAATGAAAGAAGTCGCTAAGTTCATCTGCTCCCTCCGACCAAAAGCACAATTTGGCAATGGAGCAGGAGCGGATCGAATGTAGCAATCAAGTAAACTGTAAGAACCATCTGAATCCTATCTCTGAATTGAAACTCACTGCAATCCAACATTCATACACTCCTTATTCCCACTTCCACAACACCCAAGACCTTCTTGGTTGATGGCGAACTTTGCTAGATCATTGTATAGAAACTCTGAGAAATCTAGGAAGTTTTGAGTTAACGGGATAGGAAATTGAGGGGGAATTCTAGCAATTCGTTTCTCAATAACATCGGGATATGGAAGAGGACGGTTACGATTGCTGTGGAATCTTGGGGAGGAGATATCTAAACATAAGACATACTTATAGAAAAGGATCATGTCTAGAAAACTTACCATCATCATAAACAGCCGGAAGTCTTCTAGAAAATGGAGACAAGGCGCTTCCAGATAACGGAGAGAACAAATTAGTGCATCGACCATCAAAATGACGATACTTTCCATAAGAACACTTGTATTTCTTCAAAGGACACTGTCTTCGGGGTAGCTTTCCGTATTCTGGATTACTGTAAAACTATTGTAAGAGTAAGTGTGATTCGATTGGTCTTACTTCAACTTATGCGTTGCTTTTATAGCTGCCAAAGCTGCAATACTGTAGTTCAACTGGGTTTTTAGAGATTCAGAGTTTTCAGAGTTCCCAGTGAAGTGAGAGCTAAATGGCAGGATTTCAGATTCGGCTTCCCGAAACGCGTCGTTTATTAGGGGGTCTAAAAAAGTTATGTATCATAATCCAAAATATCTAATAGCTTCAACAAACCATCTCCATGACAGTTATAACAAATCGTCAACTCTCGGGCTTCTAAAAACCGAAAGAATCCGAAAATCCAGAAAGCTAAAAGTCGACGCATTCTAGAAGATTTCAGAAGCCTGGAAACTTGTGAGAACTAGAAGTAACAGTTGAAGAAGCCCCCGTCAGGATGAATATAAAATGATGGGGTAGAGAATAAGAGGGACTTTGAAAAAAGTGACAGAATGCAGAGAGAAGGGAGACATTTGATCTAGTTTCGCAGCCGACTGAACAATGTACAATGTGTGTTGAGGAATTGGTGTTCGGAGACGTTTGAGGGGTTCTTTGTTGTCTGATGCTTTTTCAGGGATCCTTGGATCTAGAAAATTTATGGATCGAGAGACAAATTCAACATCAAAAAACTTCATTCAATCAGAGTAACAATACTTCGACTTCCTTTCGTTCATCGCCTTGTTTATTTTCCGATTTATCTGATTGAATTCGGTAATCAAACGATCAATTTTCTTCCTATCCAAAACTTTGAAAAGCCGCCTGACCTTCTCCAACCTTCTCCGAAAAATAACCCGAATCTGGATCATCTGTTTGTCAAAATAAGCAATCGTGGGTGTAAGATTGCTCTCAAACAAGTTCGGACTGTTCAGACTTCTATTTATCGATCTTGGCTCTCTCAAATTGTAATAATCCTCCAGAGTCGCAGCAGCTTCCAGTTCTTCTTTACTCGGGTCAGTTGCATTGAACTTTTTCCAAGGACGCACTGGTCCAAACTTCAATGTTGCTCGTAGCTCTGCCATTCCAATAGTGGCAATACTCTCTGGGATTGCGTGAGCGGCTAGTAGTTTAGCCAGATCTTCTTTTGCAATGCCGCCGGTTAAGTTAGTGTAATCGTCTCCTTTGAAGCAACCGTTAGAGATTTTTTCTAACTCTTCACTTTCATCGAATAGGAGAAATGAGTTGAGGATTTCAGGAGTAAGAGTGAAAGCGGAAGTAGCATTTGAAGTTGAGTTCACATCTACTGAAACTAACATATTACTGCGGTCACGCGAAGTGGCACTCAGCGGGCCTCGCCACGAAATCAGTTTTTTGCTGTTTTCTCGTTTTTGGACCTACTTTTTTGAATTTTTTCTGACGAAAACGAATAGAAAAAAGAAATTGAAACCTAGAAATAGTTCATTCGACCAGAATTATTGAGTTTTTCATTGCCATCTACTCATTTTTGTAATTTTTCAGCCGAAAACACGAAACCTGAAAATTTTAGCTGAAAAACCAAACAGTTTTGGTTAAACTAACTATCAACTATTTTCAAATTGCCTATTCTATCCGAGTTCATTAAAAAAGTTTGAAAAAATCGGCTCAAAATCGAGAAAAAAGCAAAAAACTGATTTCGTGGCGAGACCCGAATTCATACCTGCATCTATCTGTTTGAAGAAAAAACATATTGAAAGTAATAAAAGTTTCATTCTCGGATTTGACAGTGAATTTGAAATTCAGAAGAAATTTTGATATTCCCATTGTCCTTTCGACAAATGTTGCATTGCAAAGATCTTATGCCAGATACCACACGGATCCGGTTCTAGCACTGGATGCTTCATCTTTTTCCTTATTTTCTTGTCTGAATTCAATTCCATTCATAAAGCAATGCTCTTTACTCTCATTGCTTTTTTACTTTTGGCTTCAAAATCACAAGCAGGTAACAGAACTCCTAGAACACAAATTTACAGTACGTATATTCTTGCAGAAACTTGCAATTGTACTTGCGATTCGTCTTCACCATCTACATCCATTCTGTACGATAGTCTCTCAGATGACGTTATCACGGATTCTCTTCTTTTTGACGTCAATGAGGAACTCGAAAAGATCTCCAAATCCTGCTTCACAGTCAAAGATCATGAAGAGCTAACCGGAAACACACTACGATACAAATTTGCCGAATATGTAACTGGCCGTTCAGTCCCTGCAGCAGTTGAAACTATCGGTCTGGAAGAGCTTCGAGCAAACATGAAATTTGGGCCAGTCCGTCCCTGGGGAGAATATTACAATTACCATAGCTACTCCGACCGGAAAGCTGCAACTACCCCAGAAGCCTATTACAATATAAAAGAACCGATTAGCATTGATAGAAGCTTGGACAGCTACCGCTTGGTTCAAGAAAATGTCAATCAAGCTGTGAAGTATCTAGACAAAAAGTTCCCGGCAATTCGAATCATCTTCAGCCGCAAGTATGAAAAGTTGCGAAGATCGCAGAAGAAAGATGCTGATAGAGTTGTCGTGGATGAGATGATTTCAGAATTCAAGACGGTTAAAGAAAAAATAACGGAAGCGATTGATAAGATGCCACAAACTACAGCGATTGATAAAGAATGTGTGAAGAAACCGGAGAAAAAAGGTTAATAAATATGTATTTTGAACATTTTATTTCATCTTCAAGCCACACTGATCTTTTCCAATTTCCAACGGATCTATTCCAGTGTACCAGGATTTCCGTATAACGTTGACCCAACAGTCATAGACCTCCAGACCTCCATGAAACTGGAACTTTTGCTCAATCCACTTTTCACTGAAGTACGTGGTCTCGTAGTACTTTCCAGAGTCTGCTAGGATTGTAGCTATTGTAAAACTCGTTGTTTCCTTATCATTCTGCAATAGGTGAGAGCCAATGTGCAGAGCTGCTAGAAAGTTGACACCAGTACTCGTTCCTCCATCAATTCCAAACTCTCTAGCAACTTTCATAGCAGCTGTACTTGCCAGATCCGGGATTTTGAGGACTCTGTCAATTACAGCCGGGTCCAGGCTAAAAAAGAAGGTTCTGATTTTATTTTGAAGCGTACTACATACCTAGTAGTCTCCGCTATTCTTGCTGGACCCATTGCTCCATACCCAATCCCTGCCATTCCTGGAGACACCCAATGATGAGCTCCGGACTCTGAGGAAAAGCTGAAAATTTTCCAGGTTGAGTGTGATTACCAAGATCCACTCACGTTCCATTCATTACATAGTCATAGTAAACAGAGAACTGTGTATCCGCTAGAACAATCTTCGTGTCAAGACCATACTTTTTTGAGTATCTCCCAATAGAAGACAATGTTCCGCCTGTCCCCGCAGGATGCACAAAGAAGTCGGGGACTCCATTCATTTGGTGAACTATTTCAGACATCATGTTTCCAGATTGATTCTCCGAATCTCCACTTTCATGGAATTCCTCGGCAAAGAAAGCGTTTTTGAATTGGTTCATAAAAAATCCTCCAGTAATCTCTGCCAGTTTCGCCGCTCTAATCAAGCGTTCTCCAATGGGGACTCGGATTACGAAACCACCTTGTTCCTGGATTCTTTCAACTTTCACGGCTTCTATCGTATCGGGGACCTGGATGTGTGACTATGAGAGATAGAGAAGCTCAAACTACATACGAAATCAGTTTTTTGCTGTTTTCTCGGTTTTGAACCGATGTTTTCAAATTTTTCAAATGAATTCGGATAGAATAGAGAATTTGAAACCGATTAATGATCAGTTCAACCAAAACTGTTCAGTTTTTCAGCTAAAACTTTCAGATTTTGTGTTTTTGGCTGAAAAGTTACAAAAATGAGTACATCGCAATGAAAAACTCAATAATTCTGGTCGAATGAACTATTTCTAGGTTCCATTTTTTCATTCTATCTGTTTTCATCACAAAAAGTTCAAAAAAGTTGGCCGTGAAACGAGAAAACAGCCAAAAACCGATTTCGTGGCGAGACCCCCCTAACCCACCACTGCTGTAAACTTCAACCCCAACAGTCGACACATGTAACCCAGCGAGCATGCGGTGTTTCCCGAAGACGCTTCAATGACGTGGCTTCCATTCTTGACATGTCCCTCCAAAAGCGCCCACATCATCAAAGCCCAGGAGTATCGATGTTTCAAAGAGCCAGTCATCGAAGCCGACTCGTTTTTGAACAGAATTTTGATTCCCGGCAGACCAGGAGGACTGATGACGTGGATTGGAGTCATTGACATTCGTTTTCTTTCCTTCCAAAGTGTCCGAATGGCATAGCGAGTCCAGGTTTTGGGAGCTGAAATTCGAGGCAATGCAAACGCGCTCCACCGAACAAACCGGTTAGCTGATCCGCTGGAGCTTCTGAAATTTTTGATGGCTCCAGAACATTCCCGTCATCACTGATAACAAGAATAGCATTTCCTAGCAGAGAAATGAGAGTTAATAGTAGAAAAATATGCTCGCAAATCATAAAAAACGAGAGAAATAAGCGACCAGAGATGAGTGAAAAAATGAAAACGAAAAGAAAGTTCAATGAAAAAGAGGGGGCGGAGCCTAATTCCCAGTTTCAAGGACAATGGGGTGACCGGAAGAATGGCGAATTAATAAGAAAAGTAGCCATCTATTGAAAACTGGTAAAGAATCGAAAAATAAATAAAAATTTATGCTTGGTGCGTGCGTCATCACAGAGAAACGAGAAAGAGAGAGACTTTTGTATTATTATTGCTTAAATTGTTCTGATATTCAACAACGAATCTCAGATTTGTCCGGGAAGAGAGAGTGGCGAGAAAATACTATAATATCAACAAGAAAAATACCCAGAAAACGGAGGAGAAAATGGGACAGGGGGACGGTGTGTTCTGATGATGATGATGATGGTGGGACCCGAAGAAATCGACCAAGAAAATTAGAAGGGGGGAAACGAGAAAGTGTGTAATAAATATGTATCACAAGTTGGATTTGAGTTCTTTTACAGAAAGATTCCCAAAGCCTCTAGCAGTGAGGCGACGAATCGGAATTGCTGAGTAGTCGTGCAGTGTCGGAGGATTGTCTCGAGTGGGTTGGAGACCTTCGGAAGTACTTTGACACTGTGGGAGTGTGTGGGAGGGTGGAGTTGATGAGCAACGCGAACAGGACCATCATGGCTCCGATGAGGAATGGGGGTCCGGGGATGAACTGCCAGTCGAAAGCTGCCGCTCGTTCTACTTGTTGTTGGATCTGTAAATTCCCAGCTTCGAATGGTTCTCAACTTTTCAAAGACTCACCCAAGACGACTCATTCCTACTCGGCGCCAGGATCTTCTCTGGAATCTTTCGTGGCGCCACTAGTGATAACGGTCCGGCAGCTGCACTCTTCTCATCCTCCAAATCAACGTCGAACAAGTAGAATACAGTACCAAATAGTGCTGGCCCGAACCCGGTGCAGAGTCCTCTAATCCCTGTTATCACTCCTTGAACGGTTCCCTGCTTGTCTTTGTCGGAGAGGATCGAGACGAATGCTGATATTGATGGGTAGGTGATACTGCTCATGGCGGCGAGAACTCCGGCGGCCCACATCATCCAGTATCTGGAGAAAAAAAAAAGATTTTAATGGAAAAGAGCAAAAAAAGTACTCACTGTGTTCCCAATCCGTACCACGTCAACTGAATCAGTTGGAAGATCAGTCCGAGTGTTATCGTGTGCTTCGTGCCGACTCGATTCGTCAGCCAATGCAGCAATCCGGTCTGTGCGACGACGGAGAGGATTCCGACAAGACCAATGTACATGGCAACGGCTTCCGGGGAGAATCCGACGACGAGTTTCAGGTAGACGAAGAAGCACGAGAATTGACCGGATTCTGGTAGGTAGGAGAGGAAGACGATGGCGGAGAGTTGAAGGATCTAAAAATAGAGACATACTAACCTGATTTCGGAGTAAACCGACTCACCAACTTATCCTCCCACACAATTCTCAGAGAGCCGAAGGGATCTGCCGAGTGCCAGTTGAACACCTCATTCGGAGTGACCTGCCCGGATCCTTGATTGGATCTTCTTGATGGAAGTGACTCTGGGACGAAGAGAACGATGAAGATCACGTCGGCGATGGAGACGATCGTAGCGAGGAGCACGACGAGACTGTCGCCGTAGTATTCGGACAGGTAGGCTCCGAGAGCTGGAGATGTGACCAGGGAGGCGGCGAATGTGGCGGAGACCAGGCCGTAAGCAGAGGATCGTTCCTGCAAGATAGATTGCTTATTTCTAGTCGGAAATCATCAAAACACTCACAGTTTTATCCGTAATATCTGCCACATACGCCAGAATAACACTGAACGTCACCGAGAACAGCCCAGAGAGACTGAACAAGGCAAAGTACCACCAGGGGCTGATTTTGAGACATGGAATCGGCATACAGGTGCATAGAACGGTCAGGATCAGAAAGGTCTTCCGGCCCCAGACATCAGAGAGAGCACCGACCAATGGAGCGGATAGAAATGATAAGAGACCCTGAAATTTAAGATTTTTCAAAGAAAAAAAGAGGAATGACTCACTTTTACACCTAATACCAACCCGTTCATGAGGAATTTGTTGGTGGGAAATGTTTCGGCAAGTACCTGAAAAAGTACACGGTTTTACTGAATTCTAGCAGAGGTTTCTCTCTTTTTGTGTGTTTTCAATCAAAAAACGACTCACATTGATGACGGGTACTGTTAACAGACCCCATGCGAAATATTCCAGGAATATGACCACAAGAGCGTGTGAAACTGATGCCTGAAAAGTTCAAAAAATGATATTTCAGTTCAAAATGTGAATTTTCGCTCACCTCCACATACGGATGTCCTTTTTCCACTCGATCTTTCATTTTTCGTCGTCCGAATACCATTGACATTATCGATCGGCTCCTTCTGAGCATACTATCCTGAAAGCTGATTGGAATTGAGAACGGAGTTACGAAATATTGCTTAAAATGGGAGAATTTGAGCTTCCTCATCTATTTTTCACGCTTTTCTCACGGATTATTGCTAAGAAATTGAAAATTTACGGCTCCGGAGCTGAGTGCTGCGATAAGTTCAAGAAATGATTTTGAAAAATCAAAAAAGCAGCTCAAAAACGTCTCAAGAAGATCTGTTTTCGTGTCTGGGCTCTCTGTGCGCAAGTAAATAACAGGTGGTGGAAGAGCGAAAGTTCGGCCGTGAGACCAGTTGGCAGTGTCGACCCCAATATTATGTGTTCATCGCAAAGAACCGAAAATCTAGCTAGAAAATAGCGACAAACAGTGTAAAAATCGATAAATCCGCGTGTCTTGTCTGGCCGCAACAAGCTGAGAAACCGGTCCATCCGATTATGTCATTTCGGAAGGCGCCAGGCAGAAAAAATGGATGGATTTTTTGATCGATAAGTGTGATAATCGTACTGATAAAGTGATAAAATGCGTTCAAACCTCAAGCTTTGTGATGAGTATGCGAGTATTTGGTGATAGACGGTCGTCAGGATTTACCTGCAACGAATTTTTCCAGTATTCACAGCGAAATGTTTATTTTTCGAGCAATTTTCACTCTTTCAAGGTAAACGACTCACCTTAGGAACCTGTGAAGTAGCTGTGCTCCGTGGCGACACTTGCTGGCTCATTCCATCCTTTTTCCCACTGCAAAAACAAACTGATTTTCACGTTTTCACGTTGGCGAACTGTACAAAAAACGTGAAAACGGGGTGAATGACGTAAGAGATCGCAATGACGCTCCAATGAACCGGAGCTAGTAAAACGGAGAAAAAGACACGAGGAGCCGGGAGTTTTATCACTTTTTTAGTGTTTTTAATCAACAAAGGAGCAGACATTGTGAGCAAGAGAACGAAAAAGGAAAACGGCCGAGAATTCACAGAAAGCGAACGGCAAATGACACGAGAACTGAAAAATTGATGTACTAGTTGTGTAAGCTCCAAAAAACTTTAAACTTTGGGTACTTTTGCCTAATGGAAACGTTGAGAAAAAGGGCCAGCGGGGGGAGACAAATTTGTGGCCGGTTTTGGCGCAACGAGGACATAAAGAGATGAATATCTGGGGTGCTGGACAACAAGAAGAACAGTGTGATGATCGAAAAAGAGACACAGAGAGGGCCAGATGAACAGGTATGAGGAGGCGAAGATGCGGAAGAGATAGAACTTCTCCGCGCTCTCCCCCGTTGCCTTCTTTTTCGCTCTCTTTGCACTGAAAGCGACAAATTCCGATCGGCATGGGGTTCGTTTCTCGGAAATATTGCATATTTGTAGTGGGAAATTGGTTTTTTTGTGGCGGGCAGTAGAGGAAATGTGAAAAATCGCGAGAAAAAATGCATTCAAATAAAAAATTGAGACAAACAATGCGAATCATATTCGTCGTTGCGAGACCCGCGGACAAAATGCAGTGTGCGCCTTTGAGGTACAGTAACCCAGCTCCTCTATTTTTCAGTGTTGATGCGGAAGATAGAGTTTGCGCTGGCGGATTTGGAGCAGCAGGTGAAGAATGGCGAGGAAACGATTTTTTTGAAAACGTGAGTCTATATCTGAGCAGAAAACTTTTTTATAAAGCACAAAAATTCAGATCCTTCGACAGCATTGACTACCAACTGAAGTTAGAACGAGACGTGAATTGTCTTCACCAAGTGTACGATTTGCTGGCAAACGAAAAGAAATCCACGAAAAGAGAGCTCTATTATGAGCAAAAAGAGCTATACAAGGTGCAGAGGAATATGGATTCGTTGATTCGAGCGATAAATATGTCAATTGCTAGATGAAAATAGGAATAACTTGAATATTGTAAGTGTTTTGTTTCAATTTCAGCTTTTTATAGTCCATTTTCAGTTCTTCTGCGCCCGTGGTTTGCTGCGCGGCTCTATAACCTTCATCACAGAAAAATGCGGCGTTATTGATGGCCGAGTCCAGACCGGCCTTATCACTGACTCCCTGCTCACCTCCAACCTTCACAGCGACGCCGAATTCATTCTAATGGTCGAGAAAGACACAACGTTTCAAAAACTGCTGGATGAGCGCTTCCAGGAACTGTTTCCTCAAGGGATTCTAGTGACGTCAAAGAAATATCCCGATATTTCTACGAGGAATGTGGTGAAATTCATATGGAAATCAAGACGATTGCCTGTTTTTGGACTGTTTTATGCGGATCCACATGGCAAATCGGTCTAAAACCCTGAAAAAGGTGTTCAAATATCACTTGTCTCTTCTAGAAATCGAGATCTACCTAACCTACAAGTACGGCAGGATCGGGAATTATGCAGAATGTAGAGGGGCGTTTATACCGACTATTCAATGGATTGGGTATGTTTTTCAAGTTTAAATAACGTTTCTACTCCCTCATTTTTCAGTCTCTACCCCTCGGACTTTCATCTCTTCCCAATCCTCGCTTCTCAATGTTCATCTAACCAATTCCGATCACAAAAAGCTTCAACGAATGATTCCTCGAACAATCCAGCTCGGCAAGCATCAAATAACTCGAGAATTGGATTGGATGATTCAGAATCGGTTCAAACTTGAATTAGAAGCAATTAATTTGTGTGGAGCAGAATTTATGACGAGGAATTTGATAAAACCGATAATTTCTGGGAAGAACGATGAGGAATCGGATCAGTGGAATCTGGAACTAGAGCCAATGAATCAGAAAAACGAGGAAATTTTGAATTTTGAAAATTCAGATGAAGAGAATGGTCAGTGGGAGCAGCTACCAGAGTCAACGAAACCTCTAGAGTTGAGATCAGAAAGACGAATCGGGGAAATTTGAAGATCGTCGTCGTCGTGTCGTCGGAAGATTCGGATATGAAGAATATTCTGGAGATTATGATTCGAGAGATAATGGAAGATGATAGTGATTGTGACTAAAGTTTCATCTGCATGTATTTTTCAAGTTTTCAATGTATGTTTTCTATTTTCAAAGTGTTAAAAATCATGCAAAATTATTGAAAATTCGCTGCCCGTCAATCGACACAAGATCGTGGCGAGACCCGAGGAACAAATATGGCATGCGCCTTCAAGAATACCGTAATCTTTGACGCGAAGTTTGAAGCGAAAGATCGTAAAATTTTGTGATGAAAGCATGATAATTTATTGTTTTCATGCATTTTTGTTGTATTTTCTGTTTCTAAAGTACCAAAAACAGTGTAAAAGTTGAAAAATCCTCGAAATATGAGTCTCCCCGCAAATTTACACCAAATCGTGAAGAGACCCGAGGAGTAGATGTGCATGCGCCTTTTAGAATACCGTAATCTTTGAAGCGAAATTTTTGATGATTTCTTGACATTTTGATAGCAAATCAAGTTTCATTAGCCTTTCTTCAAGCTCACTCAAATATTTTTTTCAAAATTCATCTTCGATTTCCCATTTTCAGATGTTCCCAAAGTTCTGCCAGTTCTTTTTTTTCCAAGTTTATTGTCCCTTCTCGAGCTCAACCAGCTTTTTCCCATGTTTCAACTTTTCCAAACGTCCAGTCAGTTTCTCCCAATGTTCATCCAGCCCTTTCTCCTGCCCCTTTAGTTCCCAAGTGGTAGTGAGTTGTGCTTCTTAGCCCGTTTTTTCAAACGGTTGATCCCTTTCGCCGCGGAGAGGCGAAGCACGTGAAAGGGAAGGAGACCCGAAGGTCCCCCCGACGCTGGGGCAGCATGATGTAGCCAGGACGAACCTGTTTCCATCAAGATCCCCGGGATACTAGCGTTTCGTAAGGACGAACCCACTACGTAAGCCCTCTCCACGTCTATGTGCACTGTGGTTCGACGCTGGCTCAACAAGATGTAGCCGGGACGAACCCGTTTCCATCAAGATCCTCTGGATACTAGCGTTTCGTAAGGACGAACCCACTACGTAAGCCCTCTCCACGTCTTTTCCAAGTGTTGTGGTGTAGTGCGACGCTGGTTCAGCATGATGTAGCCAGGACGCACCTGTTTCCATCAAGATCGCCTGGATACTAGCGTTTAGTAAGGACGAACCCACTAATTTGCCCTCTCCACGTCTGTGTGCACTGTGGTTCGAAGCTGGTTCAACAAGATGTAGCCGGGACGAACCCGTTTCCATCAAGATCACCTGGATACTAGCGTTTCATAGGGACGCAACCCTACTACGTAAGCCCTCTCCACGTCTTAAGTCTTGTGCAACGCTGGCTCAGCATGATGTAGCCAGGACGAACCTGTTTCCATCAAGATCACCTGGATACTAGCTTTTCGTAAGGACGAACCCACTACGTAAGCCCTCTCCACGTCTATGTGCACTGTGGTTCGACGCTGGTTCAACATGATGTAGCCGGGACGAACCCGTTTCCATCAAGATCACCTGGATACTAGCGTTTCATAGGGACGCAACCCTACTACGTAAGCCCTCTCCACGTCTTAAGTCTTGTGCAACGCTGGCTCAGCATGATGTAGCCAGGACGAACCTGTTTCCATCAAGATCACCTGGATACTAGCGTTTCATAGGGACGCGACCCTACTACGTAAGCCCTCTCCACGTCTTTGTGCACTGTGGTTCGCCGCTGGGTCAGCATGATGCAGCCGGGACGCGACCCGTTTCCATCAAGATCCCCTGGATACTAGCGTTTCGTAAGGACGAACCCACTACGTAAGCCCTCTCCACGCCTCCCCACGTCTTTTTACTGTTCAAATGTTTTCTTCCTTTTCCATCTGACACTCTTCTTGAGGTACAGAGTGATCTGGGTTCCGAGCTTGGTGAAGTTGGCCGAGTCGGATTGCCAGATGTATTGGTCATCTTCGTTGTTCTTGGTGGTCACGACAACACGATCGGCGGCGCAGAATCCGACTCCGAATTGTCCGATGAGGTCTCGAGCGGTTCCCAGGCACAGTTGTTTACGTTAAAAACATGTGAAAACGAAAAAAAAACAAAAACGAAAAAGGTTTTACATTTTCATCTTCAATCGCTTGAAGGTCTCAAGCGCAGCGCCCCGGCATTTCCAACTCCCAACCGCCATAGTCTGCCTTTCCCAGTGGCGCCCACTTCCCATTCCACTCTCAACCTCCCTGACCCTCTAGCTCCATCTCCCAACCTTCTCTACCCTTCACCTCCATCCCAGTGGCCTTCCACTCCCATTTTTCTACTTCATACCTGCCTTGAAATCCTCGAACGACGACGACGACGAGCCAGAAGACGCAGCAACTCCGGTCGAACAACTGAAAAATCATCGAATTGAGTTGAGAAAATGGCTCGAATAGTTAGAGAAAAGAGAAAATGAGCGAAAATTGATCGGAAAACGGGAAGAACGGCAACGATTTGTCGATTTTTCGTAGAAAACATGAGGTTTGGCAGTCGAAATTTGCAAAAATCAATGAAAAAAGTGCCCGGAAGAGAGCAAAAAAGGGAATGACCGGCCGCTAGGTCACCCAATTGGCAAAAATGAACGAACGACCAATAAAATAATCGATACGGCAGTCTGCAACGCCCATTGTGCCGCGCGCACCTCATAAACAGCCGGTAGATCAAAACATTTTTTGATGTATTGACATTTTGACTGCAAACCAATATATTGACTTTTTGATTGCAAACCAAGTAAAAATACACTTACAACACAAAGAAACAGAACCGTAAAGTGTTCGAGAAGTACTGAGACTGAGAAGTGGGGAGGAAAATCAAGTTACTAAACGAAAAGGGGAAAAATTATCACATTTCATCGAGCATAAAGCGATTGGGGAAAAGTGATTCGAAGGTGGTTTAGAGCTCCGAGTGCTTCTCCTCGATGGTGGACTCATCGGCGACTTTTGGCTCTTCTGGAGCTTCCTCGACGTGTTGTTCGGCTTCGACTTGAGCGTCTTGGGAGACATCGAGGGATTGACGGAGAACGGCTTCGATGCGATCAGCGAATCCGACTTGGTCTTGAAGAGAGAAGCCAGATCTCAAGGTAGCGGTCTCAAAGAGCAATTGGGCGGTGGAGGTGACAGTGACGTCTTTCTTAGAAGCAGTGACACGCTTCAGGAGCTCCTTGATGACCGGGTGGCGTGGATTGATCTCAAAGGTCTTCTTCTGTGTGGCATAAAAGTCCTGGGTTGGATCCTTAGCCTTAGCGTAGGCCTGAGACTTCATGATTCTCTCCATGTTTCCAGATCATCCATAGAACGAGGCAACGAGGGCAGATGGGGATTTGACGAGTCTCTGCGAGACGACGGCCTTCTCAATGAGATCCTTGAGGGCGGTCTCCTTGAGTCAGTCGGTTAGTGGCTTGTACTCTTCTTCAAGGACCTTGTGTGCTTCCTTGGCCTTCTCTCCATCGTCATTGGTGACTCCTTTCTGAAAAAAAACATCACTTAGAACTTGAAAAACTTTCTAAAACATACCTTGGCAACATTCTGGAACTTCCTTCCCTCATATTCTGGCATAGCCTGGATGCAGTACTCATCGACGGCCTCGATGAGGAACAACACTTCGTATCCCTTGGCGATGAGTCTCTCAACAAACGGCGAGGTCTCAACTTCCCTTCTTGAGGTTCCAGCCATGTAGTAAATGACGTCCTGCTTCTCCTTCATTCTCTCAACATACGCGGCGAGGGTGGTGGTCTTCTCGTCGTCATTGGATGACTGGAAGCGAAGAAGCTTGGCGAGACGCATACGGTTCGATGGGTTCCATGACTCAGCTGAAAATCAATTGGATTTTTTCAAAACATTGGAAAAACGCCTTACCGGAAAGAAGTTCTCGTACTGCTGCTCGGAGGAGACTATTCCGGTGTGCATGTGGGAAAGACTCTGAAAACTTTTGGAAAATGGAAGAAAAAACCCACCGAAATCATCTGGTTGCTCCGCAACTGGATAGTCTGCTGGTTTTGCATGCCTCCGGCGAGCTGAAATAAAAAAATAGTGAATTTTGGACGTTTGCTATCGAAAAATCTTACCATTTGAGACAATCCGCTGCTGTTTTCGTTATTTTCCCTTCGTTCCTCCATCATTACACTGAAATTCGGCACAAATGTTACGGAAAAACTGAGAAAAACAAAGAAAAATTGCCGAAAATAAGCTGAAAAAGTGAAGAAAAAAGTTGAAATTTATGTGAGTGCAAACAAAAACTACCGTAACCCGAAGTTCGTGGCGGGACCCATCAACATTTTAAAGCATGCGCCTTTAAATTTTAAGAAGAAGTTGCGAACTTTCAGAGCTTTTCCCTCTTATTTTCATCCGTTTCCAAGCGACTTTTTCTGAAAAATGGACAAAGATTCCTTCAGAGACAACTGACTTCTCCCGAGACACAGCTTCCTCTTTCCCACCCAACAAATTACTGACAGAGAACAAAGATATTTCAGGATAAAATTTTATTCATTTTTTCACAGTGATCGTTGGGAATCCGAGGTTCAACAGTTCGTCGACGATCTTCTTCCTTCTTCTTTCGCCGTTCTGTAAAAAATAACAACTAGCTGGTCATTGTTCAAATTATTCAACTAACCCGACATGGCAGCCGACCAAAAAACTACTTTCACTTCGAGTTGCAGAACTTGTCGGCGTACCTGTGAAGAAGTCTTTGAAGCTAATCATTATTACAAGTGTTCTCACCACATCCTCATCTTTAAATCAGTCTTGTTCAGTTGATGATCACAGCAGGATCTTTCTGAAAAAGTGTGTCTCATAAGTTTATCATAATTGCAAGTGTTCTCACCACTTTCCATTCTTCATATCCGTTTGGCATTGAGTTTGTGTGAACAAAAAAGTCACATCAAGATCTTTCTGAAACAGTGCCTTTTATAAATAGAAAATCAGTTTCAAATCCAAAGAGCCTATTTCACAGAAGATGTTTCTTCTTACCTCACATCCTTCTTTCAGCAGCGCTCATCATCATCAGTTTCGATCCTTCCTCTCCACCAAACCCGTTGTCAACCTGAAAAAGCTTTCCCTTTGGAATTTCAGACATTATAATCTTACCATCAAAAATTTTACCCATTTTTGCACCACTGTCTCACAATTCCGTCTAAACCTGAAAAGTCAACTTTTTATAACTTCAAAGTCTATATTTCAATCTTACCCATTTGTCCACAAGTTTGATACTTCCATTTACTAAACATGAAAAGTCTGCTTTCTAAAATTTTGAAGTCTCTTTCCTTACCCATTTTTCATTCCCGTTTCATTCTCATCACATAAACAAATCGAACAATAACAATACCACTATATGAAATACTAAATAACAGAGAAACTTCAGTAAAATAAGGTAGCCGCCTTCCATCGGGAAGGCCTGGGACAAAAATGACAAGAATGAGCAAAAGTTGGGCGGGACAAACACCTCGGCTACCGTTATCTTTTCTCTATCCCCACTTCCCACACTCTCTCTTATCACCTGATCCAAAGGGGATTATTAGGATTATTATAATCTTTCACACGAGTGGGCAGAAGCAGTGATTATGTGGGCAGATTTGATATTTTGGGCGCGAAGCACGTGAGATTTGAAGATTTGGACTTTTGGTAAGGGTAAACAAGTAGATTGTAGGGTTGGTGGGGAGCTAAGAGCAAGGAGAACTTTTGTTATGAAAGGGTATGTGCATTAGGAAGATGAGAAGCCCTGAGATGTTGTTACAAGGAGTTGGAATTTGAGATGAGGTTTTCTAGAGGTGTCAAGATTCTTCAGAAGCTTACTCAACAAGCTATAAAAGCGAAGAGAAAGTGAAACCAATGTTCAACTGTTCCAAGTTATGCCACTGTATGTAGTCATAGCAATCGTCGGGTCTCGTCACGAAGTCGGTTTTTTGCTGTTTTCTCGTTTCTGATCCAATTTTCTCAATGAGAACGAATAGAAAATAGGATTTGAAACCCAGAAATAGTTCATTCGACCAGAATTGTTGAGTTTTTCATTGCGATATACTCATTTTTGTAATTTTTCAGCCAAAAACACGAACTCTGAAAATTTTAGCTGAAAAACTGAACAGTTCTGGTTGAACTGACTATCAAACGGTTTCAAATTCTCTATTCTATCCGAATTCATTCAAAAAAATTTAAAAATATCCGTTCTAAATCGAGAAAACAGCGAAAAACCGACTTCGTGGCGAGACCCGCTGAGTGCCACTTCGCCACAAAGAGATGAAACCGTTTTTCCAGATTTCAGATATTTGATCTGCAGATTCCTTGGCATCCAGAAGCACAGTGACACTTCGAACAGACACATCAGGATTCCCAACCGCTTCATCTATTCATAACCTATAGCTACATAGCTTTTCCCAATTATAATCCAATTCCCGCTTTTCGGCCCATTTTTTCCACTTTGTCAATTTCCCCAGCTCTCCAATTTTCTGTCCCTCTCCATTTTCCCTCGTCTTCTTCTTTTTCTCCGTCCCCCAACAACCACTTTTTCCATTCCCCTTCTCGACTTTTTCGTATATGCTCCATTTGGCTCCATACCCCAGAGCAAAACAAAACAGCCCATATTGCCACGTCATTGCTTCTTCTTCCTTTTGAGAAAATGAATAAGAGGAAACGGGGAAAAGGAGGAGAGGGGAATTAAGCGGAAAATCTAATCAAGAATGTCTTTTGCACATGCACATGACACCAAATGGATGTTTATGTGCGCCTCCTCTTCGGAATGATTTTTGGATTTGGATTTCTAGCAAGCCTCAAATGTGAAAAATGCTTAGCACCTTCCCTTCTGGAAGGATCCTCTCAAAACATCCATATTTCATAACCTCTGCATCTCCACTTTTCCCGTACTCTTTCCCCTCTTTTCCATCTATATTTAGCCTGAATATAGCCGCCGGAGGCGGCAATTAATGGGCTCCAAAGAGAAAGAAGAAAGAGCAAGGAGAACGGAGAGAGACAGAGAGATGAGGACTGACTCTTCCCTTTCGTCTTAGCTATTCCTTCTTCGTTGAGAATAGAAATAGGAGTAGGAGAAAAAAATGGCGATGAACAATTTAGAATTTAGAATCGTCCCTTTCATGCATTTCCAGACAAGAAGCTGCAGAAATCCTTCTTTTCAAAGACCATACAAAAAGTTTCAATTCATTCGAACCGCAACGCCTGTTTTGTTTATTTTTCCCATCCCCCATTGCGCACTTTTTCCGCTTTCACTCTCTCTGCTCCCCCTCTTTTTCGCCGAATGTTTTTCCGTTTTCTCTCTGTTCGTTTCATTTCCATTTTTGTTTGTCCCCTAGTCATTTAGCCTCTATTGATTGATTGGGTCTTTTTGAGGATAGTTTTCAACAATTTCACAACTTTCAATGCCACGTGGCTTAGGTTGTTATTGTCCAACAGCTTTGCCTCCGAACTAGGAGCGTTGTACAACACTTTTATCACTTTATTACCACCTTTTCTTTCCGTCAAATGTCTTCCATTTCAGCCATCCACCTAGGTCAAAAGACCGCTCTACCCCTCGGAAAATGCGTTTCTCGGCCCTCCGAGAGCGTGTTTTCCGCCTCAAAAACTTGCCAGCTGGAGAACTAGCCACCCCGCTAAGAAGATGTCTGAGCACCTTCGACATCACCTTGCTCGGTGTCGGACACATGATTGGAGCCGGTATCTATGTGCTTACTGGCTCTGTGGTCAGGAACACTGCTGGCCCTTCTATCGTGTTATCTTTCCTGCTAGCTGGCTTTGCTTCCCTTCTGTCAGCCCTCTGCTATGCTGAATTCGGAGCCAGGTTCCCGAAAGCTGGAAGTGCCTACACCTACACTTACGTGGGAGTTGGAGAACTCTGGGCCTTTGTTATTGGATGGAACATCATTCTGGAACACATGCTTGGAGCCGCCGCAGTTGCAAGGTCATGGAGTGGATACCTGGATTCCCTGTTGGGAAATGTGATCTCTAACTCGACAATTGCAAGAACAGGACACTTGCATGAGGTAAAAATAGCTTGGAAGCCTTGAACTTAAGAATCAATTGATTCCAAAACTTTTCAATTCCAGACCTCTTCATTCTTCGGTGACTACCCTGACCTTCTTGCTTTCTTGTTGATTGTTCTCGTGGCATTCTTCGTTGCTCTCGGCTCCAAAGTCTCCACCAACTTCAACTCCTTCCTGACAATTCTCAACATTGGAGTTGTGGTGATTGTGGTGTTCTATGGTGCAACATTCGCGGACTTCTCCCTCTGGAGTGGCGTTAGTGATGATGGAAAGTCGAGATTCTTCCCTTATGGTGTTTCTGGAATGTTCGCCGGAGCCGCTTCTTGCTTCTTTGCCTATATCGGATTCGACGGTCTTGCCACTGCCGGAGAAGAAGCTAAGGATCCCTCTCGCTCAATCCCAATTGCTACGTTCTCCTCAATGACCATTGTCACGTTGTCCTACGTTCTCATGGCAGCTTCCCTGACTCTCATGATTCCGTATAACCTTGTTCACCCAACTGCCGCCTTCTCTGATGCGTTCACCATGCGCGGTGCGGACTTTGCCGCTTACGCCGTGTCTCTTGGAGCTCTCTTTGGAATGACGACTTCTCTAGTTGGAGGAATGTTTGCTCTACCGAGATGTGTCTTTGCCATGGCTGATGATGGACTCTTGTTCAGTTCCTTGGCTTCTGTGAATCCAAAGACCCAAGTTCCCATTCAAGCACTCATCATTTTCGGATTCCTGACAGCTATCATTGCTCTATTGTTTGATATCACAACTTTGGTGAGTTATCAATACTAATAGCACTTCTTACACGAATTGTCAATGTTTATAGGTAGAATTCCTTTCTATCGGAACCCTGCTGGCCTACTCTATCGTCTCCGCATGCGTCATAATCCTCCGCTACCAACCCGCATACTCTGTGGATGAAGGGCAATTTGACAATGGTGGCAAGCTTCGATTCAAGCTTCCGGTCATTGGAAGATTTTTGGATAACTTACTACCTGGACAATCAATTTACTATGGCATGAGTGTCATGATCACTGCTATGTTCTTGGCGAGTTGGTCATTGAGTTTGGGTAAGTTAAACTTTGAGGAACTCGCCATAGTCAACTTTATGGTTTAGGAAATCTTCACGGTTCGATTGGCTGCCAGATCTTCCTGTACGCCAATATTCTCATAACGATACTCGGATTCTTGTTCATTTGCGCACACTACCCGAACAACACTCCACTAGACTTCAAAGTCCCATTGGTTCCTCTGATCCCCACGCTATCCCTCCTTATCAACATTCTCATGATGGTCCACTTGGCCTGGATCACCTGGATCCGACTAGCCGTCTGGATGACCATTGGCTTTGCAATCTACTTCGGATACGGTATCCACCACTCCAAAGAAGAAGTCCATAACGCCGAGAAGTTCTCGAAGAGCTCCACCTATGAGTCTGTTGTGTCTGCGGCAGCCGCCGCTTCTCCATAACTTATTTTCCTTATCTCCTATCGCCACTGGTTTGATTCTTGCATTTCTTGATATTGCTTTCGGTAGACTAGTTTCTGTTTTGCCAAACCCTCTCTTCCTGTTAATAAAAAACTTCTGATTGTGAGCTTCGGGTTGTGTCAATTCAATTGCGCAACGATATCTTATCATTTTTTTGAAAAGAAAAACGCCGAAAAATGAGGATTGAGACAAAGCGGGTTGCGGTGGCGGCGGGAAAGAAGTCGAACAATCTCGTTTTTCGAGTTTCCCCACCTTCCGAGACGAAGACGTAATCCTTTTGCCTCAGAATCACATCATCATCAGTCACACTACAGTTCCTCGCTTTTTTCGATCCACAATTTCCTCTTCTTTTCAAGAAATTTGGAGATTGGAATCGAGATGATAATGCGGATAGCTGCCTTCTTGATATTCTGCTCTTTCTGCACATTTACTGATGGATACTGTAAGTTCTTCGTTTTTCTAACTGATTTGAAAAAGTACTTGACAAAATTTTTATTGGGTATCATTTTGAAGCCTTGAAATGATAGTGAGTTAAGTATAATTCTGGCGTATCTTTACCAAACACCACTATCCAAGAATCACCTGTCACGTAATCCTTATCACTTGTAGTCTAGCCTCTATTCCCGACAACCAGAACCAGTCTTTATCGAGATATGGACAATTTTCAAAAAGCTTCCTTATCACTTGGCTAATCACCTAGCCACAAAGTGATCATCACGTTTCTTCCAGTGATAACAAGAATCCGACGAGACACGTATGCCCCTGTAGCCAGAAGTTCGGAGATTCGCCGAAAACCTCCAGCAATCCTCCAATTAATCGGACCTCTAGCATTTGGAAGAAAAGATGGGGATGATGCCAAAGTCAATGTGCCACTTCTAGGACAATTTGGAGTAGGAGATGTGAATCAAATGACAGCGAAGTTCACTCCGGAAGGCATGGAAGGACAGAAGGCTAATGCGGGAACTTTTGATATTGATGATAAGAAGGGACCGCAGTTGGGGTATATGGATAGAGAAACGACTATGGGAGAGAGGAGTGGAAGTACTTCGAAGATGTCTTTTGGAGGCCTCGGAACCATGGAAATGGGAAACATCAACGAGCAAGGAACCGGTCTTCTAGACTTTTCCAAATCTTGTGAGTTATATTCTGCAAGCATCCTATCATCATTCCTTTTCAGTATTCCCATTCCTTCAACTTCCCGCCTTGAAAAATGAAACCGACAACACTCCAGATGAGCATTCTCAAGTGGACCCAACATACACTGAATATTACTACCCGAAGCCTAGATCATACCTGGGATCTTCCTATGACGTGTCCCGTCCCAAAACATCTTCAGAAACATTAGTTCCAATTGGAAAGAACGACGTGGAGTTTCCAAAGCTGGTGGCAGAAGAAAGAGAGCCACCTAGAAAGTACAGTAACCCGTTTGACAGTGTCCAGATCAGACCGAGAGTTCATGCAGCGGTGACGAAAGAAGTTAGTGATAAGGACAGTAAAGCCGAGGGATTCATTGCACAAAATGGAAAACAAGTGGATCCAGATGAAGACAAAACACCGGTAGACCAGACACTTTTGTCAGCGGAGAGCAAGGTTTCACAAGTGACCACGAGGAAATCTATTCATGAAGTGGGGCTATCCGCCAGAGAAGTGTATGCTTTGTGTGCGAAATTTGCTCCAATGGCTAATCAACATTGTTACAAGAGCAAGGTGGAAGAGCAGTTTGTGGAAAGATGCCGTGGATACCAAACGGATTGCACTGACTTTATAGTAAAGGCCAGACCTTTGGGAGCCATAGCCAACGCATTTTCATCTGGAGTGGGTCTAACCTACTATGATTGGAACGTCAATGGAATCCCATACTACCCAGTTAACGAGGAAGGATCCATCGGGAATGGACATCATGGAAAAGTAGACTTTGGAACTTGGGGAGGAGGATACTCTGATAATCTTGGAGTGAGAGACTTCTGGTCGCAGACCCAGGAGTATGGAGCCAATTGGTACGAGGGAATGTACGGGTACAAGACCGGATGGAGTATCCCGATTGTGCAAGGAATTGGAGTTGAAGGAGGACAAGGAGCACAGGTTTCGGTGCCTATCAAGGAAGGAGAATTGGGAAAACCGATTACTGTGACAAATGGATACCACGTTGGACCGTTTATGGGACTTGCTGATCGGGTTGGAGTTGACTGGTTGAATGGTGGAGTTTCTTGGAACAAGGTGAGTGCAATAATAGATAGAATAGAAAACAACTTTCAATTTGGTTCAGGGGTTCGCAGTCCCATTTGTTGGAGTTGGCGTCAACACTGGAACCGCCGTCGGATTCCCCTCCGTCGGAACAATCATGAATCGGATGGGTCTGGATGGCGTTGAGACTCTCAATCATATGGCTAGAGCAGCTGCCGCGGAAACTGCAAAGGTCTCAGAGACAAGATCTACTTCTATTGATATTGCAAACCTCCGGCCTCATCAGTTCTTGTAACTAGGAAGGAGAAGTAGTCAAAAGAAGAAGAAGAACAGGAATCATAATCAATCAAAACCAACGAATCTCAAGGCCTCTAATGTGCAATAATCAACTTGTAATAAAACATAATTCGTATTTTATCTTACTCGTTCTTTTTTCTCGATTTCTACCACACACTCTCTTGCCCCACCAATCCCCGAAACCGCGCCGAAACACCGACCTAATCGTCACCCTCCGCGCACAGTGTGCCAAATGCCTGTGTGGCCTAGTGGGTTACACGCCCGCTTTCCAATTTTGACCTCGCGGGTTCGAATCCCTACAGTACCAATTTCTTAGCTTTGGGCTCCGTCGAGCTTCTGCCACGTCATAAAAAGCTCCAGAAGCTCTGGGAGCCGGGGTGAGGTGGAGAGGAAAAGTAGAATACGGTATATTTCCATGAAACTGACAAATTATGAGCCCGATTGGAGCACTTCAAAGCTCAGGGCTCCAAATTATAGATTTTCTAATATTTCGGAATCTTGGAGTCTCAATTTTGTGTTTCTACTGTTCTAATTAGCCTAGCTTATCTCCTTATGGACATTCCTCCACTAATTAGCTCTCTAAAGCCCCGAAAATGTTAGAAAATCTATAATTTGGAGCCCTGAGCTTCAAAGTGCTCCAATCGGGCTCATACTTTGTCAGTTTCACGGAAATATACCGTATTCTACTTTCCCTATCCCCCTTCTCCCGATTCCCACAGCTTCACAGAGCTCCGGAGCTTATGACGTGGCAGAAGCTCAAAGGGATCCAAAGCTAAGAAATTGCTCCAGTGGGGGTTCGAACCCACGAGGTCAAAATTGGAAGGCGGGCGTGTTACCCACTAGGCCAAACAGGCAATTGGAAACCGATGCACGGAGGGCGTATACGACAAGGGTGTTTTGGCGCGCTGCTGGGCGCTAATAGTTTTGATTTCTCAGAGCCAACTACAAACTAGCTGGTCCATTCGACCACTTCGAGACAGTAGGAATAAGAGCATTTATAATCACGTGAAGCCGAAGAAATTTCCGAAAAGTTCAGCAGCTCATTTCACACCTTGCGTGAACCTCGACGTGCTCTACTTTTGATAGATAAGGATCTTTTATCATCACAATCGTGGATTCAGGAGAAATCGATTTATTCATCGCTTTCGCTGGACATCGGATCGCCTCTTTTCGCCTCTTCTCAACTCAAAACGTCGCCCGCTTCCTGGCTCCCTGGCGCCATGGCTCCACGACCTCTGTCCAGTGATTCCGGACAAGTCAAATCAAGAAAGAAGAACACAAGGGTGCTGACCCCGGCGAGCGCAGAGCCCGGTAAAGGTAAGGGATGGGTTCAGTGGCTGTGGAGTACCCGGCTCACTCCATCCCATACAGATCGTCAGGCGCGGAGGGTTAAGGCGTCGGTGGTTTGGTGCGCCATGGGTGTTCGTGGAGCAAGAGGGTGTGTGTTAAAAATAGGAAAAATTAGAAAATCAACAATTTTGTTGACTCATACTTTATAATAATGACAAGAACATCACAAATACATCCACATTAGTTAGCTTAATTCTCTCCTAGCGTGAGCCATAGCGATTTGAAGACAATGCAGCCATTCTTCAGCGTTCTTTTCGTCTTTTGCCTACAAGTTTGAAATTGGGATCGCTTCTATTGACAACTATGCTCACCTTCAAAATCAATGAAGTGTTGTCAGAAGTAAAAATCTCGAAAGCTTTCCGTAAACTCTTCCGTGATTTTTTCCCTCTTCCAAGTGACCTAACTGATCGTATGGATCTCAGGTCGATTGAGGGGAGTAGAGCCCGTGAGTCAGTCTGAAAATTAGCTTCATTACACGTCTAATCAGAATCTACTCACCGGCATGTGCTGGGTACTGTAGTTTAGAGCAGCAGAGGAAAGGGTGAAATATTTTGTATTCCAACGCTTCAAAAACCGCCATCTCCCTTTCTTCTCCTTCAGCTGACCTTCCAAAACTTTCTCTGCTCCACCTTCCTCCACGAAATACCTCACTTTGTCAGGATTCGTACAAGAGATACAATTCCAGTAGTTGTTTGAAGTGTCCATAGTAAAACAGGCGAAGAAGCCAGCCTCGTCGAGTTCTTTTATCAGTTTGTCTTGATCTTTGGAATTCGGGAAAGCCGCGGTGATCATCGTGTCAAAAGGCACATTCTTCGTAATGGAGCTCGGTAGACACTTCCAACAGTGCTCCAAAGTCTGATACTGCTGGGAATCCTTCCCGACAACTTCTCCAAACTGCGTAATAGCTGAGCACTCCATTTGAAGGAACATAAAGTGCAGCCAGAATGCCGGGTACTTGGTTTTGAAAGCGAATAGGTACTCCTTTGTGAAAACACAACAAGCTGAGGATCGAGTCTGACAGGAGAAATGGATGACCATTCGGTGCTTGGAACCTTTGGATCCTTCCACGGTACACTGAACCGGTACAGGAAACCGGGTGTTTACTTCTCCGATGTATCGTCGGATCTTGTTTTTTCGGTGCTCCACAAACTTGTACACTACGTCGTTTCTATCATTCTGGAAAGTAGAGTTGGGTTTAGGAGATCATGTCATCTACTCACATTAATCCACTTCTCATCCTCCTCATTCAATGCACACATTTTCGAAGTTGTTATTGGTCCCAAGTTCGCAGGGAAAGTGGTTTCAGTACTTCCAGCAGGCCACTGAACTGGCCGTCTTCCACCTGCGACAGGTCGAACCCTTCCATCTTTTCCCATCTGGATCTGGGTTGGAATACTAGAAGAAAACGACTGGGGGAGGGTTTGAGCACGGGAAGTTGGTGGGGGCAGGAGCACATTTGTTCGGGAAGAAGATGGCATGGAGATCAAGGAGAGTTCTCGGGATTCAGCGTTTTCCGAGTAGGCCCTAAATGAAAACTAGTCAGTTCACTATGAATCAGATGAAAAACTTACCCATGAGTTCCGGCACCTAGAGAATGAGCAATACTGGCGTGACTTCGACGACTCAAAGATCCACTTGACCTGTTATTCTGGTACTGCATAGCTAGGGAGTGTGTGTTACGGTCCAGTTCGCAAAGTTCCACGGTAGGGGATTCGCAAACTTCGAAAACAGTTCGACCACCACTAGTTATCAAGTTCCCGAAAACCTTCGAGTTCTTAGACAACAGAGATTCCGTGGATTGCTCTTTGATGAAATTCAAACGATAATCACTAGAATTCGTCACATTTTCAGTATTCAAATGACCCAGAATCCTATCAATAGTTCGGTTTTGTGGCAAAGTTTGGAAAAATGGCACGTGGCGCTGTAGAGATGATGAGAATATCGAGCCAATGGCGTCAATCTCATTGAAAATTGTCTGGAGAAGATGGGGATCTTCAAGGTTTTGTCGAGCCATCAGAATCAGCTCGTCAACGGATTCAGAAGCCAGGGAAGATGAGATTCTGCCAATGTTTCCGATTATCTGAACATTTTCAATTGATAACGGGAACTGAGAACCAATTCCAACTCACTTTACAAATAGTGGTCCGATTGTTGATAAAGTCGTTGGACTGTGCAGCAAGCTTGAGAGTTGGGAGGAATTGAGAAAGTGCTTTTGTACGATTCTGGGAGATCAGAGACATGTAAATGTTCAAGAGAGCGGTGGACATCTGGGGAGACAGAAGGTAGACGTCAAATCGTGGGAGATATGGGATCAAAACTTCAGGTTTTGTGTTAGCTACCATTGAAGCTAACTGCAGAAGAGACAACTTCTCACTGCAGTCCACAGAGTTGTTTTGAAGGAGCTATAAATATTTTTGTAGGTACTCTAATTTCAAAATGAAAACTTATGTACATCAATAAGTTGTGTCAGTTGCGCATGGAACGGCTCCTTGTTGTCCGAATAGATATGTGGAAGAACTCTAATCAAGGCGTAGTTCCCCCGAACCACATTGGAAATGATCTGCGTAGCATGCGACGCCAGTGTCTTCCCATTATGAATTGCGGCCAGGGATATGTAGCTGGTGGTGTTCTTCACGAGTTCCGCATTCTCCGAATTCAGACATTTCAATGCGACAGGGATTGTTAGTGTCATGACAGACTTGTTGCCGTAGTGCTGGAAGCTCAAAATAATGAGGGAGGTCTTGAATGTAATAGACTTACCAAGAACAAGCTGGATAGGAGATCCGAAGCAATCTTGCAATGTGGACTATCGACATCTCTGGATTTCTCATCAAGAGATGTCATAGGATGCCTGATGACTTCATCTAAAACATCCACAAGTTCTGCAGCATATGACTCGATGCTCCCAGTTTCCCGGATCGCCGCTGTAAGACGGGCAATGACGATCTCAACGACACTTTGATCAATCTTGTTGGATGGGTAGCTCGTGCCATTTATTATTTCCTTGAGGCACAGAAAGGTGTTAGACTGAAAAATCAAAGTAAGAAGAAGTTCCTCCAAGTGAACAACTTACCAAATCAGTAATAACATCATAGTGAGAGACGTTGAAAAGCTGTGCGGAGACGTTAAGCTGACGTTGATGAAGTAGACGATGCAGTAAATAGTGCATAAAGACTGGTTGCACCAAGCTGAAATATGCAAATTGTGTGTGAAACTTGCAAAATGAGCATGAGCCCCCGTGAATTTCGAAAGAGTGCAGGGCAATGTAAACAGAAAATGAGCTGATTGGACGGTGGGGATATCCGGATTGTTCTCGCGCGGGAGCAGCAGAGGCGCAATGAGCAGAGAGTCACGTGGAGGAATGAGCAATGAAAAATGAGAAATGACAGTTCAATCGAGAACTGGGGAACTAGATAGAGCCTAGAGGGAACTCCGGTTCTTTGAGAGTTAGAGGGTAAGTAGTAATTATCAAGTGGAATCTTGATTTGATCAACATTTTCCTAGCATTTCCTCAAAAACCATACAGTTTCCCTCCTGTTTTTGACGAATTCCCAAAACCAGCACCCATTTATGTGTCACAAAAACAGACAAAGCACACATTGAAAAACGGCTGAAATAGGAGGGGAAACTGGATGAATCATCGGTCAAAAAAGGCGGAAAGGTGAGAAGGAAGAGGGCGAGAATGATGTGATACACAGGCACATAGAGAGTAAATAAAGTTTCGAAATTTTTAGGGGAAAAAGAGTTTGTTACATGAACAGTACGGTGTAGGTATAGGTCGCGGTGTACTTAGGATCTTGAAACTGAACGAGTTCATTTTCAATCTAGCGCATTTGAAACTTCCTGAAAGGAACCGCAATCTGTACCTCCAAAAACACCTAGAACTAGCGATCCGAAACTAAAAAAACTAGCGCAAAGTAATGGAAATCGAGGGCGAGTTGACCTTGTCATTTGGGGGTCTGTCTCCCCCCTCGAGAAAACGAAAAAGAAGGAGTGGGGAGAACAGATGAGTAGAAGGAGGAGGAGAAGTATTCATGTGAATGAATGGGTGTGTGTGTGTGTACGCGGGTGAACGGTACGGACGGGACGGAAGATGCGGGAGGTGCCGAGGGAGAACGAGAATTAGAGAGATGGAGCGGGGGAAAAGAGGCAAATAAAGTGTTTGACTAGTCGAATGGAGGTAAAGACCACATGCAAAGAGGTTACGGCACGGGGTTTTGGCGTTATTTGAACCCCTCTGAACCTTTCAATCAGGCTAAAGCTTTTGGATTGGGAGGTTCGAACGAGAAGCTCAATATTTCGGCAGAGCAAAGGATCAAGAGACTGGAGCATTCTTCAAAACTAGAAACAAGCAATATTCCAGAGCATTGCATTAAAAAATGGCCTGATACTCCATGTTTCCTAACTATATCACAGCACTGACAACCGAAAGACAACCGTGTCTTTCTCTCTCTCCTCCGCATAAGAAAATGTACAAAGAGGCAAAGATGAGCGGAAAAGGAGTGTGATAAGGTGAACGGAGTGGAGGCGAAGGGACAGCCGAATGTATTCATTAGTCTGTGTTTCTGTGTGTTTATGTGTGTTACGTATGCAAACCATCAGCAAATACAATGCATCTGGGTGGCAATTGGAGGGGTTCTGGAGCAGAAGACTAGACACTATTAGCAGGCTACTGGAAAATGGATATGATGCATATGACCTTCTTGTTATGCTCCACGACGTCAGAATTCTGAATATGTCATCTTGAAAACTAGAAAACATGTTATTAGGAAATGATGCTTTCTTCGCTTTCTTGGCAAAACGTGAAACTTTTGTTAAACCCATTCATTTTATCAGTGGTACATAATCAAACAAATCAGTCCAAAACTAATTTCAAAATCATCTGGAAACATTAGAATATCTGACAGAGCCTCCATAAGTTCTCAGCGTGTGCTTTTCAGCTTCAGTCGAAGAAGAAGAGCGTCTGAAATCAAAGTTACGAAGATTGCATTCAAAGTTTCGGGGCTCACTTGGTCTTTCCCATCTTGCCCTTGAATAAAAACTTGGCAACCTGATCTCCAAGAATAGTACGACAAAATGCGTTCCTATACTTTTGAGAGAGAATGTTGTAAAGAATCGGGTTGGCAGCAGAGTTGGAGTAATAACAGAAACCAGAGATGTAGAAAACAATCATGGAAAGCAGTTGAATTGGTGGTGACATTCCATTTGTCTCAGAAGACATGATATAAACAGATAACAGCCGTTGGATGTGGAATGGGAGCCAGCAGAGGAAGAATGTGATAACCACGGATACTGAAATCATAACTTCAAGGTGGGATGGATTTGATATCCAGAAAACTTACACAACATCTTGAGAACTGTCTTGTTAGACTTGTTCCTTCTCTGTTTGATCATTGAGTCTTCTTTCAGAGAGTTGGAGATTTCAGAGGAAGAGAGCTTCAGAGCAATATGAGCATACATTATAACAATCAGAATTGCAGGGACTATAAAGAAAGCAGTGAATGCAAAGATGATAATAGACATTTGTTGATCCGGACGAGCCTGATTCATTGCACAGAACTCTGTTCGGTCTACAGTAAAGCCATCATATGAGACCTGAACGTTGAATTGCCAATACATAGTTATAAAATTCCATTACTAACCCGGTGAGTCCAGTCCTGATTCCTTGCAAATAGAGGAAGTGGTAGTTTGTTGATCTTCACCAAAAACGCCATTGGAAGAGCACAACAGAAAGATATAATCCACGCGAGGATGATAAGGAAGTTGGCTCTCCATAGCGTGGAGAATATCTTAGTTCGCAAGGGATAACTGACATTAAAACATTATTAGAAGCCCTATTTGATGACTTACCAAATAGCTAACCATCTTTCAAAGGAGAAACAACATATAATCATAATCGATGCGTAGGAGGTGAACTCGATGAGAAACGCTCTGGCTTTACAGATCTCCTCTGAGAATCGGTAAGGGTAGGCGTAATCCAAAGATTGGTAAAGTTCCATGGGAAGTCCTTAACTCATTTGTTATTAGCACCACATAAAAGTACCATGTACTCACCTAGAATAAGCGCAATAATATCAGAAATGGCTAGACTAAACAGATAATAATTCGTTGGATTATGCATGGACTTGTTAGCGAATATCACAATACAAGTGCAAGTGTTACCGAAGAGTCCTAACAGGAATACGGTAGTGTAGATTATTACAGTAGGAATGGCTATGGTGGTTGATTGGCACTTCTCTCCCAATGTGGATAACACGTATTCAGTGATGTTATCAATTTCATAATCTACTGCACAGGATCCCATCTGGAATTCTATGGAATAGAAAAAAAAGGTTTTTGGTTTGTTTTGAATTCAAAGATTCAAAGATTCAAATTTTCAATTTTATTACGGAAAAGTAAGGAAAACCGGGGGAAAGGAGAGGAACGGATACTCAGAAATGAACCTAATAAAAACAGCCGGAAGAAGGGAAAAACAAACAAATAAGCAAGTGAGAATGGGCGGAGGAGTTGGTCAAATGAGTGTGCAATAAAGAAGAAGCTTTTTGGGAAAGCGATGAAGCACACTTCCATTTTTGATATGAGCTTTAAAAGCAAGCAATCAAGATCTAGAAACAAGGAAATGTTCACGGAATGTCCGAGCACAAAAAATTATCGTGAAAGCCTCGGCGCCATGGAAGGATTTTAATGACTTTTCGGGACCGAGATTCACTGATTCACTTTGTTTTCCCCCAGTCTTATTTTTCTTTGTTTTCGCTTGTTTGCAGCTGTGAAAATTGAGTGAAACTTGTTTGAAGCAATAGAGGAATTGAATTAGAATTAGGAGGTTACTGAGAGGCTTCTTCTTGTTCTATTGTTTGTACCTTGAACCGGGTACATAGGCCAGAAGCTCGAGAAAAGATGGTACAACACTCCGAAATAACGCTAGACCGGGGATCATTGAAAACTAAGGATTTCTAGATTGCGGCTCAAAAGCTTACACGGATTATCAGTTTTGCCCATTTGCAAAAAAGCCAGAAACTAGCACGAAAACACCAAAAAATTTCCGCCTCCTTCTCGGCATACCACCAATAATCATCCCGAGAACGAGGAAATTCTTATTTATTCTTGTTCATCTGACTTGATAATTAGGACTATAAACTAGAGATATGTAAACAATTTTTTAGGGGAAATAGGAAATAGAGTTTTTTTTTGTTGGGAATTTGTGACTTTCTGCCAACAATGCATCTAAAATTCGGCATGATTTTGGATGAAGCTCCCTACACAATGGTTATATGAAAAATTGGAATTGGAATTCCAAATGAATTCTCGATTATTCCAGGATTTCATTGAAAAAGTGCAAAGTTTGCATGAGGACCTGGAATTCCCAGAATCCCCCCATCGCTGTGAGACCCGAATAGGCTCCACCCCTTTTTACATAAATAAGGAATTACCTTGAGACAATGCATAATATTATCTTCCTGTTTTTCCAGAACTGGGTGGCCTAATCCTTATTTTCAACCCCCGGATGCTTTTGAACATGAGCAATAAAACACAAAACATGCAGATCGAAATTTGTTATTTTCCGAAAATCGAGAGTAAAATAGAGCGTAGTGCTTCTAAATTGAATTATGAACACTTGAATGAGCAGATGTTTCTGATGAATTCACGTGAAAAACTTTCGGAAAAACTTCCGGAAATTAGGTCATGAACATGAGAAGCTCGAAAAAAACTGACAATCGCAACATTTCTCGCCTCGGCAATTCGGAAGTTTTCTCGTTTCTCTCAAAGTGTATTTTTCACCAGATGAGACCAGTCTGGGCACCAGAAACTAGAGGGACTGAGTTTTTGGAAAGTTTTGAAACTTTTTGAAGCTTATGATCCAATTTACGGAGGTTTTTGACACAAAGGATCCTTGTGTGAAGAGCATTTTTGTGTGCTTTCTTTATTTAGAATGTTGAACTTTTTTTAGGTCGAAGAGCTTCAACCGGTTGAAAATAATTTATGCGGGATGTAAACAAAATCGGGAATCGAAATTAGCTTCAAATCTGGATTCTTGCAGCAACATCGTAGAATTTATCACCTGTCGTTGTTGAGCTCAGCGGGCAGAGACAGATCTGGAAGCATTCCTTAGTTTTCAATTTTTGAACTGATTGGACCCACCTCTTTGAGTGGAATTGTTCCAAAATACGAGTCTTTGAGATCTTCGAGTAGGCGGGTGGCGTCGAAAGTAAAGCGCTTGCGGTTTTCAGCCTTAAAATTAGTCGTTGGATGCAATCTCGGAGTTTTACTCACCTGAGATACGAATCTTGCATTCATAATCGTCATGTGCAGTTTGACACTTCCGTCGCCTTCCTCCTTCTGAGCGACTTCCAACTCACAGAGCCGCTTGTTCACATGATCCGCAACTTTTTGAACATTGACTCCTCCAACTTTCGCGTAGATCACAGAGACTTGGGACGGATCATCGTTCATCATGTCGATTCCTTGGATTTCGGCGGTCAAGAACGAGGATTTCAGGATGTCTCTGAATAAATTGGATTGAAAACGACTTTTTACCGAAGTAAAAAACTCACTTGATCTCTTGCTCAACGATCTTCAACGCTTCTTTCGCTTTTTCCAGATCCGAGTCATCGAAAATGCGCAAAACTGACAAAGTGACATGGAGACGAGTGGGCTTGGCGAACAAGACGGGATTCTTGCAAGAAGCATCAAATTGATCACTGTCCATCACCATTTCCTTGAAGATTCTGAAGTTCTCTTGTACTTCGGCGTCATTGCACGGGAAGGCGACGAAATGGGAGACACGGGCCTGAAAATTATCATTTGAACACACTTCCAAATGTTCATTTTCTTACATTCTTTCTCGCGTCATCCAACAGAATCTCAATGCGATCCAGGCATCTCTGAACGCATTCCAAACTGACGAGGGAGTAGATTTCTGAATAACAGCAATCGCGTCATTCATTGATGTCTTATTTACCACAAGGCTTATTCTCATCTCTCCTCGGAGTTCTCACTCGACACTGTGTATCATTTTCCAGAGCATTCAGGGACCGACGGTTGGTTCCGACAAGCTTTCCGATGAAGCATTGAGGCACGAGGATCGTGGCCACCCATTTCTTTCCATCAATCACTTGAATCCGCTCATCTTCTGTTGGCTCTGGATCCTGACTGACGGGTTGCTCGGGGTTTTTCTTCTCGATTTTCGCCTTTTTTGCTGTGGTTTTCAGAGCGGGAAGACCGGCTGAAACAACAGTTTTGTTCGATTTGCCGCATTTTTCTAAAAACATACGTGGCGCCATGCATCCCACAGCTGGCTCGTCCTCGTAGATATCCGGAGTGTCTTCGAACTTCTCTTCAGATCTTCCAGTTTTCTCCTGAGCCTCCGAACTGATCTTGATTTGATACGGAGTCTTCCGATAGTTTCGACCGTTGATCAAGTAGGTTTCGGTGAAGAGCGGAGAAGTCATTTTGATGTTGAGACCCTGAACTATAGATTGAAATCTTGATAAAATGAAAATTGTGAAAATACAAGGAGAATCGGTGAAATCTGTTAGAATTTAGAAAACTTGTAGCGAACATTGTTTTTTTTTGAATTTGTGGAAGTTCATTGTTTTGACAATTGACACACTGACAAATCGAATAAGTTGATACATAAAATAGGCAGATCATATGGCTTTTGGTGGGGAAAAGTCAATCAAGTGGTGCTTTGTATATTTAGTTGATCACATAAAAACGATGAATTTCGGTATTTTCAAATTTTCTCTCTCTCTAGAAATCTATATGATCTAGGCATGTGCAGCATTTCTGATGGCTTCGACAGCCTTCTGGATCTCCGAATCGGTCAGATCGTACTGGAACATGACACGGACGGACGGGCGGATCGGGAACATTTCGTCTTTGTCGAGGTACCGGGCACGGGTGAGAAGGAGGTGGTTTTGGGAGAAGACCTGGAAGAAAAAGGGGTTTAGTTGAGAAATTTCAGGATCTACGAACCGTTTCTACGAGTTTATCCAAGTGCTGCTCTTCATTATCTCCAGTGTAGTAGATGTGTTTCATTGGGCTTTCTGGACATCCTTGCAGCGTAAACTTGGATCCCTTCAACGCTTCCACCAACGCCTTCTGTCCATCCTTGGCGATCTTCTGAACCTTCTGAACTCTCTCCGGCTGCTCATCAATGATAGCAATGGCTTCCGAAGCTGCAGTTGCTAGAAGTGGAGGAAGAGAAGCAGAGAAACAGTATCCGAGTCCTGAGAGTCGTTGATGTCCAACCACATACGATCTTCCGACGCAGAAGCCACCAGTGGAAGCCAGGGCGTTTTCGAGCGAGGCCATGATCATGTCGACGTCTTCCATCGGGACATTGAAGTGTTCAGTGACTCCTGAAAACATCTGATTTGCAGGGAATATGATCTATTTCGTAACACGTTGACCACCAGCCAGCACCAGAACCATTTGAGTCATTCAAAGACCATAATCCCATTCGATCTCTATGAATGTACCGGCTGCCGTGATAATCTCGCAAATAGGTACACGTCATTCCATTTTTGCAAAGCTCCGGGTGCGGAGACTATGATATTCGGGGTATAAAAAACAAATTTGTGTACAGATTGGCAGTGGAATGTGAAAACCGAAACCAGTTCGAGTGGGAAACATTTTTTTTCAAATTTATGTTTTGCCAATGAGATTTTTTGTTCACTAGTGAACTGGCAATTTGTCAACTTGCTGAACTTTTGGATACTTCAGGATCAAAACCTGATTCCATTTTAGTCTAAACTGTACTCTGTTTGGGATTACTGTAGCTTCCCGACTTCTCCAAAATCAGCCAGACCCCGAAATGATCAAAGCACGAGAAGTGTCTTATTGTAGTCGTCACCCCCTCTAAAAAAAGGTCAACACCACCGTCCTATCATCAATCATCGCCGGGAAAACATCATTTTTACACTACTATCTTTAAACTGTTTAACTAGTTCCCTTTTTCCAGCGGTTTTCAGTAGGTTCAACATAGAAAATTCTTCCTGGACCTACTTCTAGTTTTCAATTCGACATTTCGCAGCTTCTGAATTGCTGCTTTTGCTGTCGTTTTTGCTAGATTCTTGTCACACGTTTTTCGCAGCTTCTCAGTATCTCAGCCTCGGTGTGAAAGTGAGTGATAGCGTGTGATCTGCAGAATCCAACCTCATCTGCCTTATCTCCCTGTCACCTTTTTATGTGATAAGCTGCGCGGGTGTGATAATGACACAGTACCTGATGTGTCTGACGACGGTTCAATGAACTTTTCAATTTCATTCTCAGTTCAACTAGTTTTCACCTAGGTTTTGTTTTTGAAGAAGATGTTACAGTTCTCAGGTGTTATTCTGATCAATGAGAACATAGAACAGATTCTCAACAGTGAACTTGGGTCGGACTGGATTACGATTTCCGACTTCAGAATTCAGGATATTAACCTCGAAATGATTCCTAGTCAAACTCCACATAACAGTTCAAAACTTCAGATCTCTGACCATCCCCCCGTCGCCAAAGTGTCTAGGCGACCAGCCCTGCCCAAAAATTCTTTCAAATCCAATCCAATTTCGAATTTTGGTGGGGACCGGTATCCCATGACCTTCCCTCCCTTATCATCCCTCATTCCCACCCCACCTCATCATGCATTTTCCAATTACAAAGTCGACGACCACGTGACCTATGTTTCACGTCATCACGGGGCATTCTCATCAGTCACTTATATAGTTCAAGTCAGGACATAACTGTAATTGATCAGTTGCGTATAAATAACAGGATCACCGGATACTTTGATCATGAAATCATAGGGAAAAGGATCCCGGGAAAACAAAAAATTTGGCATTTTGATCATTAGCCAATTAGAAATTCACGAACACTGTTTCATATCTACAGTACCCCCTCTTATCTTCTCTCCACCCACTTTCAAACTTAGTTCTCTGTTCTATTGTTCCTTGTTCTATGCCACAAGAATCAGTTTCCTTTAAATAATAGACCTTCTTTCAATCTATAGAAGTTTTCAGATGAGCAGAATGAGGACTTGGCTCTTCTCTGCCTTCACAGTACTCCTAGTATCCGCAGCGCCCCAGAAGGATCCACGTGGCAATGATATCATCAATGAGAATGCAGACTTTGGAACTCCCGAACATGATAATCGAGTGCATACTGAATTGACCAGGAAGGTAAATGCGTTTTATTGAACTTTTGAAAGGTTACTGTAGATGAACGAAACTGCAGAAATTCCTTCGATACTATCGAGAAAGTCTGAACTCTGAGTTTCAGACAAACACAGAAATCGCCCGACTCATTGGTGCTGACTACTTCAACGGGAGTGTTCTACCATGTGATAACGAGACAGCACCCGGACAATGGATGGTGTACTGTAGTGGAAGGCTTCTTCAAGCTGTTATGGCGGTGAAGCTGTACCCAGACTCAAAGACCTTCGTGGATCAACCAATGAAGGCGAATATGACTGGAGAGAAGATTATGGAGGAGTTTGAGAAACGTTTCCCACTACCAATTGAGCAAATTACAAAAGAAGAAGTAAAAGCCTTTGTTGATGAGTTCTTCGACAAAGAAGGAAACGAGCTAGACGTCTGTGAGCTCCCAGATTGGGTCCCATCTCCGTCAAAGATATCTCAAATCACTGACCCAACTTATCACGCTTTTGCTCAACGTCTCCACTTTATCTGGATTCAGCTTTGCCGGAAAATGAGTTCAGAAGTGAAACAGGATCCTTCAAGGTTTTCTATTCTCTATGTCCCACATCAATTCATCTTGCCTGGAGGGCGATTCCGCGAGTTCTACTACTGGGACGCCTACTGGATTGTCAAAGGGCTCATCGGATCTCAGCTTTACTCCACTGCCAGGAACATGATAAGAAATTTCGCTTACATTATTGAGAAACACGGCTGCATTCCAAATGGAGGCCGAGTTTACTACCTCCGCAGATCCCAGCCTCCATTCTTTGCCCCTATGGTTTATGATTACTACCTGGCCACACAAGATCTTCAATTTGTATCTGATATGCTGCCTGCCATCGAGAAAGAGTACGCATTCTGGTCGCATCGAAGAACCGTCAATGTTACTGTAGAGGACGTCTTCAATGAGACGATGCGTATGTTCCAGTACAACACAGAAGCAGAGACCCCGAGACCTGAAAGCTTCCGGGAAGACGTTCTCAGTGCTGAAGACTTTACAAGCATCTCCCGAAAGCGTCAGTTCTTCAGAGACATTGGGAGTGCCGCAGAGAGTGGTTGGGACTTTTCCAGCCGTTGGTTCAAGGATCACAAGAATCTTACAACGATCGAAACAACAAGCATCGTTCCGGTCGACTTGAACGCGTTCATTTGTTACAATATGAACATTCTGCAGTTTTTCTATCAGTTGACAGGTGAGAAATAGCGACAAGGAACTGGTTTTGATCTTTCAAGATTCTTGTCGGCCTTGATAACGTACTTCCTCATGGAGCCTACACTACGGGTTTCTCAAGTTCCGGGTCATAAAATGCTTCCTTATTTTTAATTCCAAAATACAGTAACCCTTACCGCTTACAGGGAACCCCCTAAAACACATGGAATGGTCCTCACGACTTCGGATGTTCCGTGAAACCTTCACAAAAGTCTTCTACGTTCCCTCCAGAAAGGGATGGTACGACTACAATCTCCGAACCAAATCCCATAACACTGACTTCTTCCCATCCAATGCTGCCCCTCTATTTGCTCAGTGCTACGATCCACTGAACTCTCAGCTAGCAGTGGATGTATACAATCAAATGGAGCAAAGTGGAGCATTTAGTCTACCTGGTGGAATTCCAACTAGCTTGCACAAAGAGACTCAACAGCAGTGGGACTACCCGAATGGATGGAGTCCACTGAACCACATGATCATTGAAGGACTTCGGAAGTCTACCAACCCGACACTTCAACAGAAGGCGTTCAAGTTGGCTGAAAAGTGGCTAGAAACTAATGTTCTAACGTTCAATGTGTCCAATGCCATGTGGGAAAAGTATGATGTTCAGGAACCCGACGCAAAATTGGCTACTGGAGGGGAATACGAGGTTCAGGTAGGATCTTTGGAATGTTTCCTTCCTAACCTTCTTGACTTTTAGGCTGGCTTTGGATGGACTAATGGAGCAGCTCTCGACCTGATTCTGACCTATTCTGATCGTTTGAAATGGTCCGGACCACGATTGGAAAACCTAGTTGGAACCGGAAAGCCCACAAAGACAACAAAGATCACTACGAATGCTGTGACGTCTGCTGAATCAACCGAGTCTTCAGAATCTGCAGAATCGCACTCAACGAGAGCAACAAGAAGATCTTCCAGTTTTTTCCGGTTTCCACTAACTTTGATAACCATCTTCTCAATTGTGTATACCCTTTGGTAACTTTTCTTTACGTTGTACAGGTAATTCTTTGTAATTAGGTCACATTCCCACTTCATGTACAGCTTTTCCCCACCCCTTATCACTTTTGTATGAGTTTACGGGTTCTTCTAGTGATTTTTTTTTCAAAATAAACAGTTCTACGCACCTCTTCCAGTCTTTCCGATGACTCCGAACGACCAGGATTCGTCGATGAAGACACGGGCCTTGAAGCGCCACTTGAATTCGATGATCTTTGGCAGTGGGCAGAGATCGGCATGGTTCACGTAGAGACCCTCAACGACGATGAATCGACGCACGGTTTTGGCTTTTTTGAGGTCCTGAAATGACAATTTTACGGTACCGCCTCGATAAAACATAGACTTTCTAAAGTTAAGAATGACACTGTGCTCGTGGGATGAAGGTTCTCTCCTTACCCAGATATAGATTTTCTAAGAATAACTGGCCTAACTGTGCTCGTGGGAAATCTGAGGACACCCTCTCTTCAACCAGATATAGATTTTCTAAGAATAACTGGTCTAACTATGCTCGTGGGAAATCTGAGGACACCCTCTCTTCAACCAGATATAGATTTTCTAAAAATAAATGGCCTAACTATGCTCGTGGGATGTTTGAGGGTCCTCTTCTTAACCGGGTATAGATTTTCTAAAAAACCTGGTCTATCTGTGCTCGTGGGATGACTGGAGGTCCTCTCCTTATCCAGATTAGATTTATCAAGAATAACTGGTCTAACTGTGCTCGTAAGATGTCTGAAGGCCTATTTCCGATCAGGTATAGATTTTCTAAGAAAAACTGTGCTGGGGGACTACGATTAGAGGTGCCCTTCTAATAAGTTCTGATCTATCAAATGAAACCAAAGATCCACCTTCTTATCTCTCTCCTCCTGTTCCAAAAGTAATCTCTCCAAGTGGTCCATATCGTTGTGCTTGAAGTACTCCACACGACTTCTGGACGCCTGGAGTCCCTTTTGAATTGCAAAGTTGACACCCTCGTCAACGAAGATCACATCTCCTTTCTTGGCATAAGCCGGGATGGCCGATGAGACAGTGGCGAATCCGTAACTGTACAGAACGGCTTCTTCGCAGCCCATAAACTTGGCCAGTTCTTTCTCTAGATCCAAATGTACATCGACGGTTCCGTAGAATCCACGTGGACCACAGGAACCCACTCCGTACTTGAAGATTGTCTGCTTGGCGCGCTCTTCGATTCGTTTCACGCCGATAAAGCTGAGGAAGTTGGTGGAGGCCATGTTCAAGTACTGCTCGCCGTCGATGGACACTTCCTTTGTCATTTTTCTAAAAATTCAGTGAATTAAGAACAGGGAAACTTGTTTTTTTGAATTTACCCATCAGCATATTTTGGATTGAGCACTGGATGGTCCTGTGGGGTCTCTGGAACTAGTGGCTCCGGCTTCCACTCGGCGATCAACTCATCCTTCTGCTTCTCAGTCAACTTCTTCGAGAGCTTCTCCTGCTGTCGTTTCTGTCGATTCCGCATGACTACATAGATGAGAACGGCGACCAGAAGGGTCTCGAAGTAGTAGTGCAAGGAGAGATCCGGGAGTAGAGCCGACAGGAATGACATGGTGTTTGAGCGTGGCTTCAACCCTGAAATATAGGAATTGAGAAAATTGAGAAGAAAGTCGGTGAGAATTTGCTATTCGAAAAGTGGAAAAGTATTCTTTAGTATTACGAAGGAGCACTTTACGGAAAGAGCAACAGAACAGGTTGTCAGGGTCAACAATGTCTCTGCGTCTGGCGACTGTGTACACTATTCGGGAGACCCAGGGAGACGCAGAAAGTATGCAAAAGGAGGCTACGATTTGGGGAAAAGTCGGGCTACAACGAATTTTCTATTCTCAGTTTCTTCTAGTTCTTTCCCTGAAGTCAGGATTCCAAAAAGAAAACTTTTCAGTAGAAGGCGACGCGCTTTTTGAAAAAGGAAATAGCTGAATTTCAAGCGCCTTTATTATCATGAGCTAGCGACACGGAGCTTCGAAGCTAGAATCTGATGAAATTTCTCAACAAAGATTGCGTAAAAAGTACAAAAAAGACAGAACCTGCCGCCCGAAAAGTGTGTCCGAGAACTGATTGTTTTGTGCACTCTCTCATGTCTATCACCCCATATTCTCCGTTTCTTTCCCTCTTCTTTTCCGCTTTTATCAATGTGTCATCAGTGATGTACTGATAAGAATAACTATACTCTAAACCACATTTCATAATAGTTTCATACGTCTGGACACGGTTTCAGAGTCATCTGAAACCGGAGAAAGATAGCATTTCGTAATCTTTACGGGGTGTTCTGAATTTTACGCCTTTTCGGATTCATTAGTGATATCAACCGGAACATGGAATCCTGGAACTCCAGTCCATTCACTGCTAAAAAGTGACTTTTCCGGGAAATTTGGAGAACTATCAGTGATAATGATACTGGAAACAGGAAAAGTGATAAGAGAAGCACAAAGAATCACGGTACAGTCGTGGTGCAAAAAACCATCATTCAGAAGGGACAGGGGATTTTGAGGTATAAAAACTCATTTATGATCAACAAGAGATAACAAAGATAACAACAAAAACAAAAAACAGACTAATTTTTCGACTTTTTCACCTTTTTCTTCTTCAATTTCTTCTCCGCTTCATCAAACAAACTCATCGTTGAGGCCAGGAAACTCGTGGACGTCTTTTGAATCTTTGGAACCTTTGGTGTACTCGAGTCCACGTCTTCTCCACTTTTCCGCTTCTTTTTCAGCGGTTTCTTCGCAGATTTCTTCCCACCAAACAGCATCGGTGACATCAGAAGATCATCGTCGTCGGCTTCAGATTCCACAATGGCCGTTGATGTTGATTGAGCAGTGGAGTTCAAGAAACTCAACTCCTCCCGAGAAATCGAAATTCCCAAGTCGGATAAGTCCAAAGATGGAGTTTTCGGTGGGTTCTTCGCGTTCTTCACAGGCTTCGGTAGAACAGCTGGAGTCAGGGAGAGCTCCGTGGCGAGCAACTCGTTGAGCACTTCATTTCTGAAAAACATTGGGTCATTGAGCTCTTGGAGAGAGGTTTTGAACTCACCGCTTCATCCTGATCTCATTTTCCGTCTGTGCCTCTTCAATCCGTGTCTCATTGTATTTCAAAAGCCTGCTCACTGCCGAAATGTCCACCTTTCGATCGTCAAAGACTCCAGAATCGCGTTTAATCTTCTGAACTACTTGTAGATCCGTCAGCAATGTTGGGAATCTAGAACCCAAAAGTTTGAGTCAGGAAACAGGCTCACCTCTTACCTCTGATCCACTGTCCTAAACACAGCGACACCCGTCTTGTAGGCTTTCTCCATTTCCAAAACCTGTGATACAACTTCTGAATGGATCTGGGCACACGTGGCAACAATGATTAGACAAAGATTGGTCCAATGATCCAATTCCAGCATTCCCAGGGAGCTGTCGGCGCATTTTACACAGGTCTCACGGATCTGATCCAGAAGAAAGAGGCGTTTTAGGTAGGCGCATCCCATGTATCGGATTGCTGATGGCTCCAATTTGTACATATCATCTCCACAATCCTCGGCTTTCTGAAAGTTTCTTTTGGAAGTTTGATATTGAATTTCTATGGTTTACTCACCCTCAACACCACATTCAACCTCTTCACCAATCCCATGTCATTGAACTTCTTCAGAAGACGCCCGAGCTGTCGGAAGAATCCGAAGAACTTCTGATGCTTGTGCGGGCCGGCTTGCTTATAAACTATCCATTTGACGACTGCTTCTGCTTCTGTGCTGATTGGAATTCGGAGTTGGGAGACCTGGAAGAGTACGGTGAAGTGAGTGAACATAGATTTCCAAAAAATTAAGGACTTACAATACTTTTCAACGCGAAATGCATCGTCCTCACTGTCGTCGTCTCTTTTGTGGGTACCCGTTCGAAAAAAGTGGCGGGTGGATCGTTGGAGTAGGCGTCGAGCATTTCTATAAAGTTTGAATCCGTACTTTCTGTCATTCTGAAAATCGGTGAATTTTGAGAAAATATGAACACAGAAATCAATAGAAATCAACAATAGGGAAACAACCTATTCAAAGCAAAAATCTACAACAGGTTCAAGAAAGTATTCCAGAAATTTCATAAACCAACGAAACAATGAGGTGTAAAAGGGTAAAAATCAACAAAAAGATGAAGAAAAAAACGAGGGAAATAACAACAAAAGTAGGTCTATCGTCTAATAATCTTTCGTGGACCCCTCTGCTCGAGACTTGGCGGCTTCAGAAGAATGGCGGCACGAAGGGACTTGAGATTTTGAGCAGTGGTCACATCCAAACGGATCAGGTCGGCTCCCAGGGCGATGAACAGCTGAAAAGTTTCAATTTTACTAAAAACGTAGTCCATAATAAGCAATACCTTTTCGAATTTAGTCGGTTGATAGGCAATAGCATGCTGGAATGGAGTAATCGGGACTTTGTGCTCTGGAGCCAGAGTCAAAGCAAGAGCAAGAGTATAGGCGACGAAGCGATCATAGTCGGTGGCAGAAAGACGGATTCGTTCGGCACCACGCCCCGTGTAACCCTTCTCTGATGTACTGTCTAAAAAAATAAAAGATTTCGAACGATTTAAAGATCCAACAGACCATGGAAAAACTGTGCCTGAACTTTCTGACGGAGTACATCTGGCATCTTGAGCTCGTTCATATCCTTGCGCAGAATCTGATGCGATTTTCCCATTTTATGAAGCAACTCAACCATGGTGGCGAGTAGAAGGTAGGCAGCCGCACGTTCTTTCTTCTTCTCGTTGTAAATGATCAGAGTGACACATTCTGGGATGCCCGCTTCGATTCTGTCCTTCTTCTTCTTCTCCATAATCGCCGTGGCCACCTCTTGTACTGCATCAATCTCATCTTCATCCAGGAACAGGGACAATGGATAGATGTCACGGGATAGTTCAGTCTGGACTGCTGGCGGAAGGATCGAGGAAGCAGCCTTGTTCATCATGGTGATATTCTCAAGCTTCAAATCCTGGTTATCCTCTAGCTTGACATTGGAATCCGAAGCGAACGCTGTCTTTCTCATTTCATCCAGCGTCTCCTGGTTGATAGTTCTTCTCTGCGACGCCTCGTCCATCTTGATCTTCTTCGACGATCCAAAGTTCGAGGTGAGCTGTCGGCGCTTCTCAGCCCATTTATCGGATCCGATGTCGAACTGGCCAGAGAAATCTGACGACTTCTCCTCCTTCTGCTTTCCGAGCAACGTCTCCACGTCTTCTGCGTACTTGCTCTCGAAATTGTAGTACCGGGCGGGACGATAAGTGGCTTCTCCGGTTTCCTGAAAGTAGATTTTTGAGTCATCGTTGGAAAAAAAAAGTGTTAGACAAACCGTATCCACCACAGCCACCGCAAAATCGAATCCTTCGGAAAGACAGTTGACATCTGTGCCCACTTCCCGAACCTTCTCGCTGACCTCTCCCTTCACAGACATTATCGGTGCTTTTCTGCGACCACCGGTTCCATGACGCTCGAATTTCAGCTGGAAATATCACGTTTTTATATGTTTTCAAGATAAAACTAACGCTACTCAGCTCCCTGGGCCGATTGTGCACAAAACTAGCGATGATGTCGGACTGAGCGAACTCCTGGTTGATCTCTGCGTTCTTCACGTGAATCGCTTGCTTTTTCGCAAGCAAATCCTTTTCGGAAACCCACATTTTGCTGAAACAGACAAGGATTTGAACAAAAATTAGTGAAAAACCAGGGAGTATAGATAAAAAGTGAACGAACACTTGAAACTTTGAAAAATTCGAAGGAGAACATGATTTGAAAAAAAAAATTTCATAAAAGGCAGTTTGGGAATGAGATGATGTCAGAAATACAACATATACAGGAATAGAAGTTGGTGAAATACTGATGAAAGGCAGTGAGATGAGATTTTTGATTATGATAGACGTTATTCAGAGATCATTCAGAAGTACTTGGCTGCTTGGTTCCATTTCCTTCGGTGGAAGTTCGTGGGGCAGAGAATCGGCGAGTTTCTGTTGATGTCGAGGGAGCGGAAGTTGTTGGTACGCTAGATCTGGGGACTTCGAGAATCTGAAAACCAACTTCTGGCACATGTTTAAAAAAGAGAAACTCACTTGATACTCATTCCCACTAGGAGTCTCGTTGAGGACACACTTGAAGCGATCAGAAGCCATTCGAGATGTTACAGCTTCTCTCTTCTCTGAAACTTTTAGAATTTCACACTGATTTTCTTGTTCAAAGCTTACTTCGCTCCTCACTGCGCTTCATTTGTTGATTTCGTAGATTCTCAATGGCGCTCATCGACGGTCCGGCTCCATTCGTCGGTTTTTCCTCCTTATGGACATGGAGAGGATTGCGGTCGGTCAGTGGATTCTGAAAGTTTTGGGGTTTTTCAAAAAAATTGAATAGCTCAAACTAACGAAAGTTGTCGGATTCGGTGGAGGAGGAACGCTTTGATTTTGTGGCAAAAAGTCAATGAGGAAGTCGAACTGGTCGTTTTTCTTGACAGCGGCTGCGATATCGTTCTGTAACTTTGAAATTACAACACATTGTCAAACATTCAAACAGCTCACTCTCTGCAAAATGCGTCTTCTCGATTCTGACACAAACTGCCATCCCATTCCAGTCATTTCCTCGATGAAGAATTCTGCGGCCTGAGCCATGAAAATCGGAGCGTCCGAGGAAATCATCTACAACAGAACCCATCTTGAAAGTCAGTTGAAAACTAATAACTCACAAAGTTCTTAACATCCTCGTCGATTCTCATAATCTTCTTGACTCTAGCCATCGGTACACTCATGTTTTTGGTTTTGTTCTGCATCTCCGCCTCTTTCAAATCCAACATCTTCTGCTTCCTCTCCTTCCAATACTCCTCCGTGAATTCGGTCACTGAGGCGTATTTCGACGGTGGAAGTGGCTGATCGCCGGAGAAGCTTGTCGGATTGTCGTTCTGAGTCGGGGAGGCTCCTGGAGTATGCAACGTTTTCGAAAAAAGTTTTTGGGATAATATTACCAAATGCAAGAGCAGTAGCGATCGTTTCATGTGTCACCTCGGTATCATTAATCGTTTCGTTGAACTCGGTGTTGTTCGGCTGAAATTATTAAAAACTGTGTGTCGGAGTCTCAAATCAATGCACTCACCTGATAGGGCTCCAGAAAACTATCTAGTGATGTCTTTCCATAATTCTGAAATTTCTAAAACATACTAAACACTACATAGAACTGAAAAACTCACGTTAGGCTCGGATTCTGTGTGGGATGGCTTTCGCGGCGGCTAGAAGAAAACAATTGGGATTTTTTAAACGCAAAACACTTACATCTGATTTTGAAAAAGAGTCCATCCGTGAAAACAGCTAAAAACTGTACAAAAATAGTAAAATTCTTGAATTTCAATTTGATGGAAAAAAATAAAAAAGAAATGTCGTCAGTTATGATGCCGAGTCCGCAACTTTCTACAGACACACGCCACGCGCAATCACACAACTCTGCAAATGCGCTCCATCGCGCTGGATGACAATTTATTTTGAAGTCTTCAACTTTTTCATCTGCTTCACGAGCTTTGCGAATTTTTCCTGTTTTCTGCAAGTTTTCTGTTTCTTCTTTTTGTTAAAAAAGCTCCTAAACACTTTTCGTTCCATCTTATATTCAACAAACAGCTCAAAACGCCCGAAATTTTCCAGAAGCCATGGTTGAGCCAACTGTCCCCGCTGTCGACGACGAGCGCACTCGTTGCCTCAACAACTACCGTCGCAAACTCGCAGAATGCCGTGACATTGAAGGCAAGCTCAAGGATCTCCGGAAGAAAGATGCCGATTTGTCGAAGCAGTTCGATAAATCTGAGAACGACATCAAGTCGCTGCAGTCTGTTGGACAAATCGTCGGAGAGGTGCTGAAGCAGCTCAGCGAGGAGAAGTTCATTGTAAAGGCGACGAACGGGCCGAGATACGTTGTCGGATGCCGTCGCAGTATAAACAAGGAGGAGTTGAAGCAGGGAACTCGTGTCTCCCTGGATATGACTACGCTTACCATAATGTAAGTAGTTTTGAAAAGTTTAAGTGTATTATTCTAAAATTCCAGGCGTCAGTTGCCACGTGAGGTCGACCCACTGGTTTACAAAATGTCCCACGAAGATCCCGGAAACATTAGCTACTCCGACGTCGGAGGACTTGCCGAGCAGATCCGCGAGCTTCGTGAAGTCGTCGAGCTCCCACTCATCAACCCCGAACTCTTCCGTCGTGTCGGAATCACTCCACCGAAGGGATGCCTTCTCTTCGGTCCCCCAGGAACCGGAAAGACCCTGCTGGCTCGCGCTGTCGCCTCCCAACTCGACTGTAACTTCCTGAAAGTCGTCTCGTCGGCTATTGTTGACAAGTACATTGGAGAGTCCGCCAGAATGATCCGTGAAATGTTCAACTACGCCCGTGACCATCAGCCATGCATCGTTTTCATGGATGAGATTGACGCCATTGGAGGACGTCGTTTCTCCGAGGGAACATCGGCTGATCGTGAGATCCAGCGTACTCTCATGGAGCTGCTCAACCAATTGGACGGATTCGATTCGTTGGGAAAAGTCAAGGTGATCATGGCCACCAACAGACCGGATACCCTCGACCCTGCTCTTCTCCGTCCTGGTCGTCTTGACAGAAAGATCGAGATTGGACTTCCGAATGAGCAGTCTCGTCTGGAGATCCTCAAGATTCACTCAAACAAGATAACAAAACACGGAGAAATCGACTTCGAGGCCGTCGTCAAGTTGTCCGATGGATTCTCTGCTGCCGATCTCAGAAATGTGTGCACTGAAGCTGGTGAGTAAACTTTCTTTATCCATTTTCCCAACATTTTCTTCCAGGAATGTTCGCAATCCGAGCTGAACGCGAGTTTGTCATCGACGAGGACTTCATGAAGGCCGTTCGTAAAGTGGGCGACGCGAAGAGACTCGAGACCAAATTGGACTACAAGCCAGTCTAATTCACTCATTTTTATCCAAGTTCCCCCTTCTGATCGTATTTCTTCCCCCGTTTTTTTCCACTAAATTTAAATTTTCCGTGTAAAAATTGAAGAATTGGCCCCCGAAGAAACATAAATTATTTGCTCTCCAACCGAAACTGTTCTTCTTTGTGTCCACAAAGTTGTAGAAGTCTCAATTAGTTTTTTTTCTCGAATTCGTAAGAAGTTCCATAATATCATTAGTTGTTTCTAGAACTCGTTGCTAAATGGCCAGCGCAAGCATCAAGTCAGCGATAGCACGGATCGGATCCGTCGATTACTCATCGTTGGAAGAGCTGAAGAAAGTGAAAATATCCAAGAAAGCTCAGAAAAAAGTTCAGAAGCAGCTGGCTTCTGCTCCGCCGCCACCCCCGAGATCAGAGGTTTGTTGTTTCCAAAGTTTTTTGATCTGGGAAAGAGCTGGAAAATTGGAAGTTTAAATTCTAACCCGAAAATGTCACTTTTTTCGGGTAATCTGGTTAGATTCTCGCTATTATCTTGTAGATTCCATTTGCGTCAATCAGTTTCTTGGTCACTTATAGCTGTGTTCCCAGAGAAAAACAGAAAGCATTACAGCTCTAGCAATTTTCCAGTCGTCGTCTCCACTGCCCACCGACTTGGACGAAGTGATGAAGATGTTCAACGCCGCAACCCCGTTGAAGTGCGTCCGTGTGCCGAAACGAGAGCAACGAGACGTCGAAGTGTTCATGGGCATCCGTAAATCGCCAGAATCGCCCTAATTTTCTATTGTTTGGTTGATTGGTTAACACTAGATCTCAGTAATACCCCACATATCACTGTTCTTCCTTGCCCCCCGCATCCATCTGTTCTCTCGTTTTTCTCTGCGTCTTGTTGACCCTTGCAGTACCAAATAATGATCATCTTTACGAATAAAAATGTTTTGGTAAAGGTGGAGAAGTGAAAAAGAAGTAGAAAAAGACGAAGTTATTTGGCAAATCGACGAGGGCAGAGGACGACAAAAGAGAACCTGCTGGCCACTTTTCAACTTTTCGAAACGTTCTCTTTTCTCGTCAATGGGTCCTTTCTTTCGATTATTGGCGATTTCACAACAATTCTGAATTCTGTGCACTCACAGAAGCCAAAACACCAAGTTCCTTCGGATTCTGGAGCCTATGGAACCGAAATTTGCATAACTTCATCACTCACCCACTTTTTCAAAAGCTTCCTCCTCCCAAACCACCCATAAACTTTCACTCCTTCCGGTTCCACTATTTGACCTCTGTTGGCACGGATTATCTCGACAATTTGCCAAGCTTATAGTCTTCTTTTCTGCGTTTCTCCGTCTTTCACATTCTATTACCATCTTTTCATACAGACTCCGCCCCTTATTTGTGTCTTCTGAAGCACGTCATTCGGAACAGAAGTGACAATTCTGACGCAATGCTCATCGAATTGCTCTTTTTTGTAGTTCTCTCGAACTTCCAAGTCTACAGTAATCCTGTTCCGGCTCCCAAAGACTTGCAGGTTATCAAACCTGACTATAAAGTTACAAAGTTCACCTATTCCCGGGACAATGACACGGATGTCATGGATCAGGATCAACCGGAATTTCAGGTAAAAAGAGAAAGGTACTTCCGAATTTCAATTTTCTGTTTCTCTAGATTATTCCCCTGGACTTTCTTTGTGAATTCTGTCAAGTTGTCATTCTGAAATTGAAAGAACGCCAAGCAACTGAAGACGATTTCGAACAGGTGAGTCTATCCATCTAGTCTTTCGCTCTACTTTTGAGCTAAATCTTCCAGAAAATCCGTACCGAATGTCAGAACTCTACAGACGACTCCAGTAGTCTCTGCGACGTTATAAACCGTGTGAACCTTGATCGCCTCCGTAACGATGACCCAAAAGACATCTGTCAAAGCCAGAACATGTGTAATGGCGCAGTTCCGGAACCGGGGCCTCCTGGGACGTCGCCAGAACATTCTATGGATGGGACAGTGAAGGAATCGGAAAATCAGAAGGCCTCAGAAGATGCAGAAATTGGGAAACAACTTACTATTGATGAGAAAGACGTGAATGCTACACTTCATGTGGAAGATGTTGCTCCATACTGAAAAGATACAGATGTGAACCAACGCATGTAAATATGTAAAGTATGATCTGATAAAGAACATTTCTCATGTGACCTTCGAACAATACAAGACTATATCTGAGATCAAAAATCATCTGAAAAAATCAGTCAGGGAGCCAGAGAGTCATCATCTTTTTTCTTCTTGGGGATGGGGTTAACCGCGGTAGTCCGCAGCCACTACCCATCCCTCTTACCTATACCGGGCTCTGCGCTCGCCGGGGTCAGCACTCAAATGTTCTTCTTGTCCGGAATCACTGGACTGGAGCGATGGAGCACGGACCAGGGAGCCAGAGTGCAAGTGATGGGAGCCCGGTTCTGCGCTCGCAGGGGCCAGCACTCAAATGTTCTTCTTGGTTTGACTTGTCCGGAATCACTGGACAGAGGTCTTGGAGCACGAGACAGAGAGCCAGGGAGCCAGAGAGTTATCATCTTCTTTCTTCTTGGGGATGGTGTGTGCCTCGGTAATCCAAAGCCACTAACCCATCCCCCTTACCTATACCGGGCTCTGCGCTCACCGGGGTCAGCACTCAAATATTCTTCTTGGTTTGACTTGTCCGGAATCACTGGACAGAGATCTTGGAGCACGTGACAGGGAGCCAGGGAGCCAGAGAGTCATCATCTTCTTTCTTCTTGGGGATGGTG
>LR538137.1:238745-261291 GCA_900883565.2 Caenorhabditis panamensis | reverse complement strand
ACGGGGGTCAGCACCCTTGTGTTCTTCTTTCTTGATTCGACTTGTCCGGAATCACTGGACAGAGGTCATGGAGCCAGGAAGCCGGAGAACCGGAGATCATGTGACGGGCGCCAAGGAGTCAGGGAGCACAGGAGCGGGCGTCGGAGTCCAGTTGAGAAGAGGCGAGAAGAGGCGATCCGATGACCAGCGAAAGCGATGAATAAATTGTTTTTCCCCGAATCCACGATTGTGATGATAAAAGATCCTTATCTATCAAAAGTAGAGCACGTCGAGGTCCACGCAAGGTGTGAATGTGGATCTGAAATGAAGTTTTCCAAACTCAGCTTCTCGTGAAAATCTTCAGCTTCACGTGAATGTAACAATAAGTGCTCTTATTTCTCGGAGTTCCAAGTGGTCGAATAACCTATTTATATAGATATTGCAAAAATAAGCCAAGCTATCAGAAACTTCAAGATCTTCGAGATCTTCAAAAACTACAAGACTATTCCATACCTAAAAGACTTCTGATGACGGAGATGTCGTTTGCAAACTCCCCCTTTTAATTGGTTCCACTTCCGTGGGTTTTATGAGAGTTTTGTGCAAACTTCAATTCCTCCTAGAAGCCTTGTTGATTCTAAACAATGGCGGAACAAGCTGCCTGCGAAACATCACTTTCTCCTATTTCTATCTCTCTTCTTCCCAGAAGTTCCTCCCTCAAAGTTCCTAATCGGATCAACTAGAAAAACATGAAATCAGGAAGAAAAAAGGAAGTGTTTTTCAATTTTTAAAGTCTGAACTAATCTTGAAATCAAGTCTTCTTACATCACCAGCTTGATGTCTCCAGGCGATAAAGTGCATTGAAAACATTCACTCTAGCTCATTCCAGAACTTTGTTCCCTAGAAATCCGGGTTCCTTGTCTCAAGAGGACAAGTGATTAGTCAAGAAAAGTGCACTTTCCGGGAAGAAGAACCCGAGGAAAGTTTATGTTTTGTCGGTTTATAATTAGTTTCATCAATGGAAAGTTCTTCAAAAATGCAGAGATTCCCATGGAATACATGAATCTATATTAAAAATGTTCAACTAACATTGGGAAAACAATTTGTTTTATTGTCATCTTCCATGTGTTGTGTTTTTTTTCTATTTTTTCCCCGCGTTTTTCTATTTTCTATTTTCTCTTGTTGTTCTTTTCCCGTCACCCACCTCTGGCCACCATGAAGCTTTTTTATATGGGCTTTTTACAGTTCTTTGTGTGTTTTCTTTTATCCTACGATCCTATAGGATTCCTGAACATTGAAAAAACATAATATCAAACAAGGCATAATGAATAATGGAACTTGATGAAATATTCATTCAAAAGTTTTGCGTAGTCTAAGTTTTTCTGTTGACCGAACCCAGGGAAATTCCCACATTGTCTAGAACATGTTTTCTTGAGGTTTCTTGGAAAAAGTTTCAATGTTTTTCAGCAAGATTTTGCAAACCATCCCACCAGATTGTTCAAATTCAAATACCCGCTAAGCCTAAACCAATTGGTTTGCAAACGCCCTTAATTTCGAACTACACTAGAGCATGATCCCCTCCCAAACATAGACGGTAGTTTCATAAATATTATATGTATTGGTTTTTGGCACATTCCCCTCTGTTTCCCTCCCGGCGACATTCTTCCCAAATGTACTCTTCTTTTTTCCCTTTTCCACTTAATTTTCCCCATGTCTGACATGTTCTTCTATCCTTTTTGCTCTCATCTAGTTCTTCTCATGTGGAATGGAATGCCTCCTTGTGAAAGAACCTCAAGTTCAGTAAGCTTGAGCTTAATTAAGTTTTTACTCAAGTCCCCCTTCAGCATCCATGTGACTTCTTGAGGACCACCCAAATTTTCTTCCGTGACTGGAATGACCAAACAGAACGAGGCTAACTAGAATATCATGTCTAGACTCTTTTCGGATTTTTTTCATTTTCCATTTTCAGAGATGACATTTCTTCAAAAATTAGCTTTCCCAGCTTTCCCATAAGGGATCTATGGCTCATCTAAAAGCTCAATTCTGTATTTCTCCGTCATAACCACCTCCGAAATGTTCGCCTTTGAACCGTCATCAATGTGGTGTCCCGACCGGAAATTACAGCCTTTTCCTCTTCTTGTTCTTCTCTTTTTCCCTCCTTTTTTCATTGTCTAGCTCCAACCAAACCAACTACCCAATTATTGCTGATTGTCTCCAAAAGATAGGATAGCATTCCAAATTTCTCGTGCTACAATGTTTTGTTTGCAACGCTCCAATTATGCTCTTTCTCGTGGACTCTCAAAATATTCCAGTGTGAACTTGTCGTTTTGTATGAATTCGACTGATGTAGACCTGGTGGAGTATGCTCGGCAAGTGGATCATGTTTTTATCATTGTTGGCTACATTATCAATCCTTTGGGTAAGATAGGTGTAGGAGCACAGAAAAGGATCAATTACTATTACTATTCAGGAATCTTCTTCAACAGTCTCCTAATCTATCTAATCTCGATGAAGACTCCAAAGTCTCTGAAGAGTTTCTCAATGCTTATCATGAACTTTGCTCTTTGTGACTTCTTCAGCTCTTTTGCAGCTATGCTAACCCTCCAAAAGTGAGTCTTGCTCCCACGCACACCCCTTATATTGCTTTGTTCCAGAACAGTGTTCTCCGGATGGTCCCTGACCTACATTTTCCATGGAATGTGTGGAAAGCTATCTCCTTACTTCTGCTACTTTCTCCATGTCTTCACTTGCCACTGTTTTGCACATTCACAGTGGATCTTAATGGTACGAAGAAGTTCCGCTTTCACTGCCAATGCAGAGCTCTTTTTCAGATCTCATTCCTCTACCGTTACTACATCCTTGATCAAATCTCCCCAGAACCTGTGAAGATTGTCCGGTTATGTGTTTACGCCTACATTCCTTCACTGATTTTTGTGATAGTGTACCTTAGCGATGTGGCAAATGCAGAAGACTTGAAATGGGTGGTGTTCTCTTATCACAAAGAGTACTTTTATCATATCCGAGAGTTATGGGGAGGTGAGCACAGTAACCAAGCAACTATTATGAAGAGCTACTTGTTTTTAAGAAATCGTTATTGCCGGAAACATGAGCGTGTGGTCTGTGAGCACATTCGCCGCAATTATCTACATGACGATCCCGTGTTTTCCAATCTACTGTATCATTATCTATTTCCGGTACAAGGTAAGCTATCATTTTGTGGTTTTCACTAATTTGAAGCCTTCTAGACCCTCAAGATTCTTGACGGCCGCGGGAGAATCACCATGTCAGAAACCACACGTTCCTCCCACAAACAACTGATAAAAGCCTTGACTATCCAAGCCCTTGTTCCAATATTCTGGCTCACTGCTTCTTCATTCTACCTTCTTCTACTTTTCCAGTTTGTCAGTGGAGTTGTCATAGAGAATATGATATTCCGGATTATGGAGTGCATGCCAATGTTAACTCCATTGATATCTCTTTACTTTGTGAGACCTTACAGGTAACTTTGTGTTCATTCTTCAGATATTTATCGCGTGTTTACAGGTCTGCTCTGACTTCCTGGATAACACCAACTCCCCTGATAAAGCCAGTAATTGTCAGTGCAATGGTGACAACGTTATACCCATCATCGACTGCCCCACATCCAGTTTGAACTGTATTGAAAAACGGATCTAATTTATTGTGTACAACGAAATGTAGCTAATAAAGTAAAAAGTAAAGAAACACGGCCGAAAACTTCTGTTCTCCAGAACAAAGTTGAACAGAGAGAAGCTAACACACAATCTTGCACGTTCAAACTAGAAACCAAAAGCGCACTTTTTTTAGTGTGCGATTGGTCAGGGGCATCATAAGAAATACGCGTATAAAAGGAGCTGCAAAACTGATCAAAAGAACACAAACATGCAGATTCTAGTATGCTTATTGTTGGTTGTGGCGACTTCTGCGCAGTACAGTACCTTCCCGGATAAACTGTTCTGCAACCGATTGGTAAGGGTGCAGGAGAAGCTCGATAATGTAGCTCCTATGTTTAGACAGGAAACTACGTTGTCTGCTGTGAAGGTACCAACCTCATATCATTTGGAAGACCTTTGGAGCCTGGCGATAAGATTACCATCAACGGAACTGTGGGACCTAAGGCCGGATTTTGGTACTTCCGCATCAACATCCGTGACTCAAGTCAAAGCATAAGATCCTTCCACATGAGATCATTTACTCTTGGAACCGACTGGCCAAGACCAGACGACTCGTACATTCTATTCAATGCAAACTTGGGGGTTGGTAAACAAAATGTCAACTTTGTATAGATCTAATAACTCCATTTAGAATGGCTGGGGAAAAAACGAGTACGCTCCAAATCCTTTCATCTATGGTGCTCCATACCAAGTCAGTATTCAGTACACTGGGGCTGGATTCATTTTCTCTTCTGGAAACATGATCGTCAAGAATTTTGCACTGCGTAATTCCCCTTCAGTCCAACTGATGTATCTTGAGCTCAGCGCTGACTTTAGCACCAACTGGGTTGAAATGGACTGTGTCAGACCGTTAGCAACGACTCCACTGCCCACAACTGCGAGAAGAGGAGGAAATGGTCATGGGCATGGCCATGGACATGGTCATGGACATGGACACGGGCATCACCATGGAGGAGGTGGAAGATCCAGCTCTTCCTCTTCAGGATCTTCTAGTCAAGAGTTCTGTGATTGATAATTTGTATTTGTAATGAAATTGTGCAAAAATCAAACATCACACCAGAACGCATTACCTACCGCAAAACTCGGGGAAAAAGCTATCATCAAACTAGAAAGCAAACCATAATAAAAATCGGAAGACCTCCTCGTAAAACTCGAAAGTTTCTAGTATAAAAGATCATGTTTGCTGTTTGCAGACAGATGAACCCAATGATTCTTCTAGTTTTAACGCTGGTTTCAGCAGCATCTGCTCAGTATCCTCTACCCGAAAAGCTGTTTTGCAACCGCTTGGTGAGTGTACAGTTCACAAGCATCCACAGCGGGTTCATATACAGACTGGAAACTTTGTTTCCGCAGTAGATGGTGGTCCCGTCATACAGTTTGGAAGACCTCTAGAGCCCGGAGACAAAATTACCATCAACGGAACTAGAGCGCCTGCGTCTACTTTTAAAATGTTCGAAAAAAGTGATATGCTTTCAGCAATAACAGATCTTTAGTATGCGTATGGACATTGTGGACGTGAGCCAAACTGTACACTCCTTCCACATGAGAACTGAGAATCCGACAGATTGGCCAAAAATGCCCGGTTACTTTCTTTTCAGTGTGAACCTTGGGGTCAGTGAGTTGAATTGACAACTCAGAAATGGTAGACTTTTTTCAGGGCGGCTGGGGACCTAACGAGTTTGGTCGGGACCCTTTCTATTCGGGAGGGCCAATGGTAATAACCATTGAGTACACTGGGGCTTCATATGTGGTTTCTTCTCCATTCGGAATCATCAAAGTTATAGCTTTGCGCAATTCACCGGCGATCCCTATGATGTATCTGTGGCTTCTTTATGACTTCAGCACCAACTGGGTCGAGATGAACTGTATCAGACCGTTGGCGACGACTGCTCTTCCAACAACTGCTGGGCCCAGAAGAACCAGAAGGCCCGGAAATGGGAATGGACATGGGCATGGAAACGGTCACGGCCACGGGCACGGTGGTGGAAACAGTGACTCCTCTTCGAGTTCTTCTAGTGAAGAATGTTTTTCGGGTTGAGCATGTTTTCTTGTCATTGGAATAAAAAGTCTAGAGTTACAACGTTATACCCATATTAAAAAAACCCCCGCAGAGAGAAGCTGATACACACGTTCAAACTAGAAACCAAAAGCACAAGGTTTACTCGGAGGGGGGCATCGTAAAACATAGGCATAGAAAATATAAAAGCAGCTGAAACCTGATCAGAAACAGAGAAACACGATGAAACTACTTACTGTGCTTGTTGTTGATTGTCACGGCTGACCCACAGAGCAGTGCTTTGATCTTCCAGCAACTGTTGAGCCGAGAAGAACCAGGAAACCTGAAAATGGGAATGGCCACGGTCACGGCCATGGTAGTGGAAACAGTGATTGTTCCTCGAGCTCTTCTAGTGAAGAATGTTTTTCCGGTAGAGCATACTTTCTGGTTTTTTGGAATAAAAATTCGAGAAAAAATGGTCTGTCTGTTGAAGCGGTACTGTAACGTCACTCCGCCTCCGTTTCACGGATGCATACAGCAGAAAAACTCGGAAGAACCCCCCTCGTAAAACTCGCAAGTTTCCTGTATAAAACATCTCGCATCACTGTTCACAAACAGATGAACGCAATGATTCTACTACTCCTATCGCTGGTTGCTGCTGCATTTGCTCAGACTTTTTTGCCTACGTTTCCTGACCAGCTATTCTGTAACCGTTTGGTGAGTATACAGTTCATTATCATCCACAATGGTGACACATACAGACTGGTAACTTTGTTACCTGCTGCGGACTTGGTCCCATCATACAGTTTGGGAGACCTCTGGAGCCTGGAGATAAGATTACCATCAACGGAACTGTGGGACCTCAAGCCGGATTTAACTTTTTGCGCATCAACATCAAAGACACAAGCCAAGTTATCACATCCCTCCACATGAGAACAAAAACGCTCCCAACTGACTGGCCATGGCCAGACTCCAACCAGATTCTATTCAACGCAAACATGGGGGTTGGTAAACAAAATTTCAACTTCGATCTAATAACTCCTTTCAGAATGGCTGGGGTCCAGACGAGTACACTCCAAATCCGTTTGTCTTTAGTGCTCCATACCAAGTCACTATTCAGTACACTGGAGCTGGATTCATTTTCTCTTCCGGAAACTCGATTGTCAAAAATTTTGCACTGCGTAATTCCCCCGCTGTTCAACTGATGTTCCTTGAGCTCAGCGCTGCCTTTAGCACCAACTGGGTTGAGATGGACTGTGCCAGACCGTTGGCAACAACTGCACTGCCAACAACTCCTAGAAGAGGAGGAAATGGTCATGGGCATGGCCATGGACATGGTCATGGACATGGACACGGGCATCACCATGGAGGAGGTGGAAGATCCAGCTCTTCCTCTTCAGGATCTTCTAGTCAAGAGTTCTGTAATTGATAAATTGTAGTCTGAATAAAGTTTTGCGAAACCGAAGCAAAAATCGCCAGAACGCATCAACAGAATAATCCAATGTGACAAACCCACACTAACCATTCTAAACCAGGAAGAGAATTGTCACGAAACCCGGAAGAAAGCCATCATAAACCTCGGGAAAACCCCTGTCGAAACTTGTGACTTTCCTGTATAAAAGATCTTACATTTCTCTTCGCAAATAGATGAACACGATGATTCTACTACTTTTTACGCTGGTCGCAGCAACATCTGCGCAGTACAGTACCTTTCCGGATAAACTGTTCTGCAACCGATTGGTAAAGATGCAGCAGAAGCTTGAAAGTTTAGTTGTGATGTTCAGACAGGAAACTACGTTGTCTGCTGTGAAGGTATCAACCTCATTTCTTTTGGAAGACCTTTAGAGCCTGGCGACAAGATTACCATCAACGGAACTGTGGGACCTAAGGCCGGATTTTGGTATCTACGCATCAACATTCGTGACTCAAGTCAAAGCATAAGATCCTTCCACATGAGAACAAAAACTCTGTCAACTGACTGGCCAAGACCAGACGACTCACAAATTCTATTCAATGCAAATTTAGGGGTTGGTAAAAATAGTTTCAGTTTCAATCTGAAAACTCCTTTCAGAATGGCTGGGGAGCAGACGAGTACGCTCCAAATCCGTTCACCTATGGTGCTCCATACCAAATCACTATTCAGTACACTGGGTCTGGATTCATTTTCTCTTCAGGAAACATGATTGTCAAGAATTTTGCACTGCGTAATTCTCCCGCTGTTCAACTGATGTACCTTGAGCTCAGCGCTGACTTTAGCACCAACTGGGTTCAGATGGATTGTGTCAGACCGTTGGCAACCACTGCCTCGCCAAGAGCTAAAGTGACAAGAAGAATCAGGAAACCCGAAAACGGGAATGAAAATGAGTATGAACGCGGATCCGGTAAAGGCTTCAGCTCTGGTTCCGACTACGGTTCTGGATACGGCTCCGATTACGGCTCCGGTTACGGTTCAGGACCCAAAAACATTAAGGGACATAAGAATGGACGCGGATTCGGTAAAGGGTCCAAAACTGGTTCCGACTCCGGTTCTGGCTACGACACCGGTTACGGCTCCGGTTACGGTTCAAGACCCGAAAACGTGAATGGATATAAGCATGGACGCGGTTCCGATCGCGGCTCCAAATCCGGTTCCGGCTACGGTATCGGTCGCGGCTCCCGCCCTGTTCAAGTTGGTGGAAAGAGAGGCTCTTCCTCGAGCTCTTCAAGTGAAGAATTTGTTTTGGATTAAACAGATTTTCTTGTTCTTGCACTACACATTCAAGTTTTTGCTGATAACTACCTGTTTTATAATGCTTCAATAATGAACTAATGAATGAACTTCGATAGATGAAAGCGGGTTCTTCTATTTTTGATAAAACAACAGCGTTAACTTCCTCTGCTTCCGTGTTCGTGATCTTGCAAGATACGATCGGGAGAAACCTCGCAGAGAAAAGCTAATACACAAACTTACACGTTCAAACTAGAAACCCTTCTTTTCTCTGAAGCATCGTAAAGTAAAGGCTTGGGAGGTATAAAAGGAGCCGCTCAACAGAGGAACAATACAGAAGTATGGTGATTCTACTTTGCTTACTGTTGGCTGTCGCGGCTTCCATGCAGGACGATGGCTTTCCGAATAAACTGTTCTGCAACTATAAGATTATCATCAATGTAATTTTTTGACAGCTGCCGGATTTCTAGCTCATTCTTAACTCAAGGAATGAAATGTAGCCAAACTGAAGCAAACAAACCAAGAATCATCGCGGAACTTGGAAGGAAACCATCATAAAACTTTAAAGAAACCCATAGTGGAACTCGTAAGTTTCCTGTATAAAAGATCTTCGATCACTGTACACAAACAGATTAACCCAATGATTCTACTTCCTTTCACGTTGTTGGCTGCAGCATCTGCTCTGATGAGTCCGTTTCCCGAAAAGCTGTTGTGTAACCGCTTAGTAAGTATACAGTTCTTTATCATCCACAACAGAGAGACATACAGACTGGAAACTTTGTTACCTGCTGCGGACTTGGTCCCATCATACAGTTTGGAAGACCTCTGGAGCCTGGCGATAAAATAATTATAAACGGAACAGTTGGTCCTGCAGCCGGATTCAAGTTCTTACGCATCAACATCCTTGATTCAAGCCAAAGCATCACATCTTTCCGCATGAGAACTAAACTCTCAACTGACAGGCCAATAGACTACACGAAAGTTATCTACAATGCACTCTTCAACGTTAGGAAACATGATTACAACTTGAATCCAATAACTCCATTCAGAATCGCTGGGGAGCAATCGAGTACGGTCCAAACCCGTTTGTCAACAGTGCTCCAACACAAATCACTATTCAGTACACTGGCGCTGGATACATCGTCTACTCAGGAAACGTGCTCATCAAGAATTTTGCACTGCGTCATTCCGCTGCTGTTCAATTGATGTATCTTGAGCTTAGCGCTGATTTCAGCACCAACTGGGTTGAGATGGACTGCGTCAGACCGTTGGCAACGACTGCACTGCCAACAACTCCTAGGAGAGGTCATGAACATGGGCATGGGAACGGACACGGGAATCATCACGGAGGAGGAGGAAAGGGCAGTTCTTCTTCTTCTGGATCTTCTAGTCAAGAGTTCTGTGATTAACAATTCGAAACCTGAATAAAACTCTGCAAATCTCAACGAAACACCAACCATCCCCGCGAAACTCCGGAGAAAACCATCATAAAACTCGTCCGAAACCCCTCGTAAAGCTCGCAAGTTTCGTGTATAAAAGAAGTAGCATTGCTGTTCACATCAGATGAACCCAATGATTCTACTACTCTTAACACTGGTTACTGCAGCATCTGCACAGATTCCTTATCCCGAAAAGCTGTACTGTAACCGCTTGGTAAGCATTACACAAAAAAAGATCCATAAAGGTGGCGTATACAGACTGGAAACTTTGTTTCTCCAGTAGATGGTGGTCCTGTCATACAGTTTGGAAGACCTCTGGAGCCCGGAGACAAAATTATAATCAACGGATCGAAAGCACCTGAGTCTACTTGGAAAATGTTTACAAAAAGTTCTTTGGCACTTTCAGTAATAACAGATCTTTAGCATGCGCATGGACATTGTGGACTCGAGCCAAACTGTACATTCCTTCCACATGAGAACTGAAAATCCAACAGATTGGCCAAGAATGCCCGGTTACTTTGTCTTCAGTGCGAACCTTGGGGTCAGTAATTTTGATTGGCAACTCAGGAATGGAAAACCTTTTTTAGAGCGGCTGGCAAAATAGCGAGAATGGTCTGGACCCTTACGTTGTAGGAGGACCGATGGTAATAACCATTGAGTACACTGGGGTTTCCTACGTGGTTTCTTCCCCAGCCGGTATCATCCATGTCTTCAATTTGCGCAATTCACCGGCGATCCCTATGATGTATTTGTGGCTTCTTTATGACTTCACCACCAACTATGTGGAGATGAACTGTATCAGACCGTTGGCAACGACTGCTCAGCCGACAACTGCTAGGCCCAGAAGAACCAGGAGGCCCGGAAATGGTAATGGACATGGACATGGGCATGGAAACGGCCACGGTCACGGGCATGGGCACGGTGGTGGAAGCGACTCTTCTTCGAGCTCTTCTAGTGAAGAATGTTTTTCGGGTTGAGCATGTTTTCTTGTTTTTGAAATGAAAGTTTGAAAGTTTCCTGAAAACCTTTTTTATAATGTTTAGAGCATAGACAATCTCTTTCTCCAATGACCAAGAACATGTATCATAAAGAGAATCACAAGAATTTAGTCTAGCACTCCTCACTCGAGGAGCTTGAACTGCTTCCGTCGCCGTGACCGTGTCCGCGACCTCCATGTCCACGGCCTCCGCGACCTCCTTGACCATTCCCTCCACCATTCCCTCTCCCAGGTCTTCTTGTAGTTCTTGGTGGAATCGTTACCGGAGGATTCTTACAAATCATCTCCATCCAGTACGAAACGTGATCTCCATATAGATCTGTCGCTCCCAATTGGAACCAAGTTGGACTCCTGAGAGCAAATGACTTTATCAAACTCTGCCCGGAGTAAACATTGAAAGAGAATCCGGTGTACCTGAATAGATCTGTTTGTTATGTATATTAGTTTTTCCTCAACTGACTCAATGGTGAGTAAGTAATTCTGTCCTCTAACGTAGGGTTGAGGTCCGTACTCAGCAGGGCCCCATCCTCCGTTCAAAAACGCAGAGTAATGCATGTAACCTCCAAAGTCACTTCTAACGTGAATCGGGAACCCGAGAGGAGCGATGGTGTTATGAATGTTGATACGGATACTGGAGCAAATCAAAATATAACAAAAGGTGTTGAGGGCTAGTCAAAACTTACGTTTTACCAATGAAAGAAGCCGATCCATTGATAACAAGCTTATCTCCGGGTTCCATTGGTCGTTTGAATACTGTTCGCATTCCATTGAAGTTACCGTACTGAAAATAGCGCCAAACTGGAAGACTCAGAATTCGAGAACTCACTATTCTTTCACAACCCAAGTGTTGTGGATTATCTGGAACTTGAGAGTAACCGCTCTCTACAAGAATCAGGAGAAAAAATAATAGAATCATGTTAGCGAAACTACATACATCTTGACCGAAAACTCTTATTTTATACTGTTCCTAGCAGTGTTTGTAGTTTTGTTGATAGTTATCGGAGGAGTTTGTGGTTTGGTGGGTACAAGATCAGGAGATCAGGCCGATGCACTCCTCGGCGAGTCATATTCCAATCAGTGGAACGTGCAGAACCAGAGTTCGTTCTGCTAAAATTTCCTAACATCAGCACCAAATTAACTTCTGGGTCCAAAAACCGAAACCCGCTACTTTGTCGTCATATGCATATACTCCCCCAAATTGAATTCCGGAAAACGCTTAGGAGGTGTGGACCGGCAGTGGAGAGAGAGAGTTATGAAAATGAGATTAAACCCGAGTCGGGACAAGCCCCAATTTCCACTTTTAGTTGTTTTTAGCCCTTGACTCACGTCTGTTAGTGTAATGTATTACGAAGACTTTTTCTTTTCCGTCAATGTCACTGATGGTGTGGAATGGCCGACGATGGAGATGTGGGGACAGTTCCCGGTATTGCAGACGTGTTTTTACATGTGCCTTAATATCCATCATGTTCTTGTTTTGATAACTATCCGGAGGTTTATGAAGGGTAGCTCTTTCTTCTTCATTTACTTTGTCACAGGTAACCCATCCAATCATCCTGCAGCCGAGTAAACTCTTTTTCGTGTTTCCAGGCTGCTTTGACATCTACTACTGCTACACCCTAACCACCTACAACATCTTCAAGAACACAATTGCCGGTCCAAAGTACATCTGGCTCTCTCAACTAAACTCCACCAGCCTTTTCTTCGGCTTATTCAACAATCTATTCGGCAACGGAATGATGGCCATCAACCGTTTCTGTGCCACATTTCTCTCTTATGAGCGGTACTGGCGACCCAAACACATCCTTCTCTACTTCTCCTGCACCGCCATAGTATCTCTGCTCTGCTGCACTCCATACATCCTTCGGCACCGATCTTTCTACGTGAATAATGGAAAATGGGCTTATACGAATGTGAACTTGACTCTGATTCTTCAAAGATCTATTGCTATCAGTATAATCGGAGCTTATGAGGTTGTGGGGATTCTGATGAGTATTCTGACAGTGTATCGATTGAAAATCTACAAAATGAGCACCAGGAGACATGAAAAGGTAACTTTTTGGATCAATGTGCATTTCCTAAACCCAGTTTTGTTCCAGAACCTGATCTTTGTCACTTCTCTTCATATCATAGTGGATATTGTTGCTATGTTTATCATGATTGCTGAATTCTTAGAATGGCAATTCGAGTTTGCACTTTTTGCTGTGAAAAACGTAAATTGAAACCTCCTAGTCTTTCAATTTCCTTATTTTTCCAGGTTTTTCCCGTTACCTACACAGTCGTAATCCTCAACAGTGTGACAATTGTGATAACCAACAAACGGGTCCGTGACGAGTATCTAATGACGATAATGTTCTGGAAGAAGAGAGTCGAGGACAAGACCACCTCGCAGCTGACTTCAGTGGCTCCTACACCGAACTTACTATTAGTCAAAGTTTAGGATTAGTGAAAACAGCTACATTAAAAAATCTACAACAATGAAACATATGAAATCTAAAGTAATGAATCATAAAATCAACAAGAAAAAGCATTATCGTGTGGCGTTTCTGAGCTTCTGACCGATTGGATTCATGTACTTTCCGAACAGCTTCTCTCCGAACTTTGATTCCGTTCGTACTGGTCCCTCTGGGTTCTCGCTTTCTTGAGAAACCTCATCCTTTCCTTCACGTAAGCGTTGAACAAGGGCTTGTTCGAGGCTAGAAAAAAACGAGAACTTATCAAAAGTCAAATGTGCAGTGCTGATTACCTATATTTCAACGGAGCTGGTGCAATCGACTCTTCAATTTCCTGCTGTTTGATGGCCGCTTCGTTCAGTTCAAGTCCAATCCACTCGGCTTCTTCCTCCGGAATCACAAACTTGGCGTACTTTTGTTTAATGTAGTTCTTCTTCTCGTCATCCTCCTCGTGATACGATTCAGTTGCTAATGTGAGCAGCATTTCACGTTTCAAACTGAAAAGTCAAAGAATTTTCCGAATTTTTTATAAAATACTTACGAGTTTGCGAATTTTGAGTCCAGATCGATTTCCTTGGTTTCTAGAATGTAGTAATCAAGGCCAAAGTGCTCGTCGATAAGTCTCATAGCTCTTTCAGTCACTGTCACCTAGAAAATTTGACTTTTGATGGTTGAACATCTTCAATGTTTAACAAACCTTAACATATTTGTCGAGGATTTCTGAATAAAGCACAGATGTCTTGAGGGCTGGGAAGAATAGTTTCGGTACCCAATATCTCGGAAGAATCTTCTTCTTTGTGTATGGGGCAGACTCAATCCATCCTTTGACAACTCTCTCGCCTCCCCACAAGCCTTCATCTCCTTCTGGGGTGCGAAGTCCGATAATTGGGTTCTCTTCAAGCTCAACCGTCACATTTTTATGCTCGTCGTGCGCAAATCGGGTCTTCGGAACACTGAAACGTCCGATTACTTGTGTCCGATGGTAGTGTTGAATATGACTTACCGATAGTGTACAGCAGTTTTATCCGACAATATCATATCCCAGTAGCGCTGCTTGTAATGCTCTGGGAGTCGATGAACAACGCTCTCGGGATTCTTGAAGATCTCTTCGTTTCTCCGGATCCTCTCGGCCTTATCCCAAGTGACGACGGCTCGCCGGACGTTTGGTGTTAGGTTTGTCAAGTTTTTTGTGAGAGATGCCATTTCTGAAATCAAGTAAACATTGAAAAATACACCAGAATCAAGAAAAAATCACAGAAAAAGAGGAAAAGCCCGAGAAAAAGAACAGCAATATTTTGTCCGAGAGGAGTACACGGCGGTGCAGTGGGGCGTGTTTGCAAAAGTGTGTACTTTGCCGTGACGGTGTTTGCACCAAACTTGAGTTGGAAAAAACTGAAAATGCGCGAAAACTTATTTTCTCGAATTTCGTTTGTTCTTTCCTTATTTTCCGAAGATTTTCTGCTTTTTTACTTACTTCTTTAATTGTAAACTTCTAAAAACTAAATTCCGACCCAGATTCGCTCTTTCCGCTCTACTGATTTTGCATATGTCGAAAATGACTGGTGGCGTTCCGTTACTTTGTTAATTTTTATTGCAACCAATTTGACCATCCACTCATTAACTCCAAAACTAGGTTACAGTCTGACTGCGGTCCATCTTCGTAACGTTCCTCCGATCATAAACTTAATCCCAAAAGTAGTATGCCTTCCTGACATTTCGAATTGAAACACTTTTGGCCGACTGACCCAGCTACAGTCCTTTCCCTCCGTCGCTCCTGTTGTCCCATTCAAACAGATACAATCACTTCTTGCCTCCTTTCACGCAAATCCTCCGATTTTCCTCTTCCTCCGTCTTGGCGTCTCCATGTTAATCTCTCTTCCGTATACGGTCCCAGGCGACAAGGACGAGATGACGCGTTTCATAAATTTACTGTCCAGCGTCAAATTCGTTTTTGAATTCAGTTGTTTAGTTTGAAATCTCGCTCTAGCATCCTCCATTGTGTTGTTTTATCGATTAATCTCTTCAGAAAGTTGCTAAACGCTTGGCTAACCAACACCCTATCTCAACTTGTTATCACTTATCACTCAGTCGTTCATTGATTTATATCTCCACAGTTTTTGTTGCCAAATCCCTCTAGGCCCTGTACCCGCTTCTTTTCCAGCCAAAACCAGCTTTTGAACACATTCGAGAATCGTAAACACAACCGAAAACACACAGAATATGTACATGCAGAAGACAAATTAATTGTTCCTTCTGTTGGGCAGCAGAAGCAGTAGTGACAAACTTCTTGCCCACATATTATAAGGCTGGTATTTATTTATGCCATCACGGACTGTCTCTGGTGTGTTGTGTCATCATTTCCCGTCTTTTCCGCCAGTTTCCTTCGCCTTTTCTCGTCCTAAAAAGACGCTCCTTTATTGATAAAAGCTGCCTGGTTTCGACGGGTTTTCCATGTTTTCTGTGATGGATTCGATGATTTTTGGTGGTCGTAGTTTCCATTTCTTCTATTTCAAAATTAGGTCTGCTCAAAAGTAATCTAGTTTCTGTCCAGGTGCATTGACTCACATAGTCTCTGAAGCCTAGTCTTTTAGATTCGCTTTTCGAGACCCAATTTGCAACATCCGTATCGGCTAATCACCTGCCCCTATCACCTATTTACAAAACACAGTTCACCACCCGCAATTGCCCCATTTCCTCTTCAACCGAAGGTCATTCTCTGCCTCCCCCCGACGTCAGAAATTGGTTAAGAAGACCTGAGTGATAGCAGGCGAAATGGAACATTTCAATCCACACACAAACTAGGCCAAACGGAGAAAACGAAAGTGAGAAGGGGAGAAAACGATGGGAAGGAGGGGGCAAAAGGTGAAATCAAGAAACACCTGCAATCAACCGGACAGGTGGTGAGAAAGGGAATAGAGAGGAGCACCTTCCCACCTCCTCCTCCTTTTCGCCTTCTCCGTTTCTTCTCATTCTTCTCCTCCAGGCCTATCGATTCGATTGGTCTCCCCCTCTTCTTGTCGGTGTCTCCGCATCTTACACACTTTTTCACCTTTACTGTCTGTCACCTGTGTCTTGTGAGACGCGCACGGCAAACGATGACGGCAAGACGCCGACTGTTTTCCTTTTTTCACCCCTCATTTTTCACTTTCTGTATACACTTCCAGTTTATCTTGGTTAGAGTTTCGGGAAGCAACTAAATCCGCGAAAACCGTAACCCAGCTGGACGAATGAGCAAATAAGGCGGTGCGCGAGGTAACGGACATGATTAGTACTGGGTAAACAAACCAAAAATGACCTGTTCAAAGGGATTTTGCATAATATGTAAAACTATCACAACTGGGACTAAATTTCTAAACCAAGCTTTTGAAAACGGCTGGTCCCCTCCCAACTTATCGGCCCTTTAGTCAAGTTTCCCAATGTTACCCAGAATAATAAGCTCTCTGGAATAAATTGTTTTGCCTGGCTTCGGCTCCGTCGACGACACGCGGCTAGTTTTCCCACGAACAAGCCTCGGGCTCTAACCTGATTACCTTTCCTCCAAACATTTCCCGCAGCTTACCAGCTCTGAGAGAATTCCCTTTCGACACACACTCTCGGATACTCATTTAGGTTTTATGTGTTCTTTCCTGCCTCCCTTTCCTCCTTTTTCAATCCTTTTCCTTCCCATTCTTCCCATTTTCATTCTCGAGGAAGAATTTATCTTCCAGTTCGTACCCCTGAATTAGAACTCTTCCGGAAACGAAGTTCCAGTTGAACCTAACGTTCCCAACAGATGTTGTCAAAGTACTCTTCTCAGCACATTAAAAGTTCTAAACTACTGTTTACTACCGATTCTGATCTTCAAAATGGATGGAACATGTGTTCGCCAGATGTTCTTTTCTCCTCCGTTCGTCGTCCTCCCTCGAAACCGGCTCTCTCTCTCTCTCTCTCTGGTTGACTTCATTTCCGATTGCCATCGTCGGCCTGGTTTCCCAGGGCAGTAATTCAAAGGCGCTTCCTCCTCCGCCTTCTCATCCAAATCCTTTCCTTTTGCTCTTCCCCTCCATCACCAGGATCTAGGCCCATTTAACAGGAGATGGGAGGAAAGTGGAAAGAGCGAAAATTACATGCTGCGGTCGTCGTCGGATGTGGGATGGATGGGATTTGGCGTGGAAAACAGATGTGTGCAAGTCGCAAAGTCCTGATCCTCTCTTTTCCCACTTACTTTTCAACTTTTACACTTCATGCGCCCATTGGTTTTTCGTTTTTCGAGCTCCTGGTTACGGTAGCCAAGTCGCGCTAGATTTCTCAAAGTTTAACGTGCTCTACCGCACATTCTTTTCTCCGAAACGACGAGTCTCATGACCAGTGGAGCGCAGTTGACAAGTTCATCACCCATCCGCTGACATGTTGCTTCAATCAGCGGCGCCACCACCGGCCGGCACCCTTCGTCTGCAGAAAAGAACGAAGACCCATTCATTTAACGAGAAAAAGATGAGATTCACTCGTTTCTAAACGACGTAAAGATTGACAAATGGTCAGTTCAACACAATTAGCCTGCCCTCTTCCTCTATCTCTCGTCGTGTCGTCCCCGTCCATCTTCTTCCTCATCGTCCCTTATCCCTTGCATCCCATCGGTGGTGGTGTCGGTCTCGTACACAAGGACATCCCGGGGCACACACGTGCTCTCTGTGCTGTTACACTATCCCAGAGCTTCTGCTGCTCCGTAGCCTCCGAGATCCATTCCATCGGGAAGCCAGGATAGAAGCAGCTGTCATTCGGCCGCAAGTTTACAGTGTTCTTTCCTCTCAGGACTGCTACTCGGTCTCGTGTTTTGCTTCTTCTTTTTCTGCTTCCACATAGACTCCTCAGTCACAAATCACTGAAAGACACTGATCCAGTGAGTGTCTTACGGTACTTTTGTGCCTTGGAGCGCACTTTCATTTTCCCGAGAACAAGAATGCAGCTTCTAGTCGCTGTCGCTGTTCCTTTTCCCGACAATTCCGCTTCCTCTATTCGTTCAGATTTGGCGTCCAGATATATTTATTTCGTCTGTCAGCGTGTTTCTCTCCGTTTCCCTTCACATATAATCGGTTTTGTTTTTTCCTGCTCCTGGAGCTCCATTCCTACTGAATAATGTTGCCTTTTCCCTCTTTCTCTCTCCTCCCGCCTTTTTCCATGGCAATCCATCTGTGGGCGGTGCTTCGCTTCTGGAGGAATCGTGAGCAATTCATAGTCGTCGTTGTCTCCAAAATTGGAAAAATGGAGGAGAGGAACGATGCTTTTGTTTGGTTCTGTCTCCTGTGCAAACTAAGAGAACATCTTCTATATTTTTGGAACATTCTTCATGTTTGTATAGGCAAAAGTGATAGTTTCTGTGTATATACAAAACTGCAAGCAGTTCATTTCGCGGCTTGTTTCCGTTTTTAGCGCTTCGTAACTATATTAGTTGCGTTTTGGCGTTGGTTCCACCAAGTTTTGAAGAATTTCAGCCAATTTGAATAGTTCCGACGTGCTCTTTCCCGAATTCCGTACCAATTGAACCCATTTACGACTAGATTCCCATAGACAGTCCGTTTCGAGGTTTGATTAATTGAACACAAATTGACGGGTTGAAAGAAACGATCGTCGTGTGTGCGTTTGAGTGAGTGATTTGATAACAATCTCCATCTCGCCCGTGTCTTTCACCATCACCTGCCCAAAACTTTACACTGCTGGAAGAGAGAGAGAGCGAAGAAACCCTGTGTGTGTCTCACGTATCGCCCGTCCGTTGTCTCGGTTCTTCTCGCTGGATGGATGATAAACTCATCTGATAAGAGGAGAAGATTGAGCGCCCTCTATTTCTCCATCTTCATTACCAAATATGGTTCGGTGACCGTCAAAAAGTGACCAAGTGGTTTGTTCCGAATATAAGTATATCTTCCGACGTCCGACGCCTCCCACGAAGTAGACGTCGCGATGAATAGTACGATGTGTGTGCCCTTCCGACTGATAGTGTGTATTCTCTCTGTGTTTGTGGGGGCCCCCGGGATGCATATACTGACCGGCCGTTTTTGTTTTCCGCACACACATTTGTACTGTGTCATAACTTTTTGCTGCACAAGCCAAGCCACCTTGCATGTTGATTTTAGTATCGATTCCTTCCTATCGGCGGTTTTGTTTCAATGTTTCAACACTTCTTTATCAGTTTTATCATCCTCTGTTCGCCGCTACGAAAAGCTACGCTCTTTTGCTAATCGTTTCGCAAGTTTCTTTCTCTCTCTTAAAAGGCTACAAGAAGCCCTTCATCTCATCTATTTAATTCCTTTCATTTATCAGCTCCCACTACCCACTCCGGCTCGTGAGATGAGCGGAGTCGTGCTTCAACCAGCCGTTGTCGCCACAGTCCCGGTACATGTGAACAACAACAGTTCGGCGAGCATGGAGAATGAGCCGAAGGCGGAAACCATGATCGACAACGAAGATTCGCCATCGCCTTCTGAACCGGATACAGATGCCATCAAGATGTTTGTAGGACAGGTGAGCACTTTTCTGAAGTTTGGGTTACTGTAGCTACCTAGTAAACTTTGGAAGCTCTACTTTCAAGCTTCCCCAGGGTAGACCTCTTAATCCTCTTCCACTTTTCTGCTCTCCATTCGCAATTACCCTCCCTCAACTCAACTTTACAATATACTCTGCCTACATACACACAAATTTGATAAAATGAATGGGAATCGGATTTGTTGGCCTTTCTCCATCTCCGGAGTGAGCTCATTGAGCAGGAGAGCCGCGCGCGAGCTTTTGTTATTCTTTTGAATGAAGCGGGCGGGCGGCGAGTGGAAGAGGATGAGGGTAATGGGATTGTGATAGGTTTTGGAAGGTTTTAGCCGGGAAGCCGCCGTTTCATTCCTTTTCACATCACCCTCGCCCATTTTTCACTGTGATGGTGCCGAAAAGGTTCTCTCTTCATTTACATATAAATGGCGAAGAGGGAATGAACGCGAAATGGCTTCGGCTTCTCTTCAAGGGCATATCATCATCAATTTTTTCGAGAAACGCTCCTAAAATGTAGGCCAATGCCGATAAGGGGAGCGAGCGCGGAGGATGAGGGCGAACTGTACTTGATGATAGAAAGAAGGGCATTTCGGGGTGGGGCGGTGATCAAATTAACTATCAATCAAGAGGAAATTAACGGAATTTACAAGTTATTTTGGGAACGTACCAGATGAAACTGATCGGAAATTAGACCGCTGAACAATTTAAAATGAAACTTGCTGATCTTCAGATCCCCCGGAATTGGAACGAAGTAGACTGTCGACGCCTATTCGAAACCTACGGTCCAGTCTTCTCCTGCAACATTCTACGCGACAAGTCCACACAGTCCTCCAAAGGATGCTGCTTCGTGACGTTCTTCCACCGAAAAGATGCCATAGAAGCGCAAGGAGCTCTGCACAATGTGAAAGTCATCGAAGGAATGCACCACCCAGTTCAAATGAAACCGGCCGACACTGAGAATCGGAACGAGCGGAAGTTGTTCATAGGACAGTTGAGCAAGAAGCACAGCGAGGAAAACCTCCGAGAGATCTTTGCAAAGTTCGGACAGATCGAGGATTGCAGTGTGTTGAGGGATCAAGACGGAAAGAGTAGAGGTGAGAGTGTTGCTATTCAGATTGGGGCTAGAAAATGAAAAGGAGGGCGGACCCTTATCAAAAGCTTTTCAAGAATTAACACCTTGCCCTCCGATCCGAACTGGCCGTCACAAAGTGTGTCCGTCCTCCTTTTTGAATGTGTCTGTGTGTCATGCATGACGCCGTTCTCTTGCTGCTACAACTGCTGACTGAACTGACCACCTGGTGACAATTAATGTCTCTGTTCTCTATATTTTCTTGTCCCGGTGACACACACGTCTCAATCTTTCTCTTTTTTGTTCTGGTGTGTCCTCCTTTTGGCGCTCTCTCTCTATATCTCTCGCCCTGTTTTCCGGTAGAGTTCTTCACTGTTTTTACCAAAAGTCAGAGTCCTTTTACCCGTTTCTCCTCTGCAGGATGTGCATTTGTGACGTTCACCAACCGCAGCTCGGCCGTCGTCGCCACCAAAGACATGCATCACTCACAAACGATGGAGGTTGGCGTTTCCTGTCCTTGTTTATTCATATTGAAGCCGGGCTTCTGATCCGGTCAGGGTTACTGTAGTTTGAAGCTGACCGGATCCGAAGCCCGTCTGTGAAATCTAGTCTAGACGAGAATCTCAATGTTTCATTCAATGTTCTACCTGTTCGGCTTTTTCTTTTCCTTTTTCTTCCAAAGTGGCTTCGAGTTTAGTTTACTCCATGTGGAAATGGGTCTTACCATTCGTTTGTGATTCAAAAAAACTCCAAAATCATCTGTTCTCCTGAAACCCCCGTTACCAATTTTTTCAGGGTTGTTCTGCACCGCTCGTGGTCAAATTCGCTGACACGCAGAAGGATAAGGACGTGAAAACAAAAGCACTGATCACTGGAAACTCTGCAGGATCACCCAAGAACGGACTGCTCAACAACCTGAATCCGGCAATCCTTCAGCAGGTAAACTTTATTTCACATTAGAGGCATCTTTATCATTGTACAAGTCTGTCATCCAGTCTCTGTTTGAGCCTGCCTAGATGTTTTAAAACGGGTACCGGCTGCATCGTCACAAGTGTGTTCACCTATTTAGACGTGAATATGTAGTACGCCGTCACATCTGGGTCGCGTAGGTCAAAAACGTTATCCGCGGACGGGCGGACACACAGAGTCCGAATGATATACTTGGCGCGCGATTAGACGACAATTTTGTTCCCGCATCCTAGACCTGCCAGAACGCTGTGGGAGACCACGCGAGATCAATAAATAAAGGACAGGCCGCCAATTTTTACGACTCTACCTATTGGGGGCTCAATACCTCTCTCATTCTTGCGTCATTCGCCTATTTTTCTCTTCTACTGGCTGGTGACTCTCAATTTTATCGATTTTATTCTTATTTTTCGCTTCGTTCATCCTTTCTGGCACTTGATGAAGATTCAATCGATGGTTTCTAGATTTATCTAGGCTTTGAAGGTTTCTGATTCGAGTGTGACTCCTCTTTTCGCTTCGTTCATCCTTTCTGGCACTTGATGAAGATTCAATCGATGGTTTCTAGATTTATCTAGGCTTTGAAGGTTTCTGATTCGAGTGTGACTCCTTCTCTCTTCGCTTCGTTTCTGTTTTCTGGCACTTGATGAAGATTCAATCGATGGTTTCTAGATTTATCTAGACTTTGAAGGTTTCTGATTCGAGTGTGACTCCTTCTCTCTTCGCTTCGTTTCTGTTTTCTGG
>LR538137.1:172587-238180 GCA_900883565.2 Caenorhabditis panamensis | reverse complement strand
CACTTGATGAAGATTCAATCGATGTCCCAGGTATTAACTGGGCTTTGAAGGCTTCTGATTCGAGTGTGACTCCTCCTCTTTCCGCTTTGTTTCTCTTTTCTGGCACTTGATGAAGATTCAATCGATGGTTTCTAGATTTATCTAGGCTTTGAAGGCTTCTGATTCGTGTGTGACTCCTCCTCTTTCCGCTTTGTATCTCTTTTCTGGCACAAGATGAAGATTCAATCGATGGTTCCTGGATTTATCTGGGCTTTGAAGGTTTCTGATTTGGGTGTGACTCCTCCTCTTTTTGCTTTGTTTATCTCTCTGACTCTTAATGAGGATTCAATGCCGATGGACACACACGAAAACGTTAACGGACGGATAGGTACAAAAACAAATAAAACGACCCCATATAAATTGTAGTTATTAAAAATGATGAGTTTCAGCTCGGCGGCGGTCAGAACTATCAGACAGTGGCTACACTTCTCAATTCAATGATGGGCGGACAGGGACAACAGCCACAGCAGCAGAATGTTCTGGGACTTCTTGGATCAGGTGAGACAGCTAATAGGAAAGATTTGAAAACAACCAAGTAGAAAGTTTCTAAATTCTCTCGAAAAAACGTTGAAAATTGCCACCGATTCAGTCCTATCCGCTCTCGGAAAACTGACCGAAGACGGCGCTGAAAACGGGGCGAAGCAGCCCCCGACGCCTACAGAAAAGCGCCCGTTGATGATGACGTCATCTGCGCCATCCACATCAGCCGGACATCACCCCCACTCCACAACGACGTCATCTACCTGCTCTTCATCTTCCACCTCTTCGGTTTCGGCGATTCCGTCGGTAATGACCGCTCAACATCAGCATCAGCTAGGTACGAAACGGATGAGCTTGACGTGGCATGTTCTTCAATCTGAAAAAGATGTGTGCTTCTTGGTTCGAGTTCCGGAAACAGTGTGAAACCTCCCTCTCGTCGTCTTCCGTGTCATCCCGCTTGTGTTTCTCTTCAGACTGGCTTTGATCAGTTCTTGTTCCAGACAATCTAACACTTATCAGTTATGTGGCTTTGCCTTGTGTTTCTGGGTTGAGCATGGAGGTTTCGTCTCCTAGCCCTGCTATAGTATTTACAAATCCAGTTTCAAAAGTATTTCCGGATTTACAGCATGAAATCGCGTGTGTTTGCTGGGTTTTTCTATCAATTTCCTGTCCTATCCCTAATTTCTTTCATTTCAGGTGCTCCAATGCTCTCCGCTCAGAATCAGTTCGACGCGATGGCCATGGCTCAACTGGCTCATCAGAATCAGATCCTCGCCCTTCAAGGATTTGCTGTCCAACAAGCCCCACCACAGCAGCAACAAGGTGAGATTATTTTCCTTTTCTGAGTTCTGCACCAGATTTCCAACCGCTTCTCCCCTTACTTCTTACCCTTTGGTTTGCCTTGAGAGACATTTCTACTACTCCTAACTCCTTCCTAACTCTTCCCTTTACCCGCTTGCCGTTTCTTTCAGCATACCTTTACTGCCCTCAACCACCACCTCCTCAAGCCTACTCGACTGGCTCTCCGGACTCGGCTAGTAACACTGATTGCTCCGAGGATCAGCGGCCACCGACACCGGCGAGTCTCCGTAACAACCACCGTCTACTTGCTGGAGCCGGATACGTCAAATCTGGCAACACCTGGCCAACGAGGCCGCTAATGCAGCCGCTACAACAACCGCCGCTTCGTCATCACCCATACTTCCAGGCCGCGGCTCCGATGACTGCTTTTGGTAGGGTCAACCCTTCTTTGCATGCTTTTCCCAGTTTCCACGCTTTCTACCTCACTTAGACTAACCATTAGTCCTTCTCCGGGCTTACTAAAGCTCATCATTGTGTTCTAGGACTTGCTGGTGGACTCGCTGGCGCCAAAACCACTTCCCCAGTCGCTGCCACTCTCGCCAACCACCAACAGATGGCCCTGACACCATTCGCCGGCGGAGCAGCTGCCCTCGATCCGTTCGCAGCTATGCAGCATCAGTATGCTTGTGAGTTTCCACTCTCTTGACGATATCATGGAAATCAACGTAATCTTTCAGTGCTAGCCAATCTTCAAGCCTCCCAAGTGGCTCCAGGAGCAGCATCAGCAGCCCAGTTGGTTGGAAATGGAGATGTGAAAGGACCGGATGGGGCGAACCTCTTCATATACCATCTACCACAAGACTTCGGAGACACTGACCTCATCAACACATTCGCTCCGTTCGGTGTGATACTGTCGGCGAAGGTGTTCATTGATAAGGTTACCAACTTGTCAAAGTGCTTCGGTAAGTCCAAAAAGTACTGTAGTTGATCCAACTGATCAAAATTTCAGGATTCGTCTCCTTTGAGAACCCACAATCAGCCAACAACGCCATCTCCGCCATGAACGGCTTCCAGATCGGCTCGAAGCGTCTGAAAGTGCAGCTGAAGGTGGATCGTGGCAATCCGTACAACAGATAGAGAAAAGGTTTCCGATTCTTCCATTTCTCATGCTCTGAATGTCCGATTTTATGTTGATTATATGGCTCACCGTGTCCCGTTTCGTACCTGTGCACGTTGGTCCATTTCTATGTTTTACCAAGTTTCTAAAAATTCAGAAAATGTCGCATTTGTGTCCGTTATTGTATCAGTAATCTAAATCTATTGCTCTCTCTTTTTTCATTGTCTCTTGCCTTTTTTGTCAACACACATTTCCACATTGTCCCATTCTTTCCCCCATTTTCAGAATCTTGTCCAATTGCATGCCGTCTGCATTTTTCAGTTTCCGCCTAATCATACTTTCTGTATTGGCCTCCCCCTTCCCACAATCATAGCTCACTCTTTGGAACGGCTCTCTACCGTATTTTGTCGTCCCTGTCGGTCGCCATGCCACCTAACTATGTCCTTTTCTCTCATTTCTTGTTGCCAAACACCGTGAATAAAGTCGAAATAGATGTTGATGTCAGTGTCAGTTGTGCATGTGCGTGTCGTCTTCAGTGTTCCAGCAAACATCCAGAATTTCAGCCGTCACCAGTCATCACTTCTGATCAACTAACGGGATCCCCTTGCCTTTCCTGATTTGTTTCACATGTTCCCCCCATTTCCTCTAGTCAATTCCCCACCTGCGCAATGTGCTCAAAGCGTGTCTTGCCTTCTGCAAAAGCCCCCAAAACCTCTGAAATTCCTTGCAATAGTATTTATTACCGCTCCCCCACTCTGTTCGTGTCTCCTATTCTTCTGTATTTTTAGCTGATCGACTGGTTTCGATCTCTTTGTACCATAAGATTATGTAGATTTTTCAATATTGCATAGGTTTTATGTTTGTTTCATGTTTTACTCTTGAAGAGGTTATAAAATTCTATTTGCGTTTGCTATTTTAAACTCGTTTTGGGAAACAAGGGAATCAGGATAAACTGTAGAATAGTCACTCTTGGAGACGACGAACACACGGTCACAACAGTCGAAATTATGTTCCAGACCCGCAAAAATTATTGTTCCAGACCCGCAAAAAATTGACCACTTTTTTCGAAATTTTTGATCTCTACAACTGGCGAATTTTATGATCTACTGTCATCTAGCACTCGGTAGGTCAAAAAATGTCGGCTACAAAAGCTTAAAGGCGCACGCTTGAATTTGTCAGAGGGTCTCGCCACGAACTACCGTAATCTAGTGTTTGGCAGGTCAAAAATGCTGATGATAGCTTGAAGGCGGACGCTTCCTTTTGTGAAAGGGTCTCGCCACAATCTACCGCAATCTTGAATTTTTGGCGGCGCACGCAAGTTTTAAAATAGAAATTTGATCTTTCTGACAAAGCAATGCGCGAGCAATTTGCAAATCAGAATTTTGCGCGCTCGACAGCCCGAAAAACGCAAGAAGCCTAGATCACGGCTTAAAGGTGCACGCTGGTTTTTGTCGCCGGGTCTCGCCACGATCTACCGTATCCTAGTATCGCTAATCAAGAAATTATCAAGGCGTCGGCGCGCAGACCATATCTAGCGGTGATCTAGGCTCCACGGGCCTACCAGAAAACGAGCATATTGTTTTAACACCGATTTTGCGCTCATTCTCTGGAATTTTCAGGATTTTCACGAAGGGGGGATACTGGAGATGTACAGTACCGAATTTATATGGGTACCTAACACACTCGAAAGATCGTCGGCGGGAAATGAAGACTTCCGTCATGCCTGAAATCAATCAGAAGTTTTCATCCCCACCAACGAGAGCGCATTCGGACCCAAAAGCATCTGAAAACTGAGAAAAGAAAAATGAAAAGAAATGGAAAAAGTAAGATATTTAGATAAATCCTGGTCGTGAGGTCGCATTTGGAGATGCTCTTGAGTCGGCGAGACGCAAGGTAGACCAGTTGGCATTGTCCGACACTGAAAAAAAACACATGTTAAATATTGCTCGAAATTCTGTAATCTGTACCTGACTTGACTCCTTTTTCAGCGAGCTTTTCCAAATGTCTCTTAGCAAACTTCTTCGGATCGTCTTGCTTCAGCGACTTTCAGATGTCCGGGCTTCCGATGGCCAGTTTTGTAGTGATCCTGCTCGGCTTCAGTCTCCGTCTCGGCATAACCCTTGACACGTTCGGCAGACGTGTGTGCACATCTCAAACAACTTGTAGAACCATTCCACCAAGTTGAAGGTACGGATGGTAGGTTCTCCTCGAATAGATCCTGACAAGCGAGTGTAGACGGATAAGCAGAGTTGGCGAGGCGGGACTTCAGATGGCGAGAAGATACGTCACAGCGATGGTTTCGTCGAGGATCGAAACACGCGTCTTGTGAAGGAGAGCACGAGCAAGATAGACCAGTTGGCGTTGTCCGACACTAAAAACATAAGTTAAACTTTGCTCGAAACTCTGTAATATCTACCTGATGCTGTTTCCTCCTTCGGTGATGGAGTAGTCGAGCTTTGCCAAGTATCTATCGGCAAGATCCTTCAGGTTGGCTTGCTCCAGCGACTGCCAAATGTCCTCGTCCGAATGTTTCCAAGAACAATACAAGATCCGTTCAACATTCTCGTGCAGCTTGATGATTGATATCCACGTTGAGTTGCTTGACGACCAGCTTGACTTCCGATGTCCAGTTTTGTGGTGGTTCTCTTCTAGACTTCGACTCCCACTCGGCTTCAGTCTCCGTATCGTACTCCTCGACACGTTCTACAGACACAATGTTCATCTTCAGCTTGATAATCTGACGGCCGGCAAGGTTGAGTATAGCGTCGGAGACTGAATGTCCAATGACTCCAGATTTTGTAGTGGTGCGGGTGGGAGCAGCAGATGGGGCGACGGAGATCACAAAGTCCTCGTGAAGACGAACTTGGAGATGATCCTGTGTTGGCAAGACGAGACATCGGAGTGGTGGCTTCGTCGAGGATCAAGCTTGACACTCCGTAATATCTACCTGATGTTATCCTCCTTCGGTGATCGAGCAGTCAAGCTTTTCGAAGTGTCTTTCGGCATAATCCTTCAAGTTGGCTTGCTCCAGCGACTTCCAAATGTCCTCGTCCGAGTGTTTTCAAGAACAACACAAAATCCAGACGCTGACTGCCACTCGGCTTCAGTCTCCGTCTCGGCGTACTCCTTGACGCTCAACAGACACAATGCTCGTCTCAAGCTTGGTAATCTGACGGGCGGTGTAGATGAGCATAGTGGTGAAGTTGAAGGCGTAGGAGACTGACAGTCCAATGACTCCAGATGTTGAAGTGGTGCGAGTGAGAGCAGCAGAATCGATCCACCTGGTAGGCACGGACGGTAGAAGATCCTTGAACAGATCCCGACAAGTGAATCAGCGTGCGGGTGATAGTTTTCAGACGCTTCAGTTGACGAGACGAGATGTCGCAGCGGTAGCTTCGTCAAGGATCAACACACGCGGCATACAGAGGAGAGAACGGGCAGAGCAGACGAGTTGGCGTTATCCGACACTAAAATACGAGTTGAACTTTGCTCGGAACCCTGTAGTATTTACCTGATGATGTCTCCTCCTTCGACGATCAATTAGTCCAGCTTCTCCAAGTACCCATCGGCAAACTTCTTCAGGTTGACTTGCTTCGTGCATCTAACCAGCGACGTCGGAAGCTTCAGATCGAGTGGTGAGGGTGAAGGTGAGCTATGAAGATGGAGCTGTTTCTGGAGTCGGAACGATGGTGCAGAAGATTCTAAACGCCAGACTATGGAATAGTCTTGAACTCGGGAGCTTCAAACCGTGTCTCTGCTCGATCCCTGATGCTCGCCGACTTCTTGTGCTCTCACTGCTCCGAACGGTTGATGTCTCCTGGTGATTGCCGACGATGATGTAGATGTACTGGAGACGTGGATTCAGGTGACGTTGTCCGACACTGAAAACACAAGTTGAACTTTGCTTGACACTCTGTAATATGTACCTGATGATGTCTCCTCCTTTGATGATCAAGTAGTCCAGCTTTTCCAAGTGTCCCTCTTCAAACTACTTCAGGTTGGGTTGCTCCGTGCATCGAATCAACGACTTTGGAAACTTCAGATCGAGCGGGGAGAGTAGAGAAGAGCCGAAGAGTCTTCTGGAGTTGGCACTGGAGATGTTGCTGGAGTCGGTACGGTGGTCGAGAAGATTCTAAATGCCAAACTGTGAAAGAGCCTTGAACTCGGGAATTTCAAACCCTGTGTTCGTTCCGTGTTGCTCGCCGACTCGTTGTGCTCTCAATTCTTCAAAGGGCCGACGATGGTGTAGTTGTAATGAAGTTGTGGATCGAACTGGCTTCGTCGGACACTAAAAACACGAGTTTAGCTTTGCTGGACACTCTGTAATATCTACCTGAAGCTGTCTCTTCCTTCGATGATCATGTGCTCGAGCCTTTCCAAGTGTTCCTCGTCGAAATGCTTCAGGTTGACATGCTCCGTGCATCGAACCAACGACTTCGGATGCTTCAGATCAAGTGGGAAGGGTGAAGATGAGTCATGACGTTGAAGATGTTGCTGGAGTTGGAGCGATGGTGCAGGAGATTCTAAATTCCAAACTATGAAAGAGTCTTGAACTTGAGAATTTCCAACTGTGTCTCTGCTCGGTCCCTGATGCTCGCAGACTCCTTGTGCTCTCACTGCTCCGAAGGTTGATGTCTCCTGGTACTCGCCAACGATGATGTAGATGTACTAGAGTTGCGGATACAGGTGACGGTGTTTGACACTGAAAACACGAGTTGAACTCTGCTCGCCACCCTGTAATATTTACCTGATGATGTCTCCTCCTTCGATGATCAAGTAGTCGCGATTCTCCAAGTACCCATCGGCAAACTTCTTCAGGTTGACTTGCTTCGTGCATCGAACCAACGACTTCGGATGCTTCAGATCGAGTGCGGAGGGTGAAGTCGAGCCATGACGATGGAGATGTTGCGGAGATCGATGCGATGGTGCAGAAGATTCTAAAGGCCAGACTATGAAAGAGTTTTGAACTCGGGAATTTCAAACAGTGTCTCTGCTCGGTCCCTGATGCTCGCCGACTCCTTGTGCTCACACTGCTCCAAACTGGTGCTCGCCGATGATGATGTAGTTGTACTTGTGCTGGTGATCGGACGACGTGGAGGAGTCAATTCTGGAATTTTTCAGGGAAAGTGTGGTATCTGCTCTGTTAGTTAATCTGGTCCCAAACTATTTCTAATCTAACTTGTATCCTCACACGCCCCCTAACTTCTCATCCTCAACTCTAATCAGGTCGTTTCATGGTGGCGCGCACTCAATAGGACCATTATATCAGAGTCTAAAGAGGTCAGGGCAGGATCTACCTATATCTCTCCACTACCCATTGCAAAGGACCAACGATCTTTGCTCGGTTTTAAGAACAGTGAAACTATCCGTAGAGAGTACGCCCGTCCCGCGCCCCCCGAAGGGGGCATCACTCCAAGAACCCGAAGGAACTGGCTCGTGACCTACGTTGGTACTAAGCGGGTGAGTGGAGAGGGGGATTCGAGATTGATAAGAGAAAACGCAAGAAGCCTCGCGTTTCCAAGGGGCCAAGTAAGGGGTCCTAACAGTCATAAACCTAAGCCTAACATCCTAGAAACCTATATTTCAACACTCGCCTGGCAGTTTTCTCGGCTCCTGTGCAGTCGCTCCTCGTTGACATCCTTTGAAGTGGGCGAGACGTCATTGACGAACGAATTCATGATGAGCACGGCCTCCGAGGACACTCCGGTGTCGGGATGGACTTGCTTCAGTGCACGGTAGATGTAGATGGCTTCTTGACTTCATCGGCGGACGGCTTCGGTGGTGAGGTGACGAGTGAACGAGTCGTGGCGCGAGTGGAGGAGAGAGACGTCGTTGACGAACGATTTCAGGATAACCGTGGCTTTCGAGGACACTCCGGTGTCAGGATGAACTTGCTTCAGTGCACGGTAGATGTAGACGGCTTCTTGGCTCCTTTGGCGGACGGCTTTGGCGGTACGGTGACGAGTGAACGAGCCGGAGCGCGAGTCGCATCCTTCGAAGTGAGCGAGACGTCGTTGACAAGCGAATTCATGATGGGCACGGCCTCCGAGGACACTCCAGTGTCGGGATGGACTTGCTTCAGCGCACGGTAGATGTAGATGGTCTTGGCTCCATCGGTGGACGGCTTTGGTGGTGTGGTGATGAGTGGACGAGTCGTGGCGCGAGTGGAGGAGAGAGACGTCGTTGACGAGCGATTTCATGATGAACATGGATTCCGAGGACACTCCGGTGTCGTGATGGACTTGCTTCAGCGCACGGTAGATGTAGATGGCTTCTTGGCTCCATCGGTGGACGGCTTTGGTGGTGTGGTGACGAGTGGACGAGTGGTGGCGCGAATGGAGGCTGAAAAGAGGGGGAATTTAGAAAAAGAAACGATTTTAAGAGCGAGGAAACGAGAACGAGCAACAAGAGAGACCAGACAAGCCATTTTTTGCCAACTGAATGATAATACGCGAGCTAGAGAGGCATGGTCTCCTGTTGAGGCAATTTCGAGGGTGCGCCATGCCAACCAAGAGAAAAACCAGAATTTGGCGCCGCCGTCAGATCAAGATAACCTATGTGAGCCTAAAATCCTTGAATCCCTGTACCCAAGACTCGCCTGATAGTCCTTCCGGTTTCTGCGATCCGTTCGCGCTTCTTCCCATCGACGTTCGGCTCCGGTGACATGGCGACGAGCCGACGAGTCGACGAATGACGTTGGACGGCCTGAAAAAACAAAAAATTTAGATAAGAGAGGTTATTTGAGGCAAAGGGTTACGCAAAGAAGAGAAAAGGAACATAAACAGTAAGAATACGCAAATCAGTGACGAGAGGGACCCCAAAGAGAGTGGCCTGCCGAGACGAATGCGCGGGTGCGCCATTGCGTAGATCAAAGTGGACGGGCGCTCGACACACACGGCGGGTAGGTCAAAACGGCAGGAAGGGACACTGCGGCGTGTGAGAAAGGTCGAAACAGACGGAAAATGGCGCTGACGAAAGGAAAATTGGCACTTTTTTTGGTTTCCTTGGGTGATTTAGCTGAAATTTGAGGAATTCGTACGTTTTAGAAGGAAAATGAGTCAGAAAACATGAATTTCGAACAAGTTTGACGCGAGAACTTTGAAAAATCTATTGGGAACCCGCGAACGTCGAGAGAAAAGAGCCATAGCAAACGTCGACGAGTGAGAAGAGTCGGAAAATTCGAGAAAATGACAGAAGAAAGGGAAATGACCCAAGCGACATGTACTAATTGCGGTGATAGGGGCAGAGTCGTGAACAGCGAGCGCCTGTTTTGGCGGGTGGGTCAAAACGTCAGAAAGGGACACTGCGAGCGCCGGCAAGTGAGGTGGGTCTAAAACAGACAACAAAGTGGAGCTAGCCGGAAAATTGGCAGTTTTTTCGGGTTTCTCACGGAATTTAGTTGGGATTCGTCGTTTCAGAATGGAAAGAAATTAGAAAACAACAATTTCTGACGAAAACTTTTCGAAAATCTATCGGAAACCTCTAAAAATCGAGAAAAAGGCAAAAAAGACAGTCAAATTTTGAAAAAAATGACAAAAAAGAGGAAAATGAGCAAAACGACGGGTATTTATAATGCGGAGGGGCGGAGACAGTTCTGGAAATCAAAATTTGGCGCAAGAAACAGAGATTAGAAAAAGAAAACGAAAGAAAAAATGCCGAGCAGGGAATCAAAACTTAAAGGCGCACGCTCGATTTCTTCAACGGGTCTCGCCACGATCTACCGTAATCTAATGCTTTTTGGCGACATTTGAGTTTTGAAATTGAAAATTTATGTACTTTTGGTGAAAATCAGCTGAAATTCGGATTAATTGACGAGTTTTGAACAAAAACAAGAAAGTTAAAAGCATATTTTAATCAACCGGGAGATAAAAAATTCCTAAAACCCATGGAAAACCTTTAAAAACTTTACTGTGAGGATCTAAATGTACGGGACGCGCTCGACACATTCGGCGGGGATATCAAAACTTCAGAAAGAGAAACTGGGAGCTTCGATGAGTGAGAAAAGTCAAAACTGACAAAAAGGAGATAGAAGGAAAATTGGCATTTTTTGGTTTTTTTCTGTGGAATTTTAAACAAATTTACTTGAAAATTTGAGAATTTGTTAGTTTTAGAATGAAGAAGAAGTTTAAAAACAACAATTTCGAACGGAAAGTTGCTAAAAATCTATAAAAAACCGCCAAAAAAAAAAGAAAATGGCAAAAATTGCTGCTAAGTTTCGAAAGAAATAAATCAAAACTTAAAGGCGCACGCTCGATTTTGTCAGCGGGTCTCGCCACGATCTACCGTAATCTTGTGCTTTTTGGCGAAATTTGAGTTTTATAATTGAAAATTGATGTGTTCCTGATACAAATCCGGAAAAACTAAAGGGTTTCTGAAAAAAAACAAGTTAAAAATGTTAGAAGTAAAGTTTCAGATAAACGGTTGTTGTAGTGTCTTGCAAGTCTGCTGTCCTGAAAGATAGTAAGAATCATAACGGTAACAGAAAAAGAAAACAACAAAACATGAAGAAAATTATATCGACAGGATTAGCAAACAAATAATTAAAAAGTATTCTCCCCGGCCGGGAATTGAACCCGGGTCTCGCATGTGACAGACGCGGATACTCACCACTATACTACCGAGGACACTGATGCCTGGGCGCCAGATGCCCTAGAGGAGCGCGTGCCTGGGTTCAGGGTCCTGAATCAGAAGGCGAGTCCAAAATACCTTCCTCCAATGAAAAGTTCATGTTCTTCTCCCCGATTCCGATGAGTTCTCCAGTCCCTTGTTAACTCATGGGCTTACTGACTGGTTCTCCAAAAAGTTCTCCTTCCGCCCTGCCTTATCACCCTTCCTCCCGTGTTGATTATACGTCCTGCCATATTCGCATAGCCAAGTTTTCAAGTTTTCGCCAAGCGGGAAGATATCAAACAGCTGATAAACATGGGTGATATCACGTTTTTATCAGTGTCACACACAGCCAACTGTACTGTAGGCATGCAAAGATGAGTCCTGTTTTTTTGAGGAGGACTGCCATTTGGCTAGTCGCTCATTTGCCAGTCGGCACACTATATCTCTTACGCCATCAAAAAACGCGGGTCTGGCTGTCTGCTTCTGGGCCACGGGCGCTTCAGTAGTCGTTGACGCCTTCGGCACAAGATGAGAAGAAGCCGAAGACTGGTCTTTGCATGTTTCCTCACCGAGATTCTCTAATTGTCCCCGCCGTCACCTGATGCGGCACGATTAGAATTAGAATACCACGGCAGATGTTGCGGAGGTGTTGTTCCAAAGTTGTTTCCGTTTTTTTCTTCTCGTTTTTGATTTTCTGTTTTTTAGTTCTTTCAGCTTTTCAATTTTTCAATTTTGAAGTTTTGGTTTTGGTTTTGGAACTGAAGCTTCTCTTTTGATGGATAACTTATTTGATCTTTTGATACCACTCGATGTTTGAGAGTTCCGGTGTGTTTACCAATGTGATTTTTAAAGAATGAAATCAGAAAATATGTTTTGATTTCGAAGAAGCTCTTTCAATTTTTGAACTTCAGGGCTATTGGCCTGTCTGGAAGGTCTATGACTGACTACAGTAACCTACTTCTGAAGCTCATAACATCCTTCTCATATCTAGACCCTCTTACCCACAAAAACAGTGTCAAGTTATTATTCCCTTCATAGTTTCGCTAATAATAATTGCTCCCAAACCTCAATAACTAAATAATTAGTCATAAGTATGTGCAAACAAACCTCTGATGCTTGACCATTCTCCAGTTGTGTATGGATCTTACCCCCGCCCGATCATCGTCAAGATATATCTAAGCAAGCATCTGATCGTGAACGGTAAGAAAATACAGCGAAAAAGAGAGTGAAAAAGAGAGAGAAACTTGAAAATGGTTGGGAGAAAAGAAGGAAAAGTGCCACTGGTAGGAACAGAGAACTGGGTCATCGAGGATGTTCGTTTCGTTCCGGAAGTTGAGTATGGTCTAGTTAGCAACATTTTTGTTTACATAGTCAGCAAGAAGGAAACTAGAGACGTGTTTGGAAGATATCCTTCCAGTTACGGCATAACCTTCGAATTGCAGCTAGAAACCTACTTGCCTAGTTGAAGATCCTTTGAAGGATCTAGGAAAACCTCCTGCCACAGAGACCACTCCTATTCTCCAACTGAAACCGAACGCCTCCGTCTTTTCCTTTTCCCAAATCAAGATCCGTTTTTCATAGAAACTTCACAACGTTGTTTTCGTCGTCCACCAAGATGCACACACGCTTCAGCGATGCTTATCAACACCTTCTTTGCGCCTCGAAAGTCGTACATCTCCGAGTCCGAGTCCAGTTTCTTTGTTTTTGTGCGGCTAATCAAAAATCCGGAGAAGCAGAAACATATGCAATTGGGGAGATCGTAAGCCCTCGATACCGCTCCATCCTCCATCCAATTCCCCATTTTCCACAGCTTCTTCTCTCCGGGTTTCCACATTTTCCGAGACTCTTAGCCGGCTTGTTATCTGCAATTCGTATCTTCTTCTCCCCACCGCTCACGCCTACACCTCCCACTTTTCATCCGTTCTTTTCGGATTGCGTAGGCTCCGCCCCCTATTTCAGATTCCGATCTGCCGATTTAAAGCCATCGGTTTCCCGTCGATCCGTCTCATTTCTCGTCTTGTTTTTGATCGACTGACCACTCGAATATTGAGAATAGTTATCGTCCCCGCTCCCTCCAGATGGGTCACCACATAATCCTCCCTTATAATCCCAGATTTTACTCATCCCTGACCAACTAGAACACAAACAAACTTTTTTTCGGCCTCGTTCATTTTTCCGTGTTCAAAGTGTTTTTCGAACACCAACCACCTTCCATGTTGCCGGTTCCTGTCCTGTCACCTGACACTCACAATTTCCACATTTCCATTTCAATTTCTAATCAAAACATTCTCAACCCTCGCAAACACCGCAACTTTCAGACATACATAAATAGCGGCTGAAATTGCCAGGAACACAGAAAATTGGCCCGGTTTTCAGGTCTTTCTTCCCCTACACGTCAACAATGCAGATCTGGCACATGGAACCATTCCCATGCGGAGATCGCAGACTCCCACACCACGTCTTTCCACCAAAAAAGATCACCACCACTCAGTTGGGACAACTGGCTGGAGTACAATACTACAAGGTTTGCAGACAGTTTTTTTGAAACTGAATCATGAGAGAAATGTTTTGAAATGACGGCATTTCTCTTTTCCTCCCACACTTTATCAGATGCCATCGCTTCTTCTCTTCCGATTTTCCCATCCACCTTGTAGCCTAGCTTTCTAGCCACTTGTAGTCTCATAGACACGTCCTGTTTTCGAAACGTTCATAACTTAAAAGATCAAAGCTCACTTCTAACCAGAATGATTTTAGGTTGATCTCGATGACACTGCTTCCATGAAGAAGCGTCTCTCCGCTGTGAAAACTGAGAAGAACGTGACGTTCACCGACATGTTCACCGTCTCTGAGACCATGATGGACTTTGACGACAAGATGGAGCAGTACTACGAGCCACAGGTTCAGAAGGAGGACGTCATTTCGATGGTCGTCGAGGGAACCTGCTACTACGACGTGGAGCCAGAGGATGACAGCTGGATCCGTGTTCAGCTGGAGAAGGGAGATTTGATTGTGATTCCAAAGGGACTTTCTCATAGATTCACTACTACTCCACAGGTGAGATTGGAAAATCTGATCTTACAATTAGAAAGCGGTATTATCTTAGCTCTGGAACTGAACTCTGGCGGAACCCATTTTCTAGGAAAATCTAATTCCGTGAGGTTAGAGAGCTTTGGTGATCACGGGGTAATTGGGTTTTGTCTACTTACCACTATATTCTAGGAAATTCATTTGTTAGATCACAAAGTTCAGAGTTTCAAAAAGGTTTTTAGCGACCAGGGACTGACGTAAGAATCCTATCCTTGTTACTGTGTACGATGTCAATCAGAAGAGCACACTCTGATTCTGATTTATCATTTCTCAATTTGATTATATTTCCAGAACTTCGTCAAGATCCAGCGTTTCTTCAGCCGCAAGACCGAGGGAACCCAAGGCTAACTGCGCCCGTCCCGTCTACCGTCCCGTTTCGCTTCGCCCCCACTTGTCGCTTCCCTTTCGCCTTCCGAAACCCGTTCCACCAATTCAGACACAACTCCCGTCGCCGTGTCTCTATTGTTTTCCCTTTGGTCTTCTTCAACTTCTTCGCTTGGTCGTCGGTAATAATCATAACCAGTCATATACTTTCGGTACATTGTATTTGGCAAAGTTCTATTTGTATTTGTATGCTGTGTTCTTCTTTCTCTTTCTTATTTTCCATGTGTATCACAATAAATATTCTAGCTAGAATGATCTTTGTTTTGGTTTTTAACTTACTGTAATTTGTACTCATCAAAACAGCCAATTCCGCTGACTTCCCACTGATAAGAACATATTTATCCTTTGAAAGTCTCCCAGAAACCACAGATGACGTTGTCAGGTCAGGTAACGAACCAGTAATCAACTGATATCGGTATTCATACAAATTCGCAATCTAGACGGTTTCATGATAAAAATAAGATAGACGAAACACACAAAAGTGGCCAGCCGATTCTCTCAATCCGGTCTTTTCCATCTGTAGATAGGCCCAAAAAACTTTCCATTTTCGGCGATTCCTCAACGAATTGCGCAAGCAATCTTATTATTTTTTGAGAGATTTTGATTGAAATTTATGTATTGCCGCTGATCACCTATTTTGGTATTTCCGTTTTGTTTCTGTTGTCAAGTGCGCTTCATTGATCGATTCTGAAAGTTTAAGCTAGTATGATCCTTCTCCGATCCTTCATTGCAATCGTACTGCTCCTACAAGTACCGCAAGTTATCGGGAGGTCTTCGAGAGATACAGAACAGAAACAGGATACTGTAAGTGAGAGGATATATATTAGAAAATCTATAGATGGATTGAGTTGATCTATAAACCTATCGTTAGGTTTTAGGTTGCTTGCGGAGAGCTACGTGAAGAATACGTAAGAGTTTGCACTGGAGCCAACCAAAAACGACGGGAGCAGAAAGACAAGGACTTCTGTAACGCTTTTGAGAACATTTGCTTTTCGATTCCAGAAGGCGAACCTGACAAAGCACAAGATGGGTCCACAAGGTAAGCTTGATTTCTCTATTTCATCGGAAGTATAAACTCGTTCAGTGCTTCGAAGGTTGCATCTTCTCCTGCCTCTCCTTCTTTATCTCTCTCCTCTTCTGAAGCCCCGAAGAAGAAGAACTTTGCCCGGTTCTGCAAGGAATTCAAAAACCGCTACCTCTACGTCTGCCCAGATCCGTTCCGTTTTGGACAGAAGGTATGATTGTTTGATCTAGATTATCAATTATCGTATGTTCAGGCCATAGTGTTCTGCCCGGTGTACTCTGAGAAGTGTAACGTTCCACTTCCGGATAAGCCAGTGGTGCCACAACGGAAATCATCTCGAAAGCGTGGAGGTGGAGCTGTGAACCAATTGTGTCTCAGTTACCGTGGATTTGCTATGAATTACTGCAACAACCCACTTCTGACTGCTCAGGGACAGTACCGTGCGGCGTGTGACAAGTACTGGAGGTACTGTGGAAAGTTCCACCAACAGGGATAATACAACATTCCATCTACCTTTTTTGAATCATGACATATTTTCTCTTCTTGTGGGCTAAATAAAAGTGTTCTCCCTTCTATTTCTAATTTTATTACACCGTTCCCATCTCATTATCCACTTGCCCCCGTCCCCCTGACCAAATTCTTATCACTATATCACTTTATCTTTATCACTATCACTGTGACCGACTTTTCATTCCATTCACTCACTTTGCCATCTTTGTATTTGTATTCATACGCAATATGAAGTATTTTGTTTTGTCTCTGATCCTCTCCGTCTCTACCGTCTTTGCTCAACAGTTCTCCGACAATTTCCCAGCAAGTGACATCATAGAACTTCCAGTTGGCAGGTGTGAGTTACAAGTCCTTCTTTGGAATAACCCTCACTCCATTTCAGATTCCCGGAGCCCGAATGCAAATACAGTGTTCATCATGGAGACACGAAAACCGGGCGGCTAGTCAGGGAGAAAGTGAACATTGGCGATGAGATCTTCCATTCGTGGGATTGCAATTACGAGGGGAATCGCAAGAACTACCTTTTTTGTGTGATGGTCAACAACTGTACGGTTTCCGATCATGGAAACGAAGAGATGGAGACGAGGAAGGTTGTGCCGAAGATTCATAGGGAAATTGAGATATCCAAAGCTTATAGGTTAAAATTATTGATGAGAATGGGTGCTCGGTCTTTCCAAACATTCTACCGGATATCAGCTACACTGGAGACTTATCAGCAGGAATCAAAGTTCATGCATTTGCTCTAGACGTGGATACTGTAAGTTTTCACGTTATCTAGAGTCTGAGACGTTGTACATTCTAGACGGCAGTTCATTTCACCTGCAACATCAAAATGTTGTTCAAAGATCATGAACAATGTCAGAGGCCGAGTTGTAAGCGACAGAGGTTTTCAAGATACTACCATTAGTTTCTAGTTGTTGTTGAGAGATGTAAAAATAATTTAATTTATACGGATAAATATGATACAAATTTGAAGCTTCAATTCAAAGTTCACTTCAAATTGAATGAGAAATATGAGAAAGACAATGATTCGGCAGCGAGACGGGGAAAGACGAGAAACAGAGACACGCACGAAGAATTGTAGCAGAGAGGGGATGGAACGGAAAATAAATAGTGAATATAGCATGAATTAGTTCATAGAAATTCTGGAGAATTTTGGAATGGATTCAATCAAGCGAAAGCTCAAATAAGCTCACAATAATAAATTAGAATCTACGCAACTCGACGTCACCGCCACCGTTGGTGCTTGTGGATGGCTGTTCCCACGGACGGGAGCTAGACTTTCGACGGTTTCCGTCAGTGGGACTACTCTGATCTTGTTGAGCAGTGAAGAGCCGTTCCAGACGACGTTGAGCAGGGCCACGCATTGAAGCTCCGGTGGCATCTACCTCATCTTCCTGTAAAAGGAATGATTTACTGTACTTGAGCTATAACTAACTTTTCTATTATCTAGAGTTCCAAACATGGAGTCCCTCCTGTGCTCTATCGCCCTAATGGTTCCTTTCTTGAGAGTGAGTCGCTTTGTATTATCTCTAGCCGAGAATCCAGCCGGGTCCGGAGCTTGTTCACTGGACAAAGCAAAGAATCTCTTCTTGAACGCCGCATCCAGTGTTTCTGTTTTCCGTTTCATCATTGACTTTCGTGAAGATTCTAGATTCTGGACTACACGTCTTCTGGAGATTCCACGGTCTTCCGTTCCCTGAGAATACAAATTGAGAAAGATTCAAACTTCATTTAGTTACCATATCGATCTGATGCGCATTCTCATCGATTCCACGTATCGCCTGTAGTTCTCGAGCTATTTCCACGGCGTTTTGTGCTACTAATTCATCCTAAAAGTTTTATCTTTATCAACTGCTTTCATAAAATTTTAGATTACCTCACTCAACCGATCCATAGTCTTCCTGAAGCAGAAGAGTTCTGTCGAAGCGATAATATGAGCCAGAGTTCCGAAGCGATGGCACAACATGGCCAAGAACTGGATGATAAGAATACTGACGAAGAAAACCAGGAACACCAATCCAATTGGCTCTAGTTGCAACCTAGTCATCACCCAGATCTCTTCTTTACTGTCATCATGACTTGCATAGCAGGGCCGGACGGTATGGTTGAACTTCGGTCCAATTGGCCATTCGATGTTGAGACAATCCTTGTGGATCTGGAGTACCAGAACGGAGATGATGAAGACAACGTTGATCATAAGGAAGTAGACGGTGTGGGAGTTTCGGATAGCAATGAGTCCCGCTCTCAACCGGTCCATGTCCTTTCCATCCATCACCAATGGCGAGAGATACTTCTCAATGACATCATTCCAGAAGGATTCTTCCTCAGGCTCCAAGTATTCTCTTTCAGCTCTCTTCAAAGCCTTATCTCCCAACCATGCCTCGCTCTGAGCCTGCTTCCACTTCTGATTCTTCTTGGCGGCGTGGGACTGATTTGACATCTCCAAAGCATCTTCGATCTCGGCCTGCTCATCTTCATCGGCTTCCGAACACTTGTCGATTTGGATTGTTCCTCCGGTACTTGAAAGTATCGAAGCTCTCCTAGCAAGCGATGGATGGGTCTTTCTCTCGATTCTTTCTACTTTCTTGATAACCTCGTTAAGTTTTTCATTGATAACCACATTCATCGGATCCACAGAATTTCTTCCGCAACACAAGAACTTGGTGCAAAAGTTCTCATTGATTCCGCTCTCCAATGGTCTCTTGGTCAACGCATTCTTCTCAGTTGGTCTCGGATCTTCACGAGTTCCCCATGCGACAGTGTGCATGTTACAGACACTGTAGATCGGAAGAAGCATGTACATACAAGGGATTGCCAAGAAATAAATTGTTCCCGGGATGATACAAGTGAACTCGAGAGGATGGAGGATGGCAGCGGTGAGGAAGGAAGTTACAACAGCGACCATGAACATACTGTGAGGAGATAACAGACCGTCCTTCTGAAGCTGAAGTGAAGTTCCCACAATGACAGCTGTCATGAGCATTGCAAAGATGGCTCCGATGGTTTGGGCACAGATCAGTTGATGCTCCGGCTTAGCGGTTAGGCACACGGCAATGAAGATGATGACTGGTATCGAGACAATAACCAGAGAAATCATGGTATCAATTGTAAACGAGATACTGATAGCTCCGACAACCATCACAAATATAGTTCCAGGTCCGAGGATTGATGAGATAAGCATGACGAGTTGATAGATGATGTACCAGATGGAGATCGACTCATTGACACTCACAACATTCTTGTAGTCCTTCAGAAGATCCATAATATTGAAAATGGTTGATGGGATCCAGCGACGACGTTGATTGAAGAACTCGTTGAAGCCTTCTGGAGCGAACGTCTCGGCATCAGAAGCCGCACAGTACTCGACACGATATCCACGCTGCAGCAAGAGGGTGCACAACCAACGATCTTCTCCCTGATCGTACTGGATGAAATGTTTCGGTTCTTCGGATTTCAGAGCGTATCTGGGAAAATAAACGATTGTTTTTGGATTGGTTAGCGGAATTACCTTCTTGCCACATTATCATCCATCAGCGCGTAGGCACGGAAGAGTGAAAAGCATCCTGGAGAGCACATAACACATCCAATCATATGTTCAGTTGCCTTCTGGAGCCAATGTCCCACTGCGTACTCGAACTTCTGATACCAAACCATGGCTCCATCACCTCTAGGATGAATTCTTCCGCACGCAGCTCCAAGTCGTCGGTTTTTCTTCATCAAGTCAACGAGCAGGTATACAGATTGTGGTGTAAAATCCACATCTCCATCAAGAGTCAGAATGAAAGTGTTCTCCGAAATGATCTCTTTCCTGGATGGGTCATCCACCTTCATCATTAGTCTGTATCCCAACAGATAGTAGAGATACATAACCTGACTCCATCGTTTCCTGTGTCGAATCTTCTGGTTGTCCTTCAGATGGATGAACAACTTGTTCTTTCCTGGCATGATGTAAGTCAGCTTTCCTCCGTATGGCGTCTTGGCCTTCTTTGGTGGCTTCAGTCTCATTTGAGTTTGATGAACTGCCGAAGCGGCTTGATCAATCACTTCGACAATCTGTTTGACGAACTTGTTGATTTCTGGCTCTCCATACTCATTGACTGCGTAGGCGTCATCAAAGAAAATGTGAGCTTCGAACTCATAGTAATCCGGGTCAATGACCTTCAGGTACTTCTGAGCATTACGTCTAGCACATTGATCCTCATCCATTCGGAACAAACTTTTCAGCATACAGGTCATCTCGTGGCTCGTCTCATGCCACATGGTCGCACAAGCGTAAATCTTTGTGATAGCGTCAGCAGATGAAGCATTGTCCCTGATGAGTCCATTCTCCAGTTTACTGCTGCTCGCGGAGCAAACCGATGGTGGAGTCTTGCCTTGAAGTCCTGGGATAGTTTCGTAGGTCAGAGAAGAGTCCTCCAAATCGAATTCCAAATCTTCAGCCTTGATCTTGGCTTTGTCGTCTCGTCGACGGTTGAATGCCAGGGATTGGTCGACGAAGGCTCCAATGTAGTAGGGAAGGATGAACAGCTTCTCACTTTTTGCGAGTCTCTCGTGTTTTGGATTCCATAGATGAATAGTAATCCAGAACTGAGAAGCCAGCCAACACAGCCAAATCCAAGTTTGAGGAGTCAAAATGAAATCAGCAAGACTTGTTGGAGACCCACTGCACTGCCAGAACAGCTCTACCGTTAAAACATTGGTCAGATGACATGGATCCTTGATTCTCATTTTGCAAGTGGTGGAGAGAAGAAGCACGGTTGTGGGAACCGAGAGAGCCATGGGAAGGGCAAAACCCATCCGCTGCATCATCACTTTACAGGCAAACTTCGAACTGTGGTAGCAAACAAAAACTGCTCCAAACTGGATTATCACGAGCCAAAGAGCATCATAAGCCATTGTCAGTTGATTGCGTTCTACATAGTTGGAATAGATCTGCAAGAAATGAGAATTAGCACTTGGACTGGCTGAATGAATCACTCACATTGTAACTGGAGAACTCTTCCTCCTCTGGCGCTTCTTCTTCTTCTGCTCCTTCGTCATCTCCAATGAACCTCTTGAACCGTTTCATGTACTCTCCGGCATCCACTTGCTCCGCTTCTTCCGCTTTTGGTTGCTTCTTTGGTTTTGCTTTAGCCTGAGGAGCAGAATAGTATCCTGACTCCCGGTTGGCTTGCTCGATCATTTGATTGATTCTAGTTTGGAACTTCTCAATCTGAGTCTGATTCATGTCGTGTCCAGCCACAGAGAGCAGTTTCTCTCCAAATGGATCTTTCTGAAGCATGTCTTCTATCTTCATTCTGCTGGAGACGAAGAGGAAGCAGCAGATGACATAGATGCAAATCTTCCAGAGAGACACAAATGCGTATGTCTTGGAACGTCGTTCAGAGAGTCGTTGGGCAAATCTGAAATCAAAAATTTAGAATGAATTATTTCGTTTCCGAGTACTAACTTGGCAAGTGTTCTCACTGGTGGAAAAATGGAATCACGGTGCACAAAATTCTGCCACCAAGCCAACGAAATCAGAGTCAAGGAGACTGGTATGGCAATCGAGTGCTTTTGGAGGTTTGGCATAAACATCTGAAACTCTGATGGTTTCACAAGATCAGGTTTCTTCAGCACTTACCGGATACGCCCAGAACCCACTGCTTTGTGCCGCAATAGCAGCGATATCAATGAGTACCAGGATCAGAGACACTTTACTAGGTCTTCTGCTGATCAGTGATAAAACTGCGGGAACGAAGCACATCGCATTGGTCAGTTGAACTGCGGTCACTGCGTCTAGGTCTGGGAAGATCCGGAAGACCAGGATTCCGACTCCAACGCTGTGCAGGGATTCAACAATGAGGACGAAGACAAATTGGATAAAGGTGGGTCGTTTCACATTTCGAAACATGGTTCGGTGCATTGATCTGAACTTTTGACATTTTCCTGTTATCTTTGAATGAAAATATACCTCACAAAACACAACGCTTCTGGAGCAGAAACCGCCAGGAGTGTAGCCCAAACCCATTTCACGACATGAGCATTCTTCAGCTTCACAGTGTTCTGTGTGGCTTCAGAAATGACCTGGTTACAGATGGTAATAGTTTGTCCACCCCAGCCAATTGCTGATGTCATCAGAATAAATGTGGATTTAGCGACAACAGCGGATCCAAGAGTTAGCAAGAAGAGCACAAGGAAAGTGGCAAGCTTGAGCACCTGGAGAGCGATATCGTGCCAGAATCCTGAAATTGTGTTGTTGTATTACATTTTGTTCTTTCAATTCTTTCAACTTTTCCCATTTTGTCCCTGTTAGGTAATCCCAAAATAGCCTTCGACCTCGTGAGACAGGTCAATTAGGTGGGACGCACGCGTTCTTCTTCCCCTCCCGCCGAGAACAAATAAATGAGGAGAAGAAGAAGATTCTCGGGAGGCGCTATTTGACACTTTTGTGTGTAGTGATTGACCACCTCCAGTTTACAAGTGGACGCCGAGAAAAAAAAACGCTTGGGGTCTTGGCACGAAACCGATTAGGCGCGAAGAGTCCTGGTTTTTGAACTTTTGGGGGTTTGGAAGCAACGGAAGGCAAGGTTCTTGTTGTTATGATGTAAATGAACATCAAACCCCCCATTGATAATAAAGCGGGAAAGTTTTTTTTGGAATAGTAATAGCTTACCATGTCCAATACGATCTGGTTTTGGGGGTAGTAACCGGAATATGTCCCATCCCTTGTTCTCTGTCACTGTCCTGAAAAAAAGGTTTGATAATCAATGAAAGAAAAGCTTTTGGATCTGGCCTTGTACAATATTTTACGGATTCCGTAACTCCAAACAATCAAATTTCGAAAAATTCAGAGTGAAACGAGATTCAAAGTTTTACTAATGCTACAACACTTCTACAGTTACAGTAACCAAAAACATACGAGAAGTTAACGTCATACTCCCTAGCCGGAGGAATCTTAGGTGGTGGCGGAGCTGGAGCAGTCGGATCAAACGTCTTCTGCCTTTGCTTCTCTTCTACGGGTTCCTCGACAACTTGGTTCGAGTAATAGTACCCTTTGACGTTATTGGAAGAGCTTGACGGTTCCAGCCCTTCCTCATTGTCTTCTTTGCCCTCCATAGTCTCCATCCGACATATAGGGCGATGATCCAGTGTGTTCATCATCTCATGATGAGGGCAAGATGGTAGGAATACTAGTTACAACGAGAAAAAATGATAAGAGTCCGATCAGTTCGGATCAATAAGAGAAAATATATAGATAAATGGAGTAGGGGAAGATGACCGTTTCGAAATGGGGTCGTCTGTGGCCTCCCGTATGTATCTTGAAAAAGCACTCGAGCCCGTGGAGGAGAGTGTGCTCCCGCAGCAGCAGCAGCACAGCCCGAAAGTATCAGAGTGCCTCCGGTGGTGCCGCGCGGGACGATGCGGAAGGCGCATGCGGAGAGCGAGAGAGCTCACAGAGACAGGTTCGTTTCGCACCGCCCGTGTCGATGGAGAAAGTTTCGAGCCGCAGGGAACAGCCTGATGATTGGCTTCTGGACTAGAAGTTCGAAGAATGAGGAGGCTGGGGTTTGAAGCGAATTTGAAGTTCAGAACATTCTAGTTCTCTCCAAATACAGAAGACAAAAATTAGAAAAACTATAATTGACCGGGCATCTCGCTGCCTTCTCTCGTGAAAGGCTATCCTCGTGAAAATTAGAAAATCTATAATCTACAGAGGCCAACCACCCTTTTCCCAATGTTCCTACAGTAATACATACTTTGACCCGATACTTCAACATTTTCGGAAGAGAAACTTTTCGATCTTTGCTCATTCGGTGACCTCTTCCCGAGTCAAACCATCTCAACTCCCATTTCGCAACTTTTTTCTCGCTGACCATCTCGGATATCTATGTTTGTTCGTACCCCCATCCGACTGACTGTCTGTAGCCGAGGCCACGTTGCTGTCACCCGATAGGCTGCTCCGGAGGGCTATTGCTCCTGAAGTTCTCTACCGAGAAGAAGCGTGATGAGCATTCGGCCTCTATTCAGGAGTCGCTGACAAGTCACACAAAAGCGTCGGAGATTAGGGCGCGAAGAAGACAGAAGAAGAAGAGCAGAAGGCGTGTTTGTTTTTCATATCGTGTGCTCATCGAGCGTGGAACATGAACATGCTCCGCGTGAACAAGCTCACTTTTGGCTTTGTCTGCGAGGGTGAGTCAACAATTGTTTTGACTAGGACTCACCTCGACTTTTGCGAGAAGAATAGAAGAAGAAGATACTGTTCGGAGCCTGGGGAAACACTTTAGAATTACGAAATTAATTCGGAAGCTAGTGTTTGCTCGGAATTTGCATGCGTCAAGTTGGTGGGAGCAATAGAGCCAAAATCTTATTGGCACGAAAAGTTTAAGGGTTCAAATAGTAGCATCGGTGACCATTGCTACTTTGCACTCTGTCTATGTACACAGAAAGTTTGCCAGACACCTGCTCATTAAGATCATGAAAAACCATCGGCACCAGGCGCCCCTATTCTCTAATATTTCCTTGGAACACACAAAACAAACATATCGTTTTGTGTGTGAATTGACCGCCAATCTCGCCCGGTTGCTGCCAGGCAGAAGCCGATGCATTAGGTTCAGTTCCTTTTCCGCTTTGCCGCCCGTCCCCGATACACTCTCATCAATGGAAGAAGAGGGCGAGGAAAGGGGTAGCAGCACCAAAATCGGTTGTGCAAACAGAAAATCTCATTCATGGATGGAAGGGCAAAAAATATATGGGGGACGGATTGAAGCGGGATGGAAACTTATTCGAGAGGAATGTTGGAACTTGGGAACGACAGTGGGGGACAAAAAAGCTACAGTAACCCGTTACCATGATAAAGGTTCAGATCCTAGGATATACAGTGTGTTCCAAAACTATAGGACCCCCCTGGATTCTGATGACTCGACTCTTTGGAAAAGAGTTAGAGAAAATCTGTGAATGCAGTTTTTCTCAGCATAGTCTAAAACCTACACACACCAACGTTCATGAGAATTGCTGCTCCCTGGGCTCCAGGACCGATGGGTCCTGCTCCACCGAGTGTTCCAAAACTATAGGACCCCCCTACTTTTCGAGAAAACTGAAAAATTTTTGTCGTTTTTTTCAATTCTAAACTATCTTGAATAATTGCCCAGGCTACCTTTATGTACAAAACACACAAAAAATCTAGAGATTTCGCCTCTTATCACTGATAAACCCACCACAAGGTCTCAAAAATCAACGTTTTTTGGCTATTTTCCTTTAAAAAATCGAAAAAAATTCTGAATGCATCCGATTGTGATTTTTATGTTTGTTTCATCATCTTTGAAGTATTTTCTATCAAAATCACATACTCCCCCACGTTCCAAATGGTCCTATCACTTCTAGATTATCAGCGGAATCGCTAATAGAACCGAGCTGGTAGCGGTTAGTAACGAACCCTTCCAAATTGGTGGAAAGCAATTGCTGTGCACAACAACTGCGTTATTAAGCCTGGAAGACCGTAAATCTAAGATCAAAACCTCCAAAAATAAATTTTGGTGCATTTTCGAAATTTGAGATTTAGTGCGGAAGTTCATCGCGAGTTACCGAGTGATAGGACCATTTGGAACGTGGGGGAGTATGTGATTTTGATAGAAAATACTTCAAAGATGATGAAACAAACATAAAAATCACAATAGGATGCATTCAGAATTTTTTTCGATTTTTTAAAGGAAAATAACCAAAAAACGTTGATTTTTGAGACCTTGTGGTGGGTTTATCAGTGATAAGAGGCGAAATCTCTAGATTTTTTGTGTGTTTTGTACATACAGGTAGCCTGGACAATTATTCAAGATAGTTTAGAATTGAAAAAAACGACAAAAATTTTTCAGTTTTCTCGAAAAGTAGGGGGGTCCTATAGTTTTGGAACACTCGGTGGAGCAGGACCCATCGGTCCTGGAGCCCAGGGAGCAGCAATTCTCATGAACGTTGGTGTGTGTAGGTTTTAGACTATGCTGAGAAAAACTGCATTCACAGATTTTCTCTAACTCTTTTCCAAAGAGTCGAGTCATCAGAATCCAGGGGGGTCCTATAGTTTTGGAACACACTGTAGAACACTACAGTATACACGTATCAAAAAAACTATAGTTAGAAAAAAACGTTCAAGAACTCACCCTTCCGCTATATAATAATTTGAGTGATTGTCGTCGCGATCGCGACGATCCATCGTTCGATCCATTTCGGGCTGAAAATCAACGAAAATCATCATCCTTACTAATATTAAACGACAAATTCTGTGTGTTTGTCTGTCTGTCTGTTTGTCTGTATGTCCGCCGTAGGATCTTAGAGATGGCTGGACCATTTTGTTCCAGATTTAGTAGGATGGTCTGGAATTCCCGCCTGATGATGCACGACCAATTTTCGAACAGAAAAATTCAGTTTTGCGCCCTCGGGTGCCGAAAATCTGCTTTTCAACGGCGTTTTTGCTTCTTCATTTCTAAAAATCGGAGGTCGTACACGTCTAATTTTTAAATTTCTTATTTTTAGACGTGAAGTTGAGCATCAGAAGGGAGGGGCGGCTCAAGCCGGCGCAGCCCGGCTGGTTCTTATTATATAAGTTTCTTAAACGTCCGTTTGTGCCTCTGTTTGTCTTTTTCATTTCTAGAAAAAGTGAAAAAAACACGTGAACTCTAGAAAAACTGAGGGAATGGCGGCGCAAGCCGGTGAAGCCAGGCTTGTTGAATTATAAACACTTTCTCAACTACTCAAAAGGATCCCAAAAAACTCACCGAACTATAAACGTATCATTGGGAACCAAAAATAAGCTATCAAAGTTAGAACCTCTCAAAAATTAGCAATCTATTGTTTCAAAAATGCTAAAACCGGGACAATCCCGGAGCCAGAAAATCAAATCGTGATCCGACAGTGCAAACTGAGGTGGAGGCGGATCGGTGATAGCACATTTTGACATGTTCAAAAACAAATGACCCTTCGGGGTGCGCGCCGAAAGAGAAATGACAGCTGATGGAGACTGGCATCATGATCGCACTCCCGGACTTAATCTATGCGTACATGGCAAGCCCTACAGTATCCGACAAATTGGAATAAGGCATAGTACTAACCGAACTGTTAATTTTGACCTCTCTGGGTTTCGTTATCGGTGTCGTAGCTGTCGGAATAGTAGGAATAGTCGGGAAAGTTGTAGATGTCGTTGGAAGCGGGCCCGTTGTCTTCATCGCTTCAGGATCAACAGGATTCTGATCAGAAGACGTCGTCGCCACGTCTGCCGGCCGGTCATCGTTCATAGCTCACAGAGCACTAAGCCAAGTAGTGCATAAGGAGTGAGGGAATTTCAAAGTTCGGATGGAAGGGGGGAGGAGGTCAAACCAAAAACAATTAAGTCGAGACTGAGCTCATTCGGAAGGCTTGCGAATGCTCCCAAACGCTGCCCAGAAAGGGTGGAGACAATGGACAAAAGGCTCGTTTAGGGTTAGGACGGGGGCCCAAATAGAGGAACGAAGAGGAGCGGGCTTCTTCCCGATGTTTAACCTATTTGTTTTGTGTTTAATCGCACCCGCCGCAGAGCTGCTGGTGGTCACCGTGTGGCTTCTAGAAGGTTGGAAAAAACCATTGACCATTGTTTTGTTACTTTTTGCGCCGTGGGAGGGGGTAATGAGTTTATTTTAGATCTAGAGGGCACGTTTCACAGTTCGTTTCGAACTCACGGGAACTTTCCGACGGTTTGGATATTCATAATCTTCCTCTTTCTCTGCTTCCACGTTGAGAGTTTCAACAGAATCAAATTTCGATTTCTTCAACCTCAAAGCTTCATCACCTTCTTCCAAGCCTAACAGGGCATATCCGTAGAGAGAAATCTAAAGAAACTCTAATAGATGAAGATCTAACAAACTAATAGACTCACCAACTGATCCAGTGGCACTTGATCCTCCTCAGCTACCGTCTCTTCTATCCACTCCTGAACAGCCTCTTCGTGCTCCTTATCGGCCATTCGAATGAAGCAATACCCTGCTCATGCCAAAATGACCACCCATTCCTCGGCCATTCTATTCACTCATTCAAACGGTTTCCTTCGTGTTTGCCACCTCATACACACACAATTAGTGGCGGGCGTTTCATTCTGAATAAGTGACCCGTGGCGAGCCAGTTGTTCTCTTCTTTCAGGCAACCGGATGTGACCGATGGCTGGTAGTGGGAGAGCAGTAGACTGTAGGAATCGGTAGATGAAATCGGAAGTTCAAGTGGGGGAGTTGAGGGGAGGAGGTGTCTTGTAATGTTTGAATTGACACTTTCAGGACATCTGTGCGACAAACATTGGACAATATCATGTTCCAGAAGAACAGCATTCATCTAGGTGTTCATGGAAACAATATTTCAGGGGTTTCTTGATCTGAATAAGTACACGTTATTATCTAGGTATCGAACTAGGGTGTGTTGATCATGATTTCAACTTTACATCGACCCAGCCGTTTCCATTGAGATCATGAAGCACATTCGAAAAGTCCTCGGACCTCCTCTCCCACTTTCAGTAACTTGGAATCCCTGTAAAGTACCAGCTGATCGTCTCGAGTTCCCCTACCAACATGTGTCGAGTGGCCCTCTCTCGAGACCGGTCATTTCGCATGTTCTTCGAGCAACATGCCTTCTCCCTCTTGACAGTGCGTCATTCACTCATTCTCGGCGCAAATTCTCGCACCAGGCTGCAAAAAATCTCACTCTCTGCTCTTCCCGGATAGAAGAGGAGGAACCCAAAGTAACAGACGCACACGGCAACAACTTTTTACCATTTTTACGTTCCCACGGGGCGTTTTGTTTGCAGAACGGATTAATATGCCAGTTATATGTATTTGATGAGATTTCATGGGGTGCGGTAATTCGGTGTTCAACTGGTTTGTGTCTGGGCGGAAGGGGAGAAAGGAGAGGGCGAAGATCAAATAGTTACCGATGGGAGAATAAAGAAACAGTACTTTGAGCAGGAACGGTTGTATGATTCATGGAATGAGTCATAGGAAACTTATTTTAGAATTCGAATGGAGTTCAGATAGAAACCAAGAAGCGTTCAGCTAGTGTCATGAACGATAAAAATTGCAATTTCCAGAAGTTCCCGTTATGATGTATCATTTGAGTGCTGCTTGACAATCAGAATGAATTGGCACTTCCAGGTCCCCGACCCACTTCACTCTGACTTTCCGTGAGAATCTTCCGTCAGGCAATTGATGCTTGATCAACAGAGCGCAATTGCCTCTTCTCTCCAACTCGCCCTAATTTCCAGCTCCCCCAATTGAAAGAACACAACATGGTAACCAAATCCACAACAAACAACATGTCTCGGGAGGGAATGTACACCTCACCAACCGATAATCTTATGTGCTTGCTCAGCAATGAGCACACACACACGCAAAAACGACGCATCATCGGTGAGGGGAGGCGAAACCGGAATCAAGAGGTGGTGGGAGGGGGCCAATAATGTTTAACTGATGAGAGTTGCGACTAGGATATAAGCCTCAGGCTGGAGGCTCACAACCACAGCTCACCACTGACAAGAAGATGAACACCAAGTTGGCACTTCTCGCGATTCTCGCACTTTCCACTTCAGCTCTCGCTTCTGAAGACGTGGTAAGTATTTCCTTATTTTCCTGTTCACATTAGTATCCATTCATAAGTCATTTTCATAAGTCATTCGTGTATTCTGTTTTTTTTTTTTTATTTTACTATTATCCTCTATCTTCTTCAGTTCCTCCGCGCCCGCCGCCAATCCTCATGCGGATGTGCTGTTCCAGTGGCCCCATCCTGCAACTGCCAACCAACCCAAGCTAGCCCAGTCCAACAATCATGCTCCTGCGCTCAAGCCCAACAGCCATCTAGCTGTGGATGCGCCCAACAGTACCAGCAGCAACAGTGCCAGCCAACTTGTCAGAGCTCGTGTGAACAGAGCTGTACTGCTCAGCAGCAGGTCGGTTTTGAAGCTTATGATTCTCAAAAAACTTTCTGTGTTCTAGCCAATTGCTCAGTGCCAATCATCCTGCTCCAACACTTGCCAGTCCGCCTGTGCCCAACCTGTTCAGCTTCAACAGCCAGCTCAACAACAGTGCCAGCAAGATTGCCAGGCTGCTTGCCCACAACAACAACCACAACAGCAACAACAGTGCAATCAGCAGTGCCAGACCACTTGCCAGTCCGATGATCAGTACGCCCAGCAGCTCATCCAACAGCAGACCTACTCCCAGCCAGGACAGATCCCAGCCTACGGAGCCAACCAAGCTTCCACCTCTGCTCCAGTCTACCAGCAGTCTGCTAGCCAGTGCAACACCTGCCAGAACTCCTGCTTGAACACTTGCCAACAACAGCAGCAGCCAGTGCAGCAGTGCCAATCTTCCTGCGACCAGTCCTGCCAGCCAGCCTGTGCCACCACTTCCAACAACTACCAGCAGACCAACTACCAGCAGACTTCCTACAACCAGGCCAATGTCCAGACCAACAACTACCAGCAGCCAGGAGCCATCCCAGCTTACCAGAACACCCAGACCACCGCCCCAACCTACCAGCCATACCGTGACAACACCCAGTACCAGACCGGAGGAACCATCTCCCAATGCAACACCTGCCAGACTTCCTGCAACCAGGGATGCCAGACCCAGCAAGCTCAACCAACCCAGTGCGCTTCTCAGTGTGATGCTCAATGTCAACCAGCCTGCCAACAGCAGCAGCCAGTCCAGACCACCCAAACCGCTGGAGTCCAACTCACCATCACCGTCCCAGTGTCCCAGCAGTCCCAGCAATGCCAGCCAGCTTGCGAGCAGTCCTGCAACACCCAGTGCATCCAGCAGAACCAGCCAATCAGCCAGTGCCAGCCAGCCTGCCAACAGTCTTGCTCGGTCTCGTGCAGAAAGTAATTCGATTATGATCTTGCGATCCTTTGGAGTATTTTAACTAACATAACTTGCAATTTGACAGCTTGACCGTTTATTTGTATATTTGTTGAATAAATGGGTACTCTTCTGACTCTATCTTCACCGAATCCTATTTACTTCCAGATGTTTTTCTGGCATTTCCCGAAACCAAACCCCAACCCAAAACGAGTAATTACCTTCGAATAATCGGGTAAGGTCAAAAGTGGCATTTAAACTCTTCAAAACCAGTCGCTTTCACCCCATCATCTCACTTTTCACCCAACGAAACCGAACCTCGGGTAATTAGTCATTCATCCCCCGCGTCCCCCCCCCAGCACTTCTTTTATTCTTTTGATTCAATTCGAGAGAATTCGATTGATGATGACAGAGTGTATTTGTTACACGTGTTCGGGCGGTATTCTGATGCTGATTCTGGAAATGAAAAGAAATTTAATGAGGAATTAGACACAGAATCGAGGGGAAATGTGTGAGAAATGAATCCCTCTAGTCACTCATCAAGTGCGTCTTGCGTTTCCGAATTCCGAATTCTGAATTGAAAAGAAAAGAAAAGACAACTTTTGAATTGATCAACGATTCATTAGAGGACAGAATGGGAAGTGACTGAGAAGAAGTGGATTCGGAATAAATATCAAGCTAGATATTTTTTGTCGCGAACTGCAACATTTTTGAATTACGTAAGAAATCGGGGAACCAAAACATAAGAGATCGTTGGAAGGGGCTTTTTAGGATGCTTCTTCAAAGTTCCGATACATTTTTGCAAGGATGATATCCGGATAGAGGTTCTCGAAGCTTCAATCCACTCCTTTCCCTTGATATCCTATCATCCCGACTAATTAGTCCTCTCTCCCAACCCAATACAAAATACTCCACGGTCACACCTCATCCACCCGATTTCCCCCCCTCCTTTCGTCCCTTTCCCTCCGTCATAATCATCCGAATCCTTTGCTTTCCCATATGACACACACGCACTCTCATTACTGCTTTCCTTAATGGTCACCACCATCCACCATCTCACTTTTCCTTCGATTCCCCCAGTCATAACGGAATGAATGAAGTCTATCAACAAGCTCCGCCCCCTTCTGCCACTTGGCGCTGGGATTTTGGCTATAAAAGACGTCGGGCCGATGGCAGGGTGCCACTTGAGAAGAAAAAGCTAAAAATGTGTTAGATACATCGATTTTTTCGAATGTTTTCGGACACCCACTTTGTCCATTTTCTCCCGATTGAATTTCATCCGGATTTTCATTCACATCGTTACTTTTCCGTCATCATTAAAGTTGAATTACTCTTCTCTTTCTGTCTGGCCCGCGCTTTTTCTTCATTCGTTTCCATTTGTTAGTTTTGATGCTGATCTCGTTGCTTTGTCACAGAATTCGAATTTCATATTTTCAGATAATCAGAATGTCCTCAGATGATCCGAAACAGGAAGCAGCTGAGGCTGATGCCATGCGAAAACTGGCGTTTTTCGGTTAGTATTTCTTAGAATCTATAAGTTTTGGTTAGATTACAATGACCCAATCGTTTCCAGGCATTGCTATCTCCACAGTAGCAACCCTCACCGCCATTATGGCGGTTCCGATGCTCTACAACTACATGCAGCACGTGCAGTCCGCACTTCAAACTGAAGTATTTTCCTTTCCTGACATTTACTTTTATTACCCAGTAATTACTTCCAGGTGGACTTCTGCCGTCATCGAACAAACGGACTGTGGGATGAGTACAACAAGTTTGAAGTGGTCGCCGGGGTCCGCGGAAGGATAAAGAGGGCAATCTACCAGAAATCCAATGGTGTTACTGGACGCCTGGCTCACAGGAGACGAGCTGTGGCAAGAGGAGCTAACAGTTACGACGGAGGATACAATGATGACGTGGCAACTGGTGGCGGAGGTGGCAGTGGAGCATGCTGTAGTTGTGGAGTCGGTCCACCAGGACCTCCAGGTCCACCTGGAACCGATGGAAACCCAGGAACAGATGGATCTCCTGGAAATCCAGGAATCCCCGGACAAGACGCAATTGGAGATGAAAGCCCAACAGCAGCTGACTTCTGCTTTGACTGCCCTGCTGGGCCACCTGGACCGCCAGGAAAAGCTGGACCTAAAGGACCAAACGGTACTCCAGGAGCTCCTGGCAACCCAGGAGGTAATGCACTCCCCGGACCACCTGGACCACCAGGACCACAAGGACCACCAGGAGCCGATGGTCTTCCTGGAAACCCAGGAGCACCAGGAGCGCCAGGGCAAGTTATTGAAGTACCCGGCACTCCCGGTCCAGCTGGACCACCAGGACCTCCAGGACCTATTGGAGCCCCAGGACAGCCAGGGCCACCAGGAAGCTCTCAACCAGGTCCACAAGGGCCACCAGGAGACCCAGGAATCGACGGAGCCCCTGGTAATCCTGGATCTCCGGGTGAGCCTGGACCACCAGGACAGCCAGGAACTGGGGGAGGATGCGATCATTGCCCACCACCACGTACGGCTCCTGGATACTAATTCCCCACAGATTCTTGCTTTTCTTTCCTTCTTTTCCGTGTCTTTCATACTTGATAACCGGTAGCACTTTCGAATAAATCGCTTTACTTTGTGAACATGCTTTATACATAAAATTAGGGAGGCTTCTCACAAAAATGAATAGCCGTGCAGATTTGCTCTCCGATCCTGGTTTCCATTCCAGAGTTTACAACTTGTTTGATTATTTCATCAAGCTTTGTTTGGACAACCGTATGGCACACGATCCCACCCAACGAGATGTGAAGGATCTTGTCGAGGAACGTTTCGCAAAATTTCACTGCTAGCTTTTCATTAAGAACCTGAAATTGGTACCTAGAGATTTTCTTGATATGTTGCTATGCTCACCAACTCTCCATCCACCAGTTCTACATTATCAATCATGATATCGTCACATACACGGCATCTGTACTTCTTGAAGATCTCTAAGTTAGAGTCACCGGTGATTGCAGGAAGCTGAAAACAAGAGATTTGGATTACTGTGAATATCTGCACCACTTTACCCCGTTATCTTCTCTTGCAGGCTGTGGTCTCAAAGCTTCAGCAAGAGGGAAACCGCAGAGAAGTACAGAAAGACATACAATAACTAGTTTAGAAGCCATAATTTCCGTTCTCTTCTGCTTCCAACAGTCAAACGCGGAAAAATAAGAAAAACTGGGTGCTCATCAAACATTTTTTTGGCTCTTATCAGTTGATAAGGCAGGTATAATCTCTTGTTTTTTTAAGGAAAGGACAGAATATTCAAGCGTGACGTCACAAAATGAAGGCGGAAAAGTTGGAAGCAAATGAAAAAGTTTATTTCCAACTTGTATGCGTCAGAGAGAAAACAACAAAAAGCACGATGAGCAATTTGTTTCCGGGACCGGTCAGCGAGAAATTGAAATCGATTGAGAACACTGAGGATGATAAGGTGATAACCTGTATAACATCAAGGAAATTCAGTGATAAGATCAGACGTTCGCCGAAGACGAGAACCAGAAGACTTCCGGAGCGACGGACAACCGCTTCGAGCGAATCACGGTGACTTTGGAGCGTGTGAATGGCAAGAAGTTCGGGCTCGGCATCATTTTCATCAATCAGCGCATTCTAGTGTGCAAAGTTGAGAGTGGTTAGTGTTCATGCTGAAACTTTTAGAAACAGAACAAAACGTTTCTAGACTCCGTCGTCGATGGAGTGCTGAAAATCGGCGACCAGATCCTGCAGGTCAACTCCAAGGAGGTCGGCGACAAGTTCGAGTGTCGAAAACGGCTCATCCAGTGTCTCAAGGATAAGGGGACCGTTGGAGTGCTGATTCAGCGACCGAAGACGTCGGATGCGCAAACGATGATTGAGGTTCGTGATGCTAATGATGAAACACAAATCATAAACTTGCAGCAAGAAATCCAACTGTCGAAGAAGCCGAGTGTTGAGTCACAGAAGTTGTGATGGGATTGAGCTAACTAAATTACTTTTTTTATTTATTGTCAATAAAGTGAAGCTGTTCCAAACGTTTGCTAGAAAAAAACTCCGAACTCATTCCCTCCAACAGTGCGATTCACGTTTTCTCTTTCCTTCACGTGAAGTTTTTCACGTGAACTCTATTGGTTTTCTCGCCTTGCCTTGAAGACTGCGCGGTTGGAGCTGAAGAGTTGGAAGAGATGAGTTGGAAGTTCACCAACCTCTGTTTTTGGTTAGCAGTGCCTTCAGTTTAGTTACCCCAGCAAGAATGTCCCTGACCAAGGAGATGTCTTCGTGTGTTTGGACTAAAGCGGAGACACTAGAGTACCTCAAGGCGTTTTTGTACAAATCGGTGAGTGTTCCAACTTAAAAGTGACGTTCAAATTGATCTATTTAGCAATGGGATCAAATCGATAATCGAGTTCTGATGGAATGTAACGATCCGGAGGAGATTGGATTAACGGTGCACCCAGTGATATGGCTGCTCCAGAGACTGATGGACAATTCCAACGGAGCGCTGGGTTTGAAAAGCTTTGGATTTCTATCTGCAACCCTGCTTTTCAGATATTTACGGTCCGGCGGAGCACTTCTACACGGATCTTTTCAAGTTTATGTTTCCTAATTTGAAGGACGAGTTCAACTACAAGGACTCTATGCTCGGAGACTACATGACAAAGCATGCTATTTTCAAGAACATCGTACAGCAGTCGTTGGCACTAATGATCAGACCGGTGAGTTTTAAGCACATCCTGAGACTTTTTGAAAGTTTCATTTTGTTGTACAGATTGATCACACCCTTTATGCACTATTGATCGACACTTTCGCGGGAAGAGTGGACCGACAGTTGGGAAGTGCCTATGATATCATTGTGTCAACGGCGTTTCTTCATGTGCAACAGAGATTAGTGAGATACATCCGGGAGAAGACGGTGAGGTCTCTTCCTCTTCCTTTCAAACCTTTTGTTTTCTAGGGAGTACTTACCTATCAATCCCGGCGATATGTGACGAAAAGCTCTGCTGAAGTTCTTGAGGATTACTTGAGTTTTTGGAAGTTCGACGACAACCCATACGACGAAAGGATCAAGGCTCGTCTTGTGGAGTATCTGATGCGGAGTAACTATACTGGAAAAACTACAAAGATCCACGAAGTGTTCCTGCAAACTAGAGAACTCTACAATCTTTTCGAATTCATTTTGACCGAGCACAACTACGTCTTCAACACGTTCGAAGCGGCGGAAAGATCCATTGAAGCATCAGCTACCTCCCATAAGTTTGACGTCTTCATCCGCCTCATTCACGATCGAAACGAGAAGTATCTGTTCTGCAAGGATGTTGTGAACGCAGTGACGAAGGAGTTGAAAAAGATGAACAAGGAGGTTCCAGGAGGTTTTTTGAAAATCGAAGACGCCGGAGACATCGAGGAAGGCAGATACTTTGTGATCTCCTACTCTGAGTACTTGAAGCTGATGGACAAGTTGAAACTGGAGCGGAATGCCATCACGCTGGTCAATTTCGAAGTGAAACGAACACGTCACCTAACCGTCCCCATTGAGTCTCCATATGGCAAAGAATGCAAGCCACTCGCCGACGTTTTGTATGAGATTATGAGTATTCTGACTGTCGAGCTCCAAGTTTGGTGCAGACTCCGTGGTGACAAGTATCAGAAGTTTGAAGAAATTTTTCTGAGCGCGATGGCTGCTCTTGTGAAAATTGGCAAGCCTAAACACATGGTCTCTCCAAATTTTGTTGATCGAATCGGGAACCAACTTCGAGAGAAAGTCGGCAAGTTATTGGAGGACTCGGGAACTCCTTTCCGAAAGCACCTTCAAGAACACTTCAAAGAACCAAAACTGCTGAGCTGGTACCTGCTTTACGAGGAAGTTATGGAGCACTGGAAGCTCGGATACTTCAACTTCATGCGCCGCGCCATCAACATTGTCTTCGCCAAGACACTTGACTTCAGTGGCCGGAAGTTCGTGAGCAGACTGGAGTTGACGATGTTGGTTCAGGAGTGTATCTCTCTGTGCATTCTGCCTAAAGTTCCAGGGGTGAGTAAGCAGATGATAGTTTTGGGCATCATGAACTATGCTTTTCCAGATGCTCCACTGTTTGGGGCTCTGTAATGCGATCAGAGAAGCTCCATGTTCCTTCTGCATCAAACCAATCAGAACGATCACCTTCCCAGACACCCTAGCTACTGTTCGCAAGGAATCCGAGTTCCAAATCAAGTTTGACTACTTTGGGAATGACGATATGGTACGTTAGAGCAAAATCGAAGAAATTCCAATTTTATGTTTCCAGTACCACGCAAGCTTGCTTGACAAGAGCACACGGAAGAAGCTGGTGACTAGTGACATGGCTCGTTCCTTCATTTTCCAACTGATTCTCAAAGAAGTTCCCAATGATCATCTACGCAACACTGTCAAGCAAACCTATGCTGAAGAGTTGAAGAACAAGTGGCGGAAGAACAAAGTCGAGTTCTATATGACCGCTGAAGAGATGCTCACCTTGTCGGCTGAATTCCAGACAAACTACAGAACTGCATGTTTGCGGGACGCCCGTCGAGCGGCGAGGCACAGTGAGGTCTTCGAACCGTACATTTACGGTGTAGAGGACTGGATGAAGACGTTGGATCGCCGCTTGGAGAGCTTCACCTCGTTTGCCGAAGTCTTCCCGGATCGAGTGTTCCATCTGAAGTGCACTCAAGAAGGTCACGTGGATTCTGGTGATTTTCTGGAAGTTGTGAAAATTCTGATGAATGAGAATGCAAGTGGAATGTGCAAAGAATATTGGGATGCTCTGGAAACGCTGAAGATAAACTGGTTCACTGACCGCGACTGGGTCAAAATGCCAATTGTCATAGCTCAGACTGTTCTGAGACTTCTCCATGTGAATCCGAAGAGACTCCAATTTGTCCCTGACATCAAAAGCTTCTTTTGGAATCTCGTTAAAGATGGATTGAGATCCTCGGTTGTTCAAGAAGAGTGCAGACTTCCAGAAACTCCAGAAGTGGCCGAACAAGTTGTTCCTGCTACAGAGGAAGCATCCGAGCCATCTGAGCAACCTGCCGAAGGATCTGGAGAAGCTGTCACGTTGTCAAAAGAACAGCAACTTATTCAACAACTTGTTCAAAACTACCTGGATAACAATCCCCAGTTCATTGCCGAAATCGTGGAGAACAGTCCTCAAGTCATGGAGCTCAGAAACGAGTCGGAGGAAATACACAATAAGATACAGAATGCGGTACAGGAAGCTTTGAAGAAAGCGGAAGAAGCAACCGAAAAACTGAAAGACACAAAGGAGGCAATGAGACAAGCAGCGGTGAAGAGTGAGGAGGAGAAGAAGGGGTTGACGGAGGAGCTGAAGTCGAGGGTAGCTGAGATTGAGAAACTTAAGACGTTGGTTACGCCACCATGGGATCCCAGTTGACTTTATGTTCTTTCAGTGAACTCGCATCGAGACCGACTTCCTTTAAAAATGATCCGGTGGTTGTCAAGCAATTGGAAGCCAAAGATCAGAAGATTCGCGCCCTGGAACATCAGCTGCTGCACAAAGACAATCATCTGAAACGTGTTGAAAACAGCCACAGCATTCAAAACGAAGCGATCCGTTCCGACCTGGCCAAGTACATCGAGGAGAAGGAGATCTTGGAGCAGCAACTGGCAGAGTACGTATTGTATTTGGTTCAGAGGAACAAAGTTTCGTTTCAGAGCCGCCGCAAAGATTGCAGAGCTCGGAGAGCAGATGACTGTTATCAATCATCAGAAAGTAGAGTTGGCAAGGAGCACCGAGTACTTCAAGCAGCAATTTGAGCAGGAGATGATGAGGAACAACTCCATGCAACAGGAGCTCCAACAACTCCAAATCCGTCAATTGGCGATGCAACAAGCTGCCGCTCAAGCATACTTTCACCCACCATCTCCGCCCAATCCATATGCTCCATCTACTTCTGGCTCGATTCCAGTGGATCCAAGAGGAACCTCTTCGACACCAATGCAACAATCAATGTTAAATGTCCCAGATTCTGTCAGAATGATGTCGATAAATGGACAGATGATGTATAACTCCTCTCGCACTTCATCGCCAACACGTGTCACTCTGCCACCTACTCCGCATCCAAACGATCCGAATCCGAGTGCAAGTACCCTTCCGAGAGCAAGAGAACAACTCATGCCGCTGGTCAGCACTACATCTTCGCGTGATCTCCCTTGCACCCCACCACCGCCTCCTGCACTTGCGACGCCGCCTCCAACTCCGCAACGCAATGACCCACCACCATCGGAATGCGGAATTTGCTTTGAAAAGATGCATAAAAGGGCGCCAAAGACAAATTGCAATGTTTGCAAGGCCCAGTGGCATACCAAGGTATCATTTCAAAGTTGCTGATCCCCAAAACATAATATACTTTCAGTGCATCAACAAGTGGACTGCCGCCAACCCGACGTGTCCGATGTGCCGCACAAACTTCCCAAATCCGGAGCAGTTCCCGCCGCTTGGAAGTGCTTGATTTCGCCGACTTCAAGGGCCTCACTACTAGTTTTTGTTCTTCTATTGTTTCATGACAATAAATCTGATTCTTTCACTTTATTTTTACGTGAACATTGATCACTTCAACGTGAACCTTATTCCAAGTGGCTTTCTCTTCGATCGTTGATTCCAAAGGTTTCAATTATTTCTCAAGCATGACCACCCACCGCGAGAAGTTTGCAACTTTGCAAGAGCGCATGAAGGCGCTCTTCCAGGATATGGATCTCGAAAATCAGATTCTCGAGACGAAGAGAGATGAGAGTGTCCAGGAGAAGAAGCAGTTGAGTGAGGACGTCGAGAAGGCCGTCGCCAGGGTTTCCCAGCTCGAGGAGCAGTTGAAGCTGAAGAATTTGGAGGTCAAGGAGCTCAAAGAGTGAGAAAGAACATCAAATTGTCGAAAGAAACCCCACGAGTTTCAGGGTGCTCGCCTCGAGACCATCGTCGTTCAAGGATGATCCGAATGTCCGCAAAATGTTGTCGAGGAATGAGGAACGGATCAAACTGCTCGAGAAGGAACTCGAATCGGTAGACGCTCTTATTGAGTGAGAAAAAATGATTTCTGTCTTCCGACGATTGAACGCGTATTCCAGTAGCCACAAACTGTATCGCCGTACGCTCGAAGAGTCGCTTGATAAGCGTTACAGAGAGAAGGCAGAGTTGCAGAAGGAGAATGATCGGTTGGGAAAGGAGCTGGATGAGTAGGAAGACAAAATCGGGCTTCCAAACACAATCCCTGCTTTCAGAGCCAAAACCAAGATCCGAGAGCTTGAGATTCACAGCATTGCGTCGCAGAGAAGCGTCCAGGTGGATGAGGATCTTCTGAAGCACGTCGAGGCGATGACTGCTCTTCTGGCACCTCGATTCTCTCAGACGACTATTGTTGAGTCGATTTCGACCGGATCCTTGACTCCGATGCCGACAAACTCCACACAGCATCCGTCAGCTGCAAACTCGACCCACACGGCACTTTCGGCGGAGAGCCCGATTCGAAACTCCATCTCGTCCACCTCGACGTCGTCTCTGCGCCAACTGAAACCGGAGCCCGCGATGGCGGATGCCATTTCGTCGGATAGCTTGTCGTCGGACAGCTCCTCAGTGGTCTCCCCTCCATACTGCAACATCTGCTACGACGACCTGGAACCCGGCGACAAGGTGTCCAAGTGCCAAAAGTGCAAAGCCGATGTGCATGACAAGGTAAGCTCTGAATTCTTAGATCTCTAGAAGATTAACTTTTCAGTGCTTCGAAGAGACAGGCAACGGAAAACTTTGCGAGTACTGCAGCTCAGAAGTCTAATCAGTGCCACCGCCATCCCAATGATCCTAGAGTCCTACTTGATTACCCTCCCTCATTACTGACCTCATGGCAATAAATGGTCTCCCGATTCAAAAACTAAGCAAATTTTAACCTGATGTAGTTTGTTCAGTTGATTCCTTGCACCCACCAGCATACATACGTGCAAAATTTCACCGCGGAGCCGTTAAAAATACTATAAACATGTTCTCGAAGTCGGTATAAAACCCTTTCGGTGCATATTGCGTTCACTGTCTCAACAGTTCAACATGAAGCTGCTTCTGTTAGTTCTAATACCACTTCTCTTCCGTTCCGGATCATGCCAGGATTCAATCCGCAATTCAAGACAGTTGGGATGTGAGAGAATTGTAGGTTGTTATCAGAGGATAAGTGAAACTGAAATGTAGCCCTCTAATTTTAGTACGGTAACTACAATGACATGCAAACGCTGTTCAGAAGACCTATGCAAGCCGGTGACAAGTTTGTTGTGAATGGAACAGCTTCCCCTAGAGCTTTAGTGTAAATTTTTTGTTGTAAATAACTCAATATTAGCCTTTTTGAAGTATCCGAATTCAAATCGACACTCTAGTCCCGCGTGCCGTCCCAATCCACGTGAGAAGTGACATGGGAGCCGAGATGATCTATAACTCTTGGATTGATGGAAAGTGGACACTTCGAGAGACCGGGCCACAGCCATATGTGAAAGGAGAACAGTTTCTGATTACTATTGAGTATGCATAGTTTTACTAAACGTTTACGAATCGTTTTTTCAGATACACCGGAACATCTTTCCTGGTTTATTCCGGATCAACACTGATCAAAACCTTTGCTCAGAGAACTCCAAACTCTTGGGAACTGGCAGCTGCTAATCTTGTTGGAACATGGGCTACAAACTGGATCGAGTTGGTGTGCAGGAATCCACCAAGTCCAGGAAACGGAGGATCAGGATCCGGACCCGGTAATGGGCATGGTCACGGACACGGTCATGGAAGTAGCTCCTCGAGCAGTGAAGAATGCTAATTTGTGTTTTGTAATAAATAAATTTGATATTTTTCAATGCCAGTTAACCTTTTTTGGAAAGTGAAAAATTTTGAAATGTAGGTTGGTCACTTCCGACTTTTGAACTTGAACTTTGTAAAAAAAATGATCTGAAAAACATTATACGGTTTGCTATAAACTTTTGCAAGATTGGTATAAAGCCAGACTTGTAACTTCAACAACATCGATCTAAAATGTTACTGCTCCTGGCATTCATTTCTTCCATTCAAGTGGTGGTTCCTCAAACCGCACCATCTCCAACGAATCCTATTCGTCTGGGGTGTGAGAGAATTGTGAGTTTATGAAACTTCTGTATGCAAGTAAAATAAGCAAAACTCAGCAAGGAAACTTCGTTCCGATGCGGACATTCTTCAAAAGGGCTATGCAACCAGGAGATAAAGTCATCATCAATGGAGCACTTACCGCTCAAGCACAAATGTAAACTTTTGCAGCTTCTAGAAGCAGTAGAACCTTATTTTCAGTGTACGCTTCAACATTATCTCTCCTGGAACAATCCCACTTCATGTCAAAGCTAACCTCTCCTTGTCAAACATGATCTACGATACAATGATCGACAACAAATGGACTCGCCAGGAGTTTGGACCACAGCCGTTGAGAAGAGGGCAAGGGTATCAACTGACCATAGAGTAAGGTTGATCCAGATGCTTCTAACAAACTTTCTGGTTCTTCAGATATACTGGAAACGCCTTCCGTATCCTTGTTGGGCAACGTCTGATCAAGACTTATGAAAAAAGGAATACCTCCCCACTCCAAGCGATTGATGTGTACGGAGGACATCGAACGAACTGGATGGAGATGGTTTGCAGGAACCCACCACCACGTCCTGCACCAGCACCAGGACCAAATCCTTCACCACCTTTGCCACCTCGTCCGAATCCAGGGCATGGAGGTGGTCATGGTCATGGACATGGGCACGGCAGATGGAATTCTAAATACTAAAGTTTTCGTGTCAATAAAGTTTTAAATCGGAATCAAAAGAACGTTCGTTATGTTCTAGAACATAAGAAGTTGATATGATCTTGAACATACGGAAACCAAAAGGTTGTAAAGATCAGTAACATAATGCTTTGCATATAGGTTGATCGCTTGCGCTGGGGCTGCAAAGGTTGCCTCCGAACTTTGTGATAAAAAGGTATGACTTTCAAGAAACGCGTATAAAAGTTCCGCTGAAGATCGGAAAATCAGAATGTTCTTTGTTTTATAAGCTTTTAAACATTTGATTTTCAGAAAAGATGCATCGGCTCTTACCAATATTGGCTCTTTTCGCAGTCGCCGCTGCTCAGAACGGTCAATGGAGAGAAAGACTTCTATGCAATAGATTGGTGAGTACAGAAGAGGAGATACGTGCTTCAAAAGTCAATTTTAGACTGGAAACTACGTCAGTTGCTGTGGTGGAGTAAACGTCCAGTTCGGAAGAGCCCTAGAAGCTGGAGACAAAATCACTGTGAATGCTACGGTCGGACCGTCGGCTCCTGTTTTCAAGTGAGTTGCAAATCATGATTCCAAAACCAAACAGAATTTCAGTCTTCGTATCAACATCCGCGATTCCACAGGACATCTGATCTCCTTCCACGTGAGAACCAAGATTCCACAGGATAAGAAAATCACTTTCGGTCAAGTTGTTTATAACACTCTGCTGGCAAGTTCTCATAATTAGAGTTGTGAAGTTTATCGTGTCGATGTTTAGAATGGAAAATGGGGCAAGGAAGAGTACGGACCAAACCCGTTTGCTTACAACTCTGCAGTCCAAATCAGAATCCACTATACCGGATCGGGATACCTTGTGTACTCCGGAAACAGACTCATCCAGACTTACAACTTGCGACACGTTCCTTCAGTTCCTCTGATGTTCCTAGAGATGAATGGAAATTACCGTACCAACTGGATTCAAATGGACTGTGCCAGACCGTTACCAGGAGGTGGAAATGGAGGAAACCCTAACCCAAATCCAGGAAACGGTGGAGGTCCTCGTCCGGGGCATGGTCACGGAGGACACAGTCACGGAAGCAGCTCGTCGAGCAGTGAGGAATGCTAAACTTTATCTGATGAATAAACTTTATTGATCCAATAACTTGTCGTATACTATAAGAAGGGGAGGAAACCTGGTCAACACATCTGTTTGGTAAACTAAAAGTTAACGATCGTCTGAAATTGGAAAGTTTTGAAGAAAGGAGAAACATTTTCACTTCCCATCAGGTGAAATCAAGAACGAACGAAACTTCCACAATTGAAATCGAGGCTAACAGAAAAACCGCTAGTCGCTCGACCAAAGTTCTGTCGAATCGAGTAATATGCGTGTATTCCCAAATTCTGGTCTGCACTCCCCGTATATAACTTTCGTTTCCACCCCAACAATCCATTTTCCAAAAATGTTTTCATCGTTTTTGGGCTGTTGTGACCGGTTGGATGACGAATGGAGACGTACATTCGCGCAGCCGTTTCGAGGTCAATTCTCGGTTTTTGGCTTCCACTTCCTCCCACTTTCCAGTGTTATCATTATCTTCTTATCTACTGTTTCTTCCCAAAAATTTTCCATTCCCCAATTTCTCAAATTTCAGTTTTTATACTTTGAATGTGTTTCAGCTTTGTGAAATACTGTACACATTGTCTAACAGTTTAATATGATAAGATTTGTGTAATTTGTTTTACACAGAACTATTACTGATCTTTTTAGAACATCTCAATTATTATCTTATTTTGATTCATATTGTTCATGTTTTGTTCTAGGTAACACACCGACCAGAAACATGACACTGGAGCTGACTGAAAGCCCGAAATCCAACCGAAGCAGTCAAGCAGTGATCGATGCCAAGTACACTTTGACCTACTTGTAATCACAAAAACAATCGATACCCATCTTCTGTCTTTTCTATCGTAGTTTTGAAACTCCTGGGTTCATCTTTGGTTTTTGCATGATGTTTCCTATTCTATGAAGCTCCCGATAACCCGAGAATTTAGATCCGATTCTTCGGAGAAAGGAAGCGAATCACCAAAAAGCCTGCGGGATTACCACAGAGGAGGTGAGTATCACTTTGCAACCCATCAATCCTAAAACTATACAACTTTCAGGTTCGGGAAGTCTGACAGGCGGCGGTGCCATCGTTTTGGCCAACGACAGACCGGTAAGAAAGCGAATTTGTAGTAATGAGTGGAGCGGTGAGAGGATGTGTGAGACGAAGATGCGTAGACACGGAGAGAACGAAAAACGGGGGTCAAATTGATGTGATAGGGGAAATCAGTCGGCCGAGAGAAGAGGCCCTGCCCAACCCCAAGTTTACCAAACATTTTTATGGGTTTGCCAATTGTTTTTTGACTGTACACAGGATGCTTTCGTTCTTTGGTTTCTAGGTTAGGCCATGTTGCTGAAAGCTCAATATCCCAGATCATGAACGAAATTTCTATTTGGAACTTGGGTTTAACTTCGAAGAAATAAGATACTTCCCACCCAGATCCTTCAAGCTCGAATTATAAAAAGAAGAAAAAGCCAAAGCTCAAAAATGAACTGTCTGCGTCTAGCAACACTCTGCTCAGAAACAGTTGTTAGCTGCTCATTTTTTGTGTGTTCCTTTGCTCTTCCCCTTGCTCCCGGCCCCTGCCCCCTGCTCTTCCCCGCACTTATCACTATCACTGCCATCTTCTTGAATCGTTTCTGCGTCTCCCCGTTCCAAATTATCTTTTGCACCGTCAGTTATTTGTCAAGTACTCGCTGGTAGTTGAACACAATATAGGTTACTCGGGGTCTCTGGTAAAACAGTCTCTTCCTTTGTCTTCCGTCAGTTTTTCGAGTCTTTGAGCCACGAGTCGAACGATGGGAACAGCCATGAACAATCGACGAGTTGTGAGTTTCTTTGGAATGAAATTAGTAGGAATTGGGTCATAAAAACATTTGAAACCCGTAATCTAATCGGTTTTCAGGATATGAAAAAGTACAAGCAAAAGTTGGACGGCCGACTTGGAGTCGTACTTTTCATGTGTCTGATCACGATTACTGTTATCTTGGGTAAGACTCCAGCTGCTTCCATTTCACTGATCCAAAACTATAAGTTTAGGTATCTACGGAGGAATGCACTCTTCAGTCCATGATGAACTCACAACATATGTCAACAGAACTCATCAGATTGCCAGTGTAAGAAAGAGGGATATTAGGAAATCAATTACATATGTTGTCATTTTTCAGGAACTCAAAAATGCGATGGACGAAAACTACCCAAAAGAAAATCAGACAAACATCGACAAGCAAGGCAGAGTGTGGATGACTGTTGAAGAGCTTGAAGACTATGCATATCTTATTGAAAAGACCAACTCGACACTCTGGAACCTGTTCTGGTGGAACTTGATCCTCTCAATTGTCCTGCTCCCGATTGTGCTGGCTGTTCATTTGGAATGGATCGGAGGAAACGGAGCTAAGATGGCTTACAGAGTAAGTCTTACAGAAAACCACAAGAATTGACTCAATAACTTTCAGATTGTTCTTCTGATTGGTCTCTTGTTCTGCATTGCCCAATTCCTCTACCTGGTCCACCCAATCTTCTGGGGAGCCGTCCGATTCCCAGGAATGCTTGATCGTCTCTTCCTTGAGGCCTACCCACGGGATCAATACCAAATCAACGACATCCAAAGACGATTTGCTTGCAAATTTGTCCCACATGAGACTCTTGTTGAGTTGGATCTGGAGCAGCCATGTATTCCAAAGATGAAAAACTCGCTCCTCCCCACCTACTCCACTTTGTTGCTCATCTTCATCGACATCTTCCCCTTCCTCTTCGGGTTCTTCATCTACGCCTGGACCGCGTGGATCAAGAACAGTAACGTTGTTAAGACTGCCAGAACACGGGTTCAGCTGAATAATTCTAGAAGGTAATAGTTTTTTGAAGGCATTGAAGGCAACTGGTTGACATTTTCAGAGTGCCATTCCCAACGCAAAACATCTACACACCACCGGAGAGAAACACAAAGTTGGTCGAGTTGTAATCAGTTTGCACGGAGCACTTGAACATTTCAGTTATCGTTATTTTTCGTTTTCTTTTCATTTTGCTTTCGTATACTTTTTCTGCACGCCAAAGCTTCATCTCCTTAGTTTCAGTCTCTCACTATTTGCCAACCAAATCTTTTCACACTTTTCAGTTGTATCTTACGCGGTAACTCTGTTTTCCCTGTGTTTATTCTCTTTTCATCTCGCAGTGTATCAATAAAAGTTATGTAGAAACAGAGTGAGTTTTCAGAAAACCTCCTCCGAAAGCTGAAACGGAGCGGTATTAATCAAGTGCTCATGCTCAAACTTTTATCATGTTCATAACTGGAATCTTTCAATTGAAATAAAGTGATCTTCTGATAAAACTCCAAAAAACGGGTGCTCTTTTGAACAGACCTGCAACGCCTTTTCTTTTAGTAGGTCAAACCCATTTCCCAGTTGATCTAATCAAATATCTCGCCACTCTAGTCTGTTTTTTCTCGAATCTCTTCCAATCTTTCTTCGTTTTCTCCTCAATTATTACTGTCTCTCGCTTTTATCCGAATGATGATTTTCCATTATGCAAAACGGAATCGCTCCTCCTCACCTCCTCATTCTTTCTTTTTTGTGTCTTTCCCGACCGCCGCGCGCCCAGTTTCATGCGCAGGGGGCAATCGAAATGGAGATTCAATTGTTGTATAGTGGTGGGAGAACTATACCTACTCATCGATTTCCATAAAGTTATACCTCTCTTTCCCGAAAAAGTTGAGATTTCTCCTTGAAAAACTCCCCGAAGGACACTAGAGACACGGAAGTTCGGAACTTCGTGATTTGTGAATGTGTTACTCCTTGACACCATCTCTCAACAAAAGCATTTCTTGGTTAACCAGAAAAAACAGGGTTACAGTAACCCGATAGCTTCAAAACAGTATCCTCCTACCCGTTCCCATCAGCCTCCCAACTATCTAAACTTGTTGTTCATCCCGTTTTTCGATGTTTATTTACCCGATTCATCTGATTTCCGCCAACCACCAACAGACTGTGCAAACAGCGCCCTCCTCTCTCGTATTCCCTCAAATCACACGTTGTTTTCCCCTGCTTCTCCGATTCTCCGTTCATTCCACACTGACTCGGTTTCCGATTGCGCATTGATTTGATAGTTCGGTTCCTCCACTCTCCTCCGTTGCCTCCTTCAGCCGATTCCACCTCATTTGATAAGGCTTATCAAGGAAAGTTTGGCTAGTACTGGAGTGATGGTCACTTAGCGCTTGGTCAACATTGTTTGAACTGCTGTCGTTTTTCTCGCATTGTTGCATATCTTTCCGGTTGTGCGAATGACGTTTTTTTGGATTGGAACATGTATTTTCATGGTCTCAAACGTTGATTCAAATGTAGAAAGTTAGGAAGTTATACTTCTCCTGCGTTCTCAAAGCTCCTTTCCGACAAAAAAGGTGAGAAGAGATGAAAAAAGTGAAGAAAACGTGAAAACTATAACAAATCCCCGGGATAAAAGAGGGATAAAAGTAGCGGCAGTGTGTGTCGCTCACTCACCCAAATCCCCCTATTCATCCGCTCCGTTTTCCCTCAACTCAACTCACCGACTTCGGTGTGTTGCTTCTCGTTTTTGCCGCAGTTCCCACGTCTTCAATGTTGCCATAGTCACCGCAAGCACCTCGTGCTTCTACCTCTACCTGCCACTCCCTAGTGTGCAGGATTTCGAGGAACACATAATTGTATTAGAGTTATATGTATGTATTCGGGCGAACCTCCCTTTTTTGTCGTTCTAGTAGGTGCGGTCTCGTGTGGGCTGATTAGGAGTGATGTCTGAAAGTAAGCCAACTTTGAACAGCATTGTTTTGTTTCTGTTGGTCATTGGTAAGATCATATGACGTTGCTGCGAGTTCGAAAACCCAACCCCGGAAATTGAGAATTCCACCTTTTCGGTTCAAACTTCCAGGTGCAAATTCACATCACTCCCAAAATACTCTTTATCACCAGGTTATACTCCGCCCCTCATTTCCTACCTTCTCCTGCCAGTGCGCGATCAGCTGTCCTTCCACTTCATCCACTTCCGTACCGATTCTGCTTCTCCCCCGATCTTCCACTCTCTCCTCGCTGCCCGGTCAGTGTTTTGCATTGTTGACCGTCATATTAGGCAGATATCTGTCTCTTTCCCTCTTCTTTCCCCACCTGGGTATCCCCTCTCTTCTACCGAATGCACTGACCGAGGACACCGCTTGGCGGGGTCTCCCTAGGTTTCCCGCCTAATTGTACACACATCCCACCACTACTTTTTGTCCCTCGCAGACGGTTGGCAGGAGACATTCTTCCTCTTTCCCGGTCGGTTGCCAACTGGTTTCTTCTCTACTTTTGTCTGTGTTTCCCTCGCTTTTTTGTCGTTTTTTTTCCGAAATTTCACACAAATTGCTTGTGTGTCGTCGACAGAGACTATGGTTTTTGCGTTGCGTCAAAGCCATTGTTTTCATTTTTCGCGTCCCTCCTTTTTTTCGTTCTGTCGAAGTTGAAATCAGAGTTGGAAATGAGGTCAACACGAGTTTTATTGACTATCTTGATTTTTCTACAATTTCTGGCAAACTTTGATATTGTTAAATAAGAGGTGATCGCAATGGCGAACGCTTCGGGCGCAGGAACTCAAAAACTGGGCAAGTTTGGGCTTAATCCCGTTCACCCGTGACAGCGCTTACAGTAATCCTCTAACGGATCAAATCAACACCTCACCTCAATTTCTACGCATAATATTTGTATTCAACTCGTTTTTGCCGTGAGGGCACCACCACCCCCATCACTTTCAATTTCAACCCTTCCAATCTGGGTCGGAAACCGAGTTTGTTTTGTCTCTGATACCTCGTGTAAACAATCGGAATGCCTTGTTAAATCCCTCTTCCGCGCTTTTCGTCGTCATCAAGTTCAGTTCAAGAGCATTTCTCTATTTTGGCAGCAACTCTGTTCCAATTGTCAGCTTGCAAGTTTTTGAAAACCCAAAAGTTCGCACTGAACTCGCACTATACTCGTTTTGCATTCCTGCTTATCAGTAAAACTATTCAAGCTACCAGTCGAAAATCGCATTAAATTTGCCTATCCTACCAATTAAAATTGTCCACTTTCACCTTCGTGTCTCACTTCGCCAACAACCCAGATAACATCTGTCTACAGAACCCCAAAGCCATTTTACACATATTCATAACAAAGCGCCTCTCCCCCTCTTTCCGTCTAAATTCTCTTCGGCATTTTCAGTCTTTGCATGAATCATTTCTTGCACACACCGTACAAACACTGCTTCTTCCCCTTCGGCCCCCTCGCCTTTCCCACCCACCACTATCTCTTTCTCTTTTTTGCGCTCCGGTGCGTCATATTCCCGTACTACAATGTGTGTGTTGACGTTCCGTTTTGTACGTTTCGTCTCGCTTCTACTTTTAGATCATGTACAAGAAAGTTTGGTTTCGTTTCTATTTTCCCTTCTCCCCCACTTTCCATTTTCCATGAATAGCATTAGTTTTTGGAGCGAAGTTTGTTTTCCGGCCGTTCCTACTTTTCTAGCATTAGCCACACAGTACAAAGTTGGGAAGCTTAGCTTGATCTTTCATCCATTAGTTCAGCATTTCTAGGCATCTCTCATGATTCTTGGAATATGATCCATAGCTGACAACTTCTCATCTTTCCGCGCCACCTCTTTCTTCACAATGTCTTCGCAATGACTTTGCAATGACTCACTGATCACAACTTGTGGATCTATATCTCCTGCCAACCGGAAAGTGACAAATAAGAAAATTAAAGTCCATATCCATCAAACTCATCTATTCTTCGCTCTCCATCTCATCAGAAGCCAACTCATCCCGCTCGCTTCATTCCATCCAATGAATAATTATCATGCCTCATCCCGTCGTTTCCTTCACATCCCATCTAATTTCCCATATCTTCCTTTCATTTCCCTTCATTTTTATTCCTTTCAATAGGAAAAAAGAGAGACCACAACTTTTTGCCCCCTGCCTCTCATCTAATAGAATATTCAATTGGGAAGTGAAAAGTAGGCTCCCTTCTCCACTCCTTTTCCCAATTTCCACGTTTCCGTCAGGTAGTTTTTGATCTGGTACCACTGGGTTCATGCTTAGGATCTCATGGAACTCTGTAGCTCTGAAGCTTCGGAGTTTTATTACGTCACAAAACCACCGAAACGCGTTTCGTTCCCTCTTACATGTTTCCATTTCGTTTTCCATTCCCCGCTCATAAAAACGATTTGACGACCGTTTCCCTCGTCCGTTTTCGCCTTTTCCGATGCCTTTGTTTCCCCTCTCTTCTTTCATTCTTCTCGCTTCATTCCCTCCATATTCCTCTCCAATTTCAGTCATTTTCCAGCCACTCGAGCCATCAGGAATGACGGCGATAACACAGCAGCCGTCGTCGTCGATTGGTCCGGCAAACGCCGCCGAAGAGAACATCCGAGTGCTTCTGATGGGATCAGTTCGAAACGAATTCGGAGACTCGTGCATCTTCACTCGCATGGGACACACAGCACTCGGACAACTCTACGTGTTGGTGGTCAAGAAGCGCATGTTTGGTGGATACTCGGTTAGTTGTAAGCTTTCTACGTCGGCTAACCCAATCATTTCAGACTCACATGATCACCTCCAACATGCGGAACCGTCCGTTCATCTCAGCTCCATTCAAAGTCTCTAGCTCCAGTCAGTCCATCGATGAAGCTCGAGATCTTGTCGACCGTCTCACCTCTGCCCTCTCCCGCCCCGGAATGTTCAGCTTTGACAATTCACCCGCGGGCAGTAACTTTGCAGTCGGAAAGGACTTGACTCAGCTGGATGAGGTGCCAGTTGGAGTGCACGATAACCAGGACAAGTACCTCCAGAAGGGCGACGAGATATTCTGCGAAGTCAACGTCAATGGAGTGAAGTTCTATCACACGGGAATCTACGCCGGCAAAGGCGGTGTCTACCATTTCATCTGTGATCCTCGTAAGTTTCCAGTTCAGCTAGAGTGCATTACTATCTCTACGGTTTTCAGAAGAAAACGAGACGCTGGCTGAAGCGTTGGCAGTGTTCAGTGGAGTTCCAGCCAGTGTGATGTACGAGACGTGGTTCGAGTACGTCTACGCACTTATCGATGTTTCCGATGTACCGCCCAGAATCTTCCGCGCCACGCATCCGCTGATCTGCCGCTCTGGAGACCAGGTAAGAAAATATCACCCAATGGTCATGTGGAAACGAAGATAATTTTAGATTGTGAAGTACGCGGAGCACCTTCAAAAGAAGCTCTGCATGTACGACATCCGTCGTTCCAACTGCCAGCACTTCTCCTCGGAATGTTCATCCGGAGTCGGTTTCTCGTACGACATGAACTCCGGCATCAAGTACTTCGCGTGCACCGTCCTCAAGCCCACCTCCACTGTTGTCTCCGCAATGACCCGTTCCCACCGGGACCGATCAAGCTTTGCTAGCAACAGTACTTCCTCCTAATTCCACCCCCTGTTTTCCTGTTATTTAATTTATTTCTGCACTCTTGTCTGAACTCACTAATAGCCATGTATATAGCTCCCATGGGATACCTTTTCTGAAAACCAACCTCAACCTCGTCTAGAACTAGCTATGGTAGTCCGTTGACTGTTATCTTACCTGTTTCCCCCAAAGTCCTAACTCTCAGGTTCTCTTCAGCTTTTCCCCTCTTCTCTTCCTATACTTCCTTTACTTTCCTCAACAACTGGGTCTATATGTTCTTTACCTCCTTTCTTTCTCCTTTTCCACAGTATAATGATGATTATTCTTTTTCTCGGGCCGTTTTTTTCTGTTGAAAACTTTTGAATTTTGAGAAAGACTCAACTTTGAACGAATGAAATTTTTTTTGCATTGTAACCCACTGATTTCTTTTCTGCTTTTGAAGTTCCCGGATTCGGTAAGGACGATAGAATGCACCTGGGTGCTTCTTTGGACAAAAAAAGACTGGAACCGAAAGCTCACGTTATCCAATTATGGTATTCTCACCCACTCTCCCCGTTAGCTATTTCAGTCTGAAGAACGTTCAAGTGGTTGGGCCAAAACTGACCAAAGTCAACAAAAAAGTGTTTATTGTATGTATTTATTATTCCAAATAATACTTTCGGAGTGGGGGAGGGAAGCGTGAGCAATCGTACATAGTACATACTGATTCGGGAGGACAACGAACTCTTATTCTCTATGCTGACTGCATAGAGAACATCGGAAAAATAGGGAAGACATCTCGACGGGAAGAGACGATTTCTGGGAAAGAACTGAAAGAGCGAAGAGGAAAAAGAAGAAAGAACGGGGGGAAGTCGGGGGAGAACTCAAGTCTAGACTTGATTCAGAAGGTGGCGTTGGGCCAGGAGCCTTGTGCATCCGGCCTTTTGTCGGTAGTTTGGCAGGACGCGGAATGGTTGTCCGTGTCCTGGAACGATCCAGTCGGCCATACAGACGATCAGGTTGGCATTCTGTCTCTTGATGGCGTTGTCCCAGACTCCTTCCTCAGACATCACATCTTTCTGAAATTTCGTGACTCAGGTTTTCTAACTTCTATGATTCACTAACCTTCTCGCTCAACAAGTGCTCACTAGGGATCAAGTCTCCGACAACAGCCATGGTTCCGTATCCAGCAACATTGTGCACAAGGACGGACAGATCATGTTGGGTGTGTCCCGGAGTCTTCCAGACCTCCACGTTTGACGAGAGCTTTCTGTAGGGTCTCTCCCTGAGTTCGGTTGGGGTGACGTGTCTTCCGATGTACTCCATCGAGTGGTACAGAATTGGCTTCTGCGCGAAAAAGTTCATGTTGCCCATGTGACCCGGCGAGGCGTGAGTGATAACGACGCTGTCGATTTGGTCCAAAGTTACCGATTCTTTGGCGAGACCTGAAATATGAGAAAGTTTTAGAGAAGCTTCAGAAATGTTCTGTTATCCCTAACATAAGCTGGTTGCAAATGATCTCTGTTCTAAGCTTTACTCAAAGTTCACATTGAAAAAGTTACCCTTGGCTTTCAAATAAAAGTGGTAAACGTGACAGATGGGTCAAGTGGTTGGTCAGGAGTCGTTAGAAACCGACTGCTCCTCTTCGTGCAGTGTGTCTTCTTATTCTTCTTCTTTTTCTCCTTTTCTCCCATCGACGGCAGCGTAATTTTTCCATTTTTCTCCTTCTGAGCGAGTTTCTTCAGCGCTTTCTCGCAAAGTCTTTCAAGCTCATCTTCACGAATTTGGCGATAGATGTTGATCAGTAGGACTAGAAGCCAGCCTTGAGTCATAGAGAGACCAGCAGAAATTCCTACTATCACGAGACATGCCATATCGATGACAGCTCGGTGATCGTAGTACTCGGCATTGAATCCGTGAGCAATTGCATTCCCGATGACTGGGGAGTTAGAAGACACAAAGAAGGCAAGGATTAGTGTGAGAGCAACACATATTAGTACTGTGGTAGCTTTGAGTACAATCTTGGGAACCAGCCAAGACGATCTTCGACGGGCCAGTCCATACCAGCAAGCAAGGATACAGAGAATGTGCACAGCGTATAAAGTGCCAATCGAGGACACTGCTGCAGTGGCGAAGAAGTTGAATCCGTAGAGTTGCAAAAATTGAACAGACTTTAGGAAGGTGCCAGTGAGAAACAAAAAGTCGAAGATGCCAATGAAGAGTCCGACAGTTCGGGTGCGAACCGGTGAGCACCATGGCGAGAGCGGCTCCATTTCGAACTCGCTTATCTCGAGTTTCATGGCTGCAACGTGCACAAAGGGGCGTGGCTTGAAACGAAGACGGGGAATCGAATTTGCGGATCACATTGAAATGGAATTCCGGGGTGAATTTGAATTCGAATTCGAATTCAGGAGACTCACCGCGGACGGGAATAAAGGGGAGACGGAGTCTTGAAGGTTCATAAACGGGAGAAAGAAAAATTCGTATTCGTTTTTACGGGCTTAGTGGACATGTCACTGGGGATTAGGCACAATTCCACTGAGAGATCCAAATTGGCAGTGACCGGAACCGGGAATTGGGGAAAAGTTTTGAGAAGTTCAGTGAAAACGTGCAGAAGCTCAACACATCCTAGTTTAAAAAGGAAAAGGTTCAATAAAATCACATATGTGTCAAATGGGGGAAGAGGAAAATGAAATTCGCCGAAAAGGAGGAGCATGTGGCCCCTGGTGGGGAAGAAGCAGTGATTGAATTACGCTGAGAGAGAATGGGAGCGAGGGGACCTTTTTCTATGATGATGAAGAGTGGAAAGGGAAAAAGCGGTTTAGTGGCAGAGGAACGACAGGAAATTGATGAGTTTGCAAGTTTTTAGAGAAGGTTCCGCTTCAACGAGAAAGCTTTTCTGACTTTCCTAGTAACGGTGGAACTTCAAAGATCATTTGCAACCTCTATCAAACTTCGATAACTAAACTCACTGTGCAACAATCTCTCGGTATCACTGCTGGCTCCAGTATCAATCAGCACAATGTATCCGTTGTCGTTGACCAGAGTGATGGCTCCAACTGTTTCAGCTTGTCCATCCTGAAAACGTCAAGCAGTTATAATACTTTGGTGGTCGTCAACTCACTCTCAAAGGTCTCACAGATCCAGCTTGAAGTACAGTAACATTCACGAAGCTCTTTGGCTCAGCGGTCGAGGTCCACAGCTTAGCCCAAGAGTTGACTTTCTGGGTGGTGGTTGTTGGAGCTTCAGTCGTGGTAGTGGTCGTTGTGGTAGTTGTGGTCGTTGGTGGTGGAGTTGTCGTGGTAGTAGTGGTGGTGGTTGGCTCAGTGGTAGTAGTGGTAGCCTCGGTGGTAGTGGTCGTTGGCTCTGTGGTAGTGGTAGTTGGCTCTGTGGTTGTAGTGGTGGTCGTGGTGGAGGTCTTCTGAAGAGCTTTCTCAGCGGAGATTCTGTTGTATGTCGGCCAAGCGGTACGGTCCTTGATGTACCATGGAGCCTTGCGAGAAGTGGCGGTTGGGACTGGTTGGGATGGAGCAGCGGTTGGGGTGACAGTGCTCCAGGTCAGTGGGAGGCGTTGGGTCGGACGAGCTGGAACAAGTTCATAAAAAAGAGGTCAGGGAAGTCCATAGCGCCAATTTGGAATGCGTTTCACTTTTGAAACCTAATTTTTTAGTGTAGAAGTATTTGGTTACGTGCAATCAACACAAAACTCAAACCGATACCTGGTCTTCCATTTGGAACAATTCCTCGTCTTGTATCCCGACAACAAATTGATCTTCCCAGCTTCACGGACTGATCACAGAGATATCCAACTGGGCAGTCTCCAAGGGACGCCGGACGACAGTAGGCAAAGTCATTAGCCAGAATCAGTGGTTCGGCAAAGAACGGACAGACTGAAAGAAAAGAAGAAGTTGGTGAAAAGTTTGTGGGAAAAAGTTAGATTAGAACTGATCGAGAGATAGAATTATGTGTGAATTGTGTGAGAAACTATCAAATTAATCAGCATCTGTACTTCACGTTTATAGTTTTCCCAGCTTCCTCCAAAACCCTTCATTCGCACTCCCCGTTTTGCGTCGCGCCACTTGAGAAAATGTAACTTGATCTTCTCCAAAATTTTGATTGTTTGTGCCTATTCGCGGCCCATTCATAAGGTTCGCGCATCTTCTCGAAGAGGAGGAAATCCAATACACGAGATCACGAACAACTTGTATGCATACCCGAGAGCCGCCAGTACTGTCCACTTTGTTCAGCCGGGATTGGATCAGATTTTTGGCGAGTTTTGTTAAACGCTCGATAGGTTTTCAGTACTAACAAGTTGTGGTCCCATCATGATCCACCCAGTTCAAAAAGTGGGGATGATCCGGACAGGCCACGCACGAACGTCAAATAGATGTGCGAGATTCGACGATTCTTATCAGTAGCGCAAACAAATCGGCGACCGCGAGAGGGCAAAGGCCTGTTAACACCTAATTGTTGGGTGTGTGCGGAAGCAAAACAGAATGAAAATATGAACTGACCGTCACGACTCGCCGACTTCGGCTCCGGCGTCGTTGGAGGCTCGGTGGCAGTGGTGACTGTCTCGGTGGTCTTGTCGGCTCCCCAACCGAAGAGTCTGGAAGCAGAACTATATGATGGGGTAGGTCTTGAACAGAGTGATAGGGGCTCACCTGAGAATGCTTCCAGCTAGGTCGTTCTGTCCATTGAGGCTCTCCCGGTTGTTGAGGATCCATTGTCGGAGCTGCTCGGTGGTTGCAGCTTCAGAAGAGATTGCCAACGTGGCAACGAATAATAGATGTGGCAGAAGGTTCATGGTTCGAGAGGAAAGTGGAATATGTGATTATGTGTGAGCGGACTGCTCGTGGATAGGTCGTCGACTATTATATGAAGGAAGAATAAAGTGAGGAGGAGGGATGGGGCGGAGGTCAGAACGGATGGGAGCAGGACGGTGGCGGTGCAGGAAAGAAGCGCCCGGTGGGAGGGAGGGGCGGTCACTTTCTGTGTGTTTCTCACTGACCGTCTCTTCTTTTTGACGGTCACTCTCGGAGTTTGTGTGTGTGCTCAAGCTTGTCGCCCCTCCCCTCCTCACCTCACTGAGAAACGAACGCCGCGAGAAGCTCTCTTCTCACACTTTTGTATTATATGTAGGTGAGAGAAATTGGGAGAGATAGAGAGAGGATCGAATCTGATATGTGGGTTTTTTGGGTTGGCTGTTTGAAGAGTGCACAGAAAGAAAGGGATTGGAAAGATCTTTGAAGCTAACCTTTTCGATTTGGGACTCTGGAATAACACCTTGAAAAAGAATAATGTAGATTACAAAGTTACAGCCTTGGAGTCAGCTTAAACCGAGCTGTCAATGCTTCTGAAGAAAAGCATGAAACATTGCAGATATAGAAATCCTTATTGGAATTGGTGTCATCGTTCTGGCTAAACCCCAGACCTTATGAGTATGGCTTTTACCCGAACCTTGACTGCTACCGTAACCAAATCCCACCTGAACTTTCAACTTTGTAGCCTGTGTCCACTCACATGTCCCCAGACATCCATTCATCACATCATTCCTCTCAAATCTCCTCAAAGATCAACAAAAACCCGTGTTCCGATGTTCTCAATTTCACATAGCTCAGGAAGAACCCCGGTTTTTTCGAACACATACTCGTCACGCTTTTTAGAAGTTTTTTGGCTGCTCAGCGGCGAGAAGGGCGCGAAGAGTCTTCGCTCGTCCGCCGGCTACTCGTCCCCTTATCCCGCTCACCCGTTCCGAAACCCATCATCACACGACTCGTCCCTCTTTGACTCTCCTTATATTTATTTATTTACAAAACAACTTTTGTATCCTTTTGTTGCGTTCGCAGCAGCCGCGCCGCAGCCGCAACGGCCGATTTCGCGCCCGCCGCCGAATTTTTTCTGTTCTCTGTTCACAAAAGTATTCGGATCATCATTCAAGAGCCGGGAGGCACGAATCGAGACTGAAAAAAACGTGGAGAGTAGCCCATTGGGATACTGTAGGTACCAGAATACTCTTAACAATTCTGGAGAAGTGCAGTATGCAGATACTGTGACGCTTCGAGAATACTCGTAGTTGTGAGCAGGCTTCTGGGTCTTTGCAATGACACAATGCTCAAGATACTCGACGAGTTAAGAACATCAGCATCATGGGCTCTATAAGTTGGATAGTATCAAAACACACCTGTGTTTTTATTCGTCTACCGTACTTTTTGCTGCTTCGTTCGTCCGCCCGCCGTCCCACGCAACCATTGTCCGGAGCTGCTCGCCTTCTGCAAAACACAGAATGTTTCTGTTTGTACATGTCGGGGTCGGCGATGAAAATCTGGCGGTACCCAGGTATTTACACTTCATGCACAAGAAGTACCCGACTCGTCGTTGCAATCGGAAACGAAACATTTTGAACTGCGCGTCTTTGTATTCTGAAGGCACGTTGCACATGCTCACACTCAAGTGTCAATCTAGATACACGGGCGGTACCGCAAGAGGGGAGGTAGTTTGAACACGACTTTTGGCTCTCTAATTCTTGTTCATAACTTGAGCAGAGAACGGTTCCGAGGAAGTGAAGAATTCTCGGGGAATTTCGTAACTCTTCTGGAACTGTCGAGGAAGACTCTTGCTAGACTTCTGTGTTTTGACACTGATGTTCTACAGCTGCTTGTTCTTAACATTCTAGGCGCACAATGATAACACACAGTGATCATTTGTGACCGTAATCTGAAGCCACCTTAATTTTCGGTCACTTCGCAAGTTCTCTTTGCATAATTCCTTCAAAGCTCCCGAATCTTATTGTTTTGTTTTTATTTGTTTTTATTTCTCTGTTGGTTAAGATAACACAATCTGTGATTTCTGTCTGTAAACAAACACTGCCACAGGACAGAAGTTAGCGTCCTCGGGCATCCAAGCTACCGTAATCCCGAACTACACTCTACAAGGTTCTGTGCCAAACACTGTACTACATACGTTGTCTCGTTGGTGTGAATATCCCAAATGCGCGGTCCAAACAGAGGAACAGTACTAGCGGACACCTAGTAGTTAGCGTTTCAGTGTTCAAATCTTCCTTCCGCGCCGCATCGGTTTCCGCAAGAGTCGTCCGCGCGGATTACCCTCATCGTGCGACGAATGCGCGGCTTAGAAGATGTCTACGCAAACACGCATCACCTCATTGTGTCACTTCTGCATTGTGTACCGAAATTCGGGGGAAAACCTACAATATAATACGATGGAGGGACGCAAGATGACACTGATCCAGAAGTAGGAGCAGAAGAAGGCACTTGTTCTTTGGACTCACTCACTCGATCCTGGGTTCGGTTCACTTTTTTCCTCCCTCCCACCTGTGTTGTGTTGTGTTCTGCATTGTTTTGTTTTGGTTTCGCCGGTCAGTGTTCCCGACTCGTCTTGTTTTGTTTTGGTTTGGAATGTGTAGAATCGGTGCATCGCTGAATGGAAGAACCGTGTCAACTCTCCAACCCAACAACTCCCAAACCCAACAACAACACATTTTGAGCACTTGAGTGGGAGTGTGGACTGCTCCCGATGAGCCATATAGTCTACGGGATGCACAGAAATAGAATCGTGACGGTGTGGGTGTGAATTTGTGGAATTTTCCGGGAGTGGGTTACAGAGGGAACCAAAATATCTTGCCGTTTATGATCGATGGGATTGAAAAATACTTTTCTAGCTACAAACAGAAAGTTTCATTCTTCAAAAATTCCTGCCAAGTTCATCGAATTCAAAGTTCTCCTCAGGCAACGTCAACTTGAGGGTCCATTCCAAATTTCGCGGCTCATCGACTTCTCTAAAGTGCAATGTTCTGAATCGGAAGTATGCAACGGCGGTTTTTGAGTTTCCAGGAAAACCAAAAAAGTTTAATTCTCTAGAACACATCCCCTATTGTAGTCGTTGTTGGGTCATACCAAAAAGTAAGTTGGTTACTATTTAGTGACCACCAAACTCTGATGAATTAAAAGCCTGTCATGACCAATTAACCGTTGGTCCGACCTCCTGACTTCTGTGTCATTCTTACCACGAGAGCAAATTCCCCTTTCTTTCAATTCTTCGGCGGAAAATTCTCAAGGAGCAAGTTGGCGAGGAGACGTCCTTCGGCATCTTCTTCTCAGGAGCACCTCCGAATATTATATCAAGTGCCCGTTGGAAGGGGCTCCGAAAACGGAAAGCTCATAACTTGGCCGGACGACGACCCAGGACCCCGCCCACTTTCTTCTCCTCTTCCGGAGGCCATTCCATTCAATTCTTCCCCTCCCCAGACGATGGACACTCGGCGACAAAAACCCGGGGCGAGAGCATTTTTTGTTTTATTGTCTTGTTTTCCAGTGTTCACGACGGGTTCCAAGGGCCATCCAAGATGACCCTTAGGTGGAATTATACGATTTCCCCCAGTCTTCAAGGCTTTCGAGGCAGAAGCTGTGTTTCAACCCTTGTTTTAACCTCTAGATAAAGCCCAACCCTTTCAAACTTTGATGATTATAATAATGTTGCAATTATTATGAAGTTTCTTTCAGCGTTGCTTCCGGTTCCTCCGGTTTCAGCTGCTATCAAAGTGAAACCTCTTTCAGGCTCAGTGTTCCTGATTGAAATCCAACATCCACACCTCACACCTTCATTTTTGACTCAACGCAGTTTCGCAATAACTATCCAACTTTTCTCCCTAAACAAGTCCCTGATTGTTCCGCGTTCTTCGCTCCTAAATATAGCTGCTTCCTGCCCGTTTCGCAGCCTCGTAATGACCTCAGGTGTCTCGTGTGTGTCTAGTCCCCCCAATTTTTCCACTTTTGCCCATTGACTCTTACACCTTGCTCCCCTTTCCCCATTTTTCCGAAGATAAACATGCTCCAGGAGCAGGCAATTACCGCCTTCTTCCCCTCCTTCTTCTGCTTCTTCTTCCTTCTGAAGGAGGGTCAAAATGGAACAGCTTCTCCTTCTTTTTCCTCTCAATCCACAGCCTAGATCTGACATTTGTCTTGTCTCTCGGGAAGGATATTTAGTTTTTTGTTGGTTTTTTCTCTGTTTTGTTTCAAGTTTCTTTAAATGACCTCACAACTTTTTCAAGCTCCGCCCATTTTCCCTCAAGTTAATTTATCGTCCATCCCAGAACAAGCTCATCTTTTCCCAAATGCCATCATGATTTGGATGCGGATACGGATATTACTATGCTTATCAGGTATGTTTGAACAGATCACGTAAACTTATTAAGATTATGAACCATGTTCCATATCTAGATCATTTCAGTGATTCTTCCTGCCACGTGGTGCTCTTTCCCAGGCGGTGATTGTATAGAACCGTGTATCGCAGAAATGCAACAGGTATTTTCAAACATCATCACTGATCTGTATCACTAACATTCCCTGTGTGGATTTCCAAATCCTTTCGTTGATTTTGCTTTCTGCTTTCTTTGGTTACTATCCTTTCACTTTTACCCAACTCACATCTTCACACTTTTCCCCCATTTTCAAATGCGCTTCGCTTCTCGTTTTGGTGAGGCGCATTTGCACTCGCACCATGTGTTCGTGTCGCCAATTCCAGTCACTCGAAGCAACACCACTGCTGCAGAGCGAACAGATGGGTCAACTCAGCCTCAGCTCCCTCGTCTCCACCTCCACCAACAAAGAGCTCACCGAGCGGAGCTTCCACGACATTTGCCAGTGAGTTTCTTTTTTCTTTATTGTTTTTTTTCTTGAGCTGAAAGTACGCTCTATTGAGAAAGTGTCCCAAGTGGTCCTCGACACGCACCTTGCCTTCCGTTTTCCAGGGCCTACACACGTGTCGACTTGTGTCTTCACTCATGCGAAAAGGTGTCACAGCACTCGGCGAGCATACGGAAAACCTACGCGGGCATACGATTCATTTGTGTCGAGCATCGAGACGGTGGGTGAAGTCAGAAGAAGTTAGGGGGCGTCGGAGGTCCTTCTGAATTATTGACGGGGGCTCGGGACCTATTAGGAAGTGTTTGGCAGTTTCCTGAACAAAAAACAGAACAAAATGCTGCAAAGAATATACAGATTCATCGATTTTCTAATAATTTCTTTTCTCGAGCTTTTATAGGCACACCTTCCTTGGTCCACTGAATTATCCCTTCTTATTGCCACAAGACATCTCAATAGGTGCAGTAAAACAAAAGAGAAACTAGTACATTTAGTAAAGACTTTCATAGATTTTCTAATTCAAAACAATCCACTGAGAAATAGCAACAGCAGGGCAAGTGATAATCACCCGCTCATGAGTCCATTTGTAATCCTTCACCCCTCCGCACCCCAACATGTCACATTGTCCCTCCGATTCGTCAGCGCCCCGAGGGACCGTGTTTCCTGACATTTTGATTTACTAACCGCCGTTTCCATCGACTCGGTCAGGTTTTGTCTTTCTCTTTTCCTCTGTCTCTGTGAAAATGTCAAGACTAATAAATCGGAGCAGTTTCGGGAAACGGGAGCACATGCGAGAAGGGCAATCCAGGCGCCGTCAATTTGGTAAATGGGCTGCCGAAGAAAGGGAAAAGCAGCGGCAAAGGGCTTATCTTTCGGAAATAAAGGGCATTTGTGTACGACGGGAAGCACCTGAAGAAGAGTTATGGTTTGCGTTTATGGGGGTGTTCCGTTTCTTGAAAGTTTGAAGATTGCCAGTGAAGCCACTTTGCTGATTAGTAGGGCTCTAGGCAGTTATAGCGCTCTAATCCAACAGATCTTGAAATATCTCTTCAGTCTCGAGAGGGATCATTCGTACTTACCACAATCCCATTGAGACTTCTTGATTTCAGAGTTCTTCCGTTCACTGCCCTGTCTTGCCGAGTAAGTGGTCATTCTTCTCAGTTGCACTCCCACGACTTTTGAATAAATCAACTTGAATAGGAACCCCGGATTCTGATTCATAGTCTCACGTTCATCTGAATTTCTAATTCCTTCTTTTCAGGCATGAAAAGATTGCCTTGCAACAATGTCGTCCTCAGATCAACGCGTCCTTGGCAGCCAGTAACAGGTTCTCGGTTACCGTACTCCGGAAAGAGCATCACAACCTGCGGACGCACTTTGAGACGCTCTGCAAAAAGTTAGGCTCCATGATTGAGTGTGTGGAGCCAGTGACACGGGCTGGATGTGGAGATCAAGCAGCAAAGATGATGCTTAGGTTCATCACTGTCGGATTTTCGAGGTAGAAACAAGTGGGCTTCACTGCTAATCCAAATGCTTTCCAGCTTTGAGCAACTCTACTCACAATTGGGCATTTCGGATCAGCTCCCTGCTGCCTGTAAATCCCTACTATCCCTCCAACGTCGTACCCAACTATCACATGAACGTCGCCACTTTGTACTCCCGCAGGCGGCTTCTGAATACAGTGTCTTCAGCTCAAAGTCCACAACTCTTTCCAGTATTTTGCCACTCTTACCCATACTTCTTGCTTACTTTATATTTTGATCTCTCAACCTCTCAGAACTACCATTCACGGGTGTCCACAAACCAAAAACTTTCATTTTTACGATTTCTAATCGAAATAAACATAAAGATCATGTGTCAACAATTAACTCGGAGAACTTCTACACTTCTGAAACTAACAACTAAAATGAGTATAATGTTTGTGAGCTTTTTTCGACGTTTGGAACAGCATCGCACCCAATTGACGTCCTGGACCAACTTCATAGAATCGTGGGAATTTTTCGTTCTAAAGATGAAATATAGGTTTCAAAAACGGGGAGGCTAATGGTACCTGATTCTTTCGGAACAGCAACTGCTGAATTTGCTCCCATCTGACCGGTGAGTTGACTTGTTTCGCAACACCTCCTCGGATATCGCCCTTCTTCATCGAGAAAACTTGGCCGGTCCTAAAAACGGCTTGCAAAAATTCATGTTTGCAAGCCGTTTTTGACGGTTACTCTCGAAAACAAAGGGACCCCCGGGTCCCTGGGAGCGTCAACTCCCTGAGCCAGGCCGCGCAGCGGCCTGAAATTCTTACTGGCCCGGGCGGGTCCGAATAGGCCCCGGCCGGTCTAGTCTTGAAATAGTCAATAATCTGCTTAGTAGTCAATGATCTCAGGCGGAGTCAATGAGTATCTAGTAGTCAATATTCCAGGTAGTCAATGAATTAGGGGTAGTCAAGGATCATAAAAGTCAATGATCTGGGAGTCCATTAGCATTTGCCCTCATTTTGCCCTAACTATTCTATTCTGTTGGCACCTGTCTCTAATAGTCAATAAATTCTCGTTTGATCTACTACTCATTTTTCGGAGAGCGCGCGCAAATTCACGCCGCCTACTGCAGACTTGACTCTCCCTTCGTTCGCTCGCTCATTTTCTCCGACAGGGTGACCTGGGGGTCGGTTGCTCGCTTTATGCTTTCTTCCGTTTCCATTTTTCCGCTGATTCTAGTCTTTTCCCTCCAGCTGAACCTCATCCTGCGTTCTGCTCCTATATCTTTCTAATACTCTCTGCGTTTTGACTCCTTTTCACTCTCTTTGTCTCCATTTATCTCCAAAAACAATAATCTTTTCAGTGTCGCGGAACAACGGCGTCTTCTGCTGCCACAATCCCGTCGTCAATGTCCGCCAAGCTGACACTTTTGACAGTGAGTTGACTTGAAATCGATATTTGGACTCTAATCTTCTAATTTTCCAGAGGTCCGAAAGCGCAACGACGAGGAGCAGCGATACTTGGACGACTTCTGGAGAGCACATGGTCGGCAACGTCTACATCGAGTTTATGAAGGAGGAGGAGAGGAGCGATGAGAACGAGGTAAGAAGTAGAGGGAGGGCGACTGGGAAGAAAAAATGGAGAGCTGTGTTGTTTTTGTGGAGATCTGGGTTAGCAGTAGAGAGTTTGGTTGGTAGTGGAGAGCTCAGTTGTTAGTAGAGATCTGGTTTGGCGGTGGAGGAGTTGGGTTGGTAGAGGAGATCAGGGTTTGCAGTAGAGATCTGGGTTGTCATTTGAGAGATCTGGGTTGACAGTGGTGAACCACTGGAAAGAAAAGCGAACAGTCGCTCAACATTTTGTTTCGTTTTTACCATTTCTTTTCGTTTTTTCTTCTTTTTTTTCGTTTTTTCTTCTTTTTTTCGTAACTGTCATACGACGACAAACCGACAAGACATCCAGCATCCAGTTGAAGTGCACGAAGACGGTCAAACATGTCGTGACGTCCAGCTTGGAAATGCTGTCTTCGTATCAAGGACATTCTACTATTCTACATTGCTACTATTCTACAATGCTACTATTCTACATTGCTACTATTCTACAACGCTACTATTCTACAATGCTACTATTCTACAATGCTACTATTCTACAATGTACAGCTCCGACGACTCATCAATGCCAACAAGGATCAGTTAAGCGACTGTAGTGCTTTGGACTGTACCGTAATAACTTTTGGACTGATATCTCTTTTGGACTATTATATCTTTTGGATGTAGACGTGGAGAGGGCTTATTAGTGGTATTTATTGCTACT
>LR538137.1:147002-171784 GCA_900883565.2 Caenorhabditis panamensis | reverse complement strand
TATTTGTGGTATTAATTGCTACAAAACGCTAGTATCAAGGAGATCTTGGTGGAAACGGGGCGTACCTGTCTACACCATGCTGAACCAGCGTCGGGGGGACCTTCGGGTCTCCTTCCCTTTCACGTGCTTCGCCTCTCCGCGGCGAAAGGGATCAACCTTTTCTCGAAAAAGGAAAGTGGAATCCTTCGAGAAAAGGGCTAAGAAGCACAAACTAACTGGGTATAAGAAAGGGCTTGTGGAACTTCGAAAAGGACTGGCCGGACTTTGGGAAAAGATTAGCTGGATTCGGAACAAGTTGATCATCGGAAAGAATCAGTTGAACTTGGAATAGGTCTTCTGAGTTCCTGATAAGTTGTCGAACTTGGGATGAACTTGTTGCACTCGGAAAGAGTTGTCAGAGTTCGGGAAGAGCTGGGTAGACTTGGAGACATCTGGTTGACCTCGGTAAGAGTTGGCTGAGTTTGAGAAGTTTTGCCAGGGGTTGGAAGAGTCGGTTGAACTTGGGAAATATCGGATGAGTGTCTGATAAGCTGTTCGAACTTGGGGAAAGTTGCCAAAGTTCGAGAAGAGCTAGGTAGACTTGGAGAGATCTGGTTGGGCTCGAGAGGAACTCTTTGATTTTGAAAAGTGTTGTCAGAGTTCGGAAGAATTGGTTCAATTTGTGAAGAGCTCGCTGAGCTTCGGGAGAAGCCAAACTCGAGAAAGAGCTGGGTGAACATCGGGAATGATTGTCAGAATATCGGAAAGGGTTCAAAGTGCTTGGAGAAGAGCTGTGCATCAGAAAGAACTTGGTGAACTTGGGAAAATAGTCGGTTGAACAATGGAAATGAGCTGTGTGAGCTTGTGAAGTGTTGGCAGGGTTTGTGAAAGGATTTCTCAACCTCTCAGAACTACCATTCACGGGTGTCCACAAACCAAAAACTTTCTTTTTTACGATTTCTAATCAAAATAAACATAAAGATCATGTGTCAACAATTAAACAACTGGGAGAACTTCTGAACTTCTGAAACTAACAACTGAAATGAGTATAATGTTTGTGCGCTTTTTTCGACGTTTGGAACAACATCGCACCCAATTGACGTCCCGGACCAACTTCATAGAATCGAGGAAACTTTTCGTTCTGAAGATAAAATTTAGATTTAAAAAACGGAGAATCTAGTGGTACCTGATGTTTTCTGAACAGCAGCTGCTGGATTTGCTCCCATCTGACCGGTGAGTTGACTTGTTTCGCAACACCTCCTCGGATATCGCCCTTCTTCATCGAGAAAACTTGGCCGGTGTAGTTGGAATACACATTGCACACTGCCCGCTGCATTTCCACATTCTTGAATGCTTCAGCCACATCGTTGACAGCAGTGTCCATGAGTTTAGTGTGGAATGCAGCCGAGACGGCGAGTCTTTTGAGAACCTCAATGTTGTACTTTTCTTGGTTGTCTTCCAGAAACTTAAGACAAGTTTCAGATCCTCCAATGACACGGACGCCGCAATAGAGATAGTTGGCCACCTCGCAGATCGGAAGCTCGTCATTGGCACTGGAAAAATAGTCACCATCACTTTTTGTGGTTCAGAAGAATCACTCACTCAGCAGCTTTTCTCGCATCTGACACCGCTCTGTCGAGCTTTGAAGATCCTTTGACTCTGATCGTTGCCATACCGCTTTTCACCAACTTCGCACACTCTGACATCTTCTCCGCTCGTGTTTTCACTATCCGAATGGCATCTCGGAAGCTCAGAACACCACCAGCCACTAGGGCAGCATACTCTCCGACCGAGAAACCGGCAGTATCGGTCAGGTTCTCTTCGATTGTCGGGTCGGATGCTTTGAGGGCTTCGAAAGCGGCGACCGAGGAAGTTACGACGGCTGGTTGACAGTAGAAAGTTTGCTCTAGTCTGAAAAAAAAAACTTTTTGACGCTTTCAAACAACATATCCTACTTGTTTTTGGGTCCTTCCAGACAAACTTTGAGCATATCATAGCCGAGTACTTCTGAAGCTTCATCGAAAACTTGTTTAGCTGCTGGAACTTCAATCACCTAAAAAAAGAGACTGTCTTCAAGTTTGAAAGTAAGAACAACTCACATTCTTTCCCATTCCCACAAACTGTGCACCTTGTCCTGGAAACAGAACCACGACGTGTTCTTCAATCGGCAAGTGGCTGAAATCGATGGCTCCAGTCTGCTTCTTCTTTTTTCCGTACTTCATCATGTTCTTCTCTCTCAAGATTTCACTCGACGTCTTTTCCAGATGCTCCCGGAGGTGTTCTTCTGGATAAGGTAGCTTTGTCGTCGGGTTCAGGATCACATTATGGACATCAGAGAATGTTGCCCCTTCATCGAGAATCGAAGGCTCTTGAGGTATCTTTCGGCGCACGAATCTTGTGGAGCAACGGACAAGCCGCAGTGGAGTCAACATCTGAGATCAGTACGGTAGAGTCGAAAGCTAACATTTTCAAAATAGATCAGAATTGCGGCAGAGCAACCAAAAAACTAAAATTTCTTCTTTTTACATAAAAAAAACCTTCATAAACTTTTATATTATTTACATTTTTGAATGTCAAAGTACAGAAAAGTACATAAACACGAGGAAAGGCACATTATGGCAACAATAGACGACTACAAGTATGAAAATGAATAGTAAACGGCCAGGGCAGTTTCTGATTAGTTACCAGTGGGTCGGGCGGCCGAGACGGAAAAACTGGGAGTACAGAAGTCCTGTGGCAGATATGGCGTCGTCGATTCCGACGGTTTTCGATGGTAGACGGCAGACTAGAACAGGGGTAAACACAAAAAGAACGTCTTCACGCATCCAGGAGGCGATAGGGCTGAAACAACGTTATGAATTCTTTTTTTAGTAAGAATGACTTACTTATGAGCTTCAAACTGATAGTTCTTTTCAATTTTCTTATCAAGAACAAAATTCGCAGGTGTTCTGATCTCCAGAAGCTCCGAGTCAATGGTATTCGCACCAATGTTACACGACAGCCTTCCAGCAATTCGGGCTCCAGCAGCCAGACTAGCAGCCAAGTTGGACCAGTCCGTTCCGGAAGAAACCATGATGTGGTATGTGAGACAATGGAAGTGAATCCTGGAGAGCCGGTAGCCGGTTTTCGAGGCTACTTGACCTGTCGGATCTCTTCCGTACGTCTTCAAAAGCCAATGGAGCATTTCAACAACCTTATGCACGTGAACTGTTCCTGCTTGGACTGGATATTCCTCCATATGAGGACCATTGGCGATATGGGAGAGGAAAGTGAGTTCCTGCTCGTTGATTCCGAGAGAGTCAACATACGGGAGCACTTTGTTGATGACATCGGTGGAGAATATCTCGTCTCCTAAACTTCCTAACTCCAGATGAATTGGAACTTTCGGGTTAATTTGAAGCAGGTTTCTTTTGATCAGCCGAATCTTCTCTTGCCTCATCTCCTTGCTCTGGAACTCCAGAAGATGTACTCCGGTTATGATGACGAGATCGGGACGGAACTGGGCAATGGCCTTGAAGAACATCTCCATTACAACCATGGATCCACTGAAGTGGTCGTGACTCGTGATGAATCTGGAGCTACTTGGAGCCACCCAGTCTCCTAAAATCTCTCCTTGCTTGTACTCCAGAATCACGTGCAATTCGTCCTTCACGATTCTTGTTGAATTAGTTCTCTTGACGCCGGGGTGCAACAGAGCTTGACTTCTGGGTCCAATCGGTCCTACCAAATAGACTTCTGTGCTAGGGAAGTTGGCTGCGATCCTATCGGCCATCAAGGCGGCATTTCCTCCAATGTGATGATGGGATCGGGTGGATGACTCGGATTCATGAACAAGGATATTGAATTGATCTTCCGATGACATGTATCTTTCTGCTGCGGCTCCTCTTTGGAAAAAGTGGGCAAAAGTTTGATGCAGGTCACCCAAATTTTCAAGTGTCTCCTGATCCTTGCCTTCTGAGCATGTCGTGTTGAGATTCTCGACCACTCGTACTCCGCTGACGATCAGATCCACGTTGCAATTGAATCTGTAAGATTCTGGCTGGGTTTCTAGACTTTTCAGTTGATCTCTTACCCAATCACAGCTTTTTTGAACATGGCTCCGGGCTTCACAATGGCTCGTTCCCAGGACATGAACATGGCAGTTTCGACGGAATACGACGAAAGACGATGCTGTTCATTGTAGTGACTGTACCAGTACGGGACGATGAAGAAGAATAAGGAGAGATGCAAGAGTCGGTGCCTGTGTGAGAACACGGCCGGCACGAATGTTTCGGGAAACATTCGTGCTCTTCTGAATACATTTTGTTTGGTTATTTATCTAATTTCAAGAGAAAAAAGAAGTCGTGGGACATCAACCCAGTTTCAGCAAGGAGAAAATGTGTTTTTACTTTGCATATTCATAAGTTAAATTACACAGACATAAAAGCAACAGGATAAAAACTAGGCAGCACTCACTTGAACATTCATTCAACGAGAGACAAGTTTGGCAACAGCAGTCTACCTAATACAGAAACTTTCGGTTTCTACAGAATTTCAAAAAAAAATTAGAAAAAAGAAGACGAGATAGAGAAGAAACGGATAGAAGTACCAGTAGGGGTGTTAACGAGATTCTTGAGAATGAAACTGCCGCCGACTGGAGAATGTGATGGTGGTAGAGAGGGAGGTGCCTAGTGACGACGGTCCCGGTGGTGGCGACGGTCACGGTCGTTGCGGTCGTAGCTGCGACGGGAAGAGTAAGAATCTCGGGAATCTCTGGAATCACGAGAGTCTCGGCTGGAACGGTGTGGCGAACGACTGCGGTGACGGCGTTCACGATCGCGGTCACGATCACGGTCTTCACGATCGTCCGAACGCTTTTCTCTGAAAGAGTAAATGTGTTGTACTGATTTCCAATTCTAAATTCACATACCTTCTACGCTCATCTCTTTTAGCATCATCTGCCTCCTCGAATTGTTTTATCTTTTCCTGAAACCATCGGTTGCTATTTTTTTCTTCAAAACAAATGTGAAATAACGTTAGCATTTCCATTTAACCTTGTCATGAAATACCACAAATATACCTGTATTCAAAGGGAGAGCTGGGAGGAACATGAGATAAAGAGGAGAAAACTGAGAGTTTTAGAGCAAGAGAAGAAGCCTGAACGGGGGAAATATGTGGATAATACCTGCCGGCAGCGTTTGGCCAGAGCTTCTGTTCAGAGTTTGATAGACCGCCCGTCTAATGAATGAGAAAAATAGGAACGGAAAGAGGGAAAGTGCTAGTGCTTACCTTCAACTCCTGAATCACTGTCCTGATTTTCTGGTAACCTGTGTGCATTTTTCCAGTCAAATGCTCCTCAACACGCTGCTGGGCGTCGTTCACAATGAGCATGCTGGAGCACACCTCACACACCTGGTAATAGAACTTTTTCAAAATTAGAATGCTGTTTATATAGAGTCACCTCCATAGGCTTGATGGCCATTTCTTCCATCAGTGGTGGAATCGCAGGGGCTATCGGTTTGTTGAGTTCTTGAAGTTTTTCCTCCAACGCTCGCTTGTCATTCCCTATTTGCTCACTTTTAGCAACCAATTCTTGACACTTGGAGACGTTTCCTTCGGTGCCAGCCTGAAGAAATCAATTTAAAGTCGGAAATCACGTGAGAAAATGAAGAAAACAGGTTCACATCAACCTCTAATTCGCAAGGAATTAGCGAACTATGGGCGAAGAAGACGGACACACAAACACCATAAGATAAGAAAACGACCGAGGGGAAAACAAAACTGACCTGCTCAGCGGCATTGATCAGAATTCTTAACTCCTCATCAATCGCATCGATCTCCATTTGCACCTGTTTTTTCTCTTCCTCGAGTTTTCTCTGCAACGTTAGAAATTTTAGTTGTTCTTTACAAAAATCGACTTACTCTTCCGTTATCATCCATTCCTGAAAGCTTGTCCCGGTTCTTGCGAATTCTGCGCATATTTTCTTCATCTAATTGAACAAGGTGTCGCAGAAGACGCTTTTCAAATCCTAATTTGCCATATTCTGGTGATTCTGGATACAATCTTCTCATATTATCGTCATGGACCTTATAGCACTGACCTAAAAAACCAGAGTTCTCATAATTCTTTCAAAAAGTTTCTCACCAAGATCAGCTTTTGTATTGGTGAATAGGTCATGAGGACAGAGTCCTACCAAGTGGGACGAACATATGTTCGGATCGTCAAACGTGACTTTCGTATCAGTTCCAAGCTCTACATTTCGTTTGGGACCCATGAGTTCGTCGAGCATCGCTGCCATCGCGTCGCGAGCGGACATGGTGAGTTTCCTGAACAAAACTTGTTGTGTAAATACTTGAAAACAATAATAAAGAGCTCAAAAATCTACTACAATGATCAAAAATTGAACTTTGTTGTTGAAAATGTTGAAAAAAAACAGAATCCGATTCAGGTGCGATTTACGATAAACCCTGCGCACTCGCGTAACCCCGGAGCATCGTACGATAGATTGAGTTTTCACGGCGTTTTTTTTAGTACGTCCAGTACTAAATTTTGCCACCGCTTAGGCCACGAATCAACCAATCAGCGCTAATGAGCGTGGGCGGGGCGAAATTCGCTGCCTTTCGCTGATTGGTCAACAAGTTTTCTCGGCCACCGGATCCTCGGCCTCCACCAGTTAGGCCACTATTTTTGAACTGAGCTGATTTCAGTCATCCGAATTTTCAGGTGCCTTAGCCTATTTTGTTTGACCCAAAATTTTTTTTATAGAAAGAAAATCAAAATTAGAAACTTTTGTAGGAAAAATCTCGATCAAAATTGGGACTAACTTTTGAGAAAAACGACTTTGAATCGACGGTGGCCGAGTTTTGACGTGGGACAAAAAAAAGTGGGCGGGGCTGGCCTAGAAATTGGGGGACTAAAAACCTCCGGGAGACGTAGTCGAAAAAACGCCGTGAGTTTTCGATTTTCGAATTTTATTTGCGTTTCTCGTTATTCTATCGACAGTCGTGTTTCTCTTTCCATTTTTCTCTTCAATACTGATTTTTGCATTCAGATTCATCATGGCTATGGCAAGTCGTCAAAACAGAGGCACAAAGTTGCCTCCAGAGGTCAATCGCATCCTCTACATCAAGAATCTGCCTTATAAAATCACGACTGAGGAGATGTACGAAATTTTCGGAAAGTTCGGAGCCGTTCGCCAGATTAGAGTGTAAGTAAAATTGTTTTTTAACAATGCCCAAAACCTATTTTGTCTCTTTCCAGCGGAAACACCCCTGACACTCGTGGAACCGCATTCGTCGTCTACGAGGACATCTTCGACGCGAAAACCGCGTGTGAGCACCTCTCCGGCTACAACGTCTCCAATCGATATCTGGTAGTGCTCTACTATCAAGCGACAAAGGCATGGAAGCGAATGGACACAGAGAAGGCTCGTGCGAAGCTGGAGGACATCAAAGTTCGATACGGAATCGGTGGCGACATCGAAAAAGAGAAGGAGAAAATGGGCTTGTACACTCCGAGAAGACAAAACTAACTTATTTAAATGTCTCAAAATTTCTGATATTTGAAAAACTGATCTTCAAAATGAATTCATAAACAAATTTTTCGATTGAATCCAGGCAATTAAAAAAAACCAGCAGCTATCGATTACTTGGTCGGGGAGAACCTTGCCATGGCGCTTCAAAGAAACATAATTCATTTGATTACTTTTTATATTCAGGAGGATGCAATTATACTAAGAATCAAATAAATGTAATCAAATAAAACCAATACAAATTAACCGCGTAGTGTTATAAAATTAAAGTCTACAAACTAAAAACTTTATGCATTATGAGCGACTGGGCTTTTCTTTGGCTCGTGTCCGTAGAGGAAGGTGGCAAAGATAACAACGGTGGCTCCAATGGCGAACGTTCTGAAAATTGAATCGATTTTAGATTCTTGACTTTTCTTGCGATCTAACGTGGTTATTGTCAAATCTCCGAGAACCAGCCAAGAGGTGAATGAGGATAGGATAATTGATAGGGACACGGCGAATCCCTTTAGGATGTTGTCAGCGTACTTCACGACTAAAGCAATGACGAGACCACCATAAGCCTGAAACATACAGGTTGGTCGAATGGAAACTTCTTAGAGAACTTACTTGAAGAAGAACGACAACCCAGATAACTTTGTTGTAGCCTCTCAAGAATCCGTCCTCACTGATGGCTTCCCAATCGTAAAGCCAGCAAACAAAGAAGCTTCCGAAAACTGAGAAAAAGGCGAGCTGGATATTTCGGATCCACAGAGACACCTTCGACGTCTTCAGAATCTTTTCAAAGTAAACACCGGCGAATCCAGACGAGAAGCAGGCTGCTAAGACGGCTCCGAGTCCCATGATGTTGTCAGAAGCATCGTGAACTGGGGCGGATGGCTTGGTGGAGTCGCCACTCGGATACTGAACCAGTGCAACTCCAGCGGTCAGGAGAATCAGAGCCATCCAGTTGTAGCGGTGAAGAGACTTTCCGAGCATAGTGACCGAGAAGATGGCAGTAGTGAGAATTTTCAGTTGGTAGGTGACTTGGTACGTGGCAGCGTCTAACTTTTTCAAGGCGAAGAACAACAAATTGTTCTGAATCACGTACATAATAGCCGGAACTGCAACTTTGAGTGAGTCAGATCTGGTCTGTGGGGTAGCGAAGATTTCCCGATTCATCTCGTTGAGCATTCCCGAGAATCGGTAGCCATTGTTCCGGTAGATGACGAAGATACATGTGATTAGCTTGATAATCTCAGCACAGACAACGGCGGTGGAGGAGAGATAGCGAGGTCCTTCGGATTTCTGCAATAATAACGATTTTACTTTTGTAGGGAAAGCTTGATGTTTTTCGATTATAATTGCATTTATCAAAAAACACAAACCTGAGTTTGACTGTATCTGAGGGTCAGAACCAAGGCAGTAGTCTGAACGATGAGCACAACCAGCGAGATGAGTTTGAGGTTGGAACTCGTGTCGTTTGCACGGTTCATTTCGACCCGAGCGACTGAAATGTGTCGAGATTTTGAGCGATACGAACGTAGATTATCTGATCTAAGCATGGGAAAACGGGTTATGTCTAAAAGATCAGAGAATGGCACTGTGGTGTTGTTCTGACGCACTCTGTCTCCACAATTTTCCACGTTGCGCCACATGTGTTCTCGGTGGAGCACATTGTATGTTTACTTTCGCAGTCTGCGTATCGAAAATGACGAAAATGTTGCCAAGGGGATGGCAAAAGTAAATTATTCGACACCAGTATATGAAAAAAGAGGGAGAAGCAGAAGTTCGTTTTGAAAATAGTTGGTATCTATTAACAGAAGTAACCTTGACCGGAATAGTTGCGCGGAGGAAAACCGAAAAAACTGAACGACACACATCGTCTCTCATTTACCCTAGACATTTACCTTCAACTTTATTTTATTCAACTTTTCAGTCAACTGTGGGAGTGGAAGAGGAAAACAATTAACAAAAAAAAACAGAAAATCAACGATAACAATGAAAAGTGTTCTTCGATTTGCGAGATTCAAGAGCGCTTTGAGACCCATTGAGCGCGGTGCTGGAAACTCTGGGAGCTGGTGACACGGGTGCCGGCAGTTCGTGCCTGGAGAAGTTGCTCACGGAAGTTGACCTCCGGCTCAAGCATCTTCTGGACTCCAGACTTCAAGGTGACGACGTTGAACTTGGCCTTGCTAAAAAAGATAACTTGACAAAGAAGACTGAGAAGGTTTACCTTTTCTTCATTTTGACCTGATAGAAACCTTCGTCAATCTTCTTCGACTCCTTCTTTTTACTTCTCTTCTTGAGCTTTTTCTCGGCTAGCTTAGCAGCCTTGTTCGCTTTCTTCTCCAGAAGTTGCTCGACAACAGACTTTTGTGGCATCTCTGGAACTGTCTTCGATGTCACTTCCATCGGCTCATCATCATCTTCACTGTCCGGAACTGCCTTTTCGGAAACTGGAGCATCTTTTTTGGAAGAAATTTCCATTGGCATATCATCGTCATCTTCCTCTTCATCTTCCTCCTCTTCATTGTCGCTTTTCTCTTCGGTCGCAGTGTCATCATCGAGGACGACAACATCTTCTGAATCGTCTTCCATATCCACGTCAACAACTTCTTCCTGCTGCTGACTCTCCTTCTCTCCATCTCCAACAACTTCCTCGGTCGAATCAAGGACAACCTCATCAGAATCCGAATGTACATCAGCAAAAATGTCTGGAGACGGAGTTCTAGATGGCACACGTTCGGCCTTCTTCACTGGAGTTGGGGCAAGTGTCTTGGTGTGCGTTTGAATGCTTTTGACTGGACTCGACACGGTTTCATTGACTGGACTATCGCTAAGGACGATTTCCTCCACTGAGCTAGTAGAAGATTCTCTCTCGGGACTGGGGACAACATCTTCAAACACTTTCGCCGCAACCGGAGCCTTCTTCCCTCTTGCCGGTCTTTTCGGCGTGCTTTCCTCTGCAGGTTCCTGCTGGACTGGAGTCGACACGTTTCCCTGTAGATAAGGCGAATAAGTCGATGAATTGTGATGATTTTTGGTTTACTTACTGTTGATGCACGATTTGTGCGTTTTCCACTGCGCAGCGACACCATTTTGGCAGAAAATCTGAAGAGAAAGGAAAATTAGAAAAAAATTGCGAGAGAAATAAACTACGACAAAATACGCAAACACAAAATGCGACGCGCAACTGCGGACAGAAAAATAGCAGACCCTACTGTAGCGCACACGGCTTTCGAGTTGAAAGTTCCAACTAATGATATTCAGACGACAAGCAATCAAATTAAAATTTATTCAACGTGCTTATAAAACATTCTGGGATGAGGGCAATGTAATTGGTACTTTGGCTCCGGGTACATCGCCCAACAGTTTACGAGTTTCTTATCACATTCACAAAGTTGGCTACCACATTCATGAGGGAGGATCTGACGTCCAAATGTGTCTAAACCGGTACACTCTACTGTTCGGTTGGAGCATTTCCAGGTGTAGATAGGTAAATATTCGAATGGAGTCTGCCAACATGTATGGTTCTTATCAAGAACATCATAGCAATGATCGTGTTCAGCACAACACTCGTCGATCCCGTCGATCCATTCTCCACTTCCACCAATTCCGCAGTAGCAGCCATAACCATTGTAAATCTGGAACTAGAGCGTTTGTGATAGATCTTAGAAACTTCTGCCACCCAAGCATCGTGCCTCGCAATACATTGCGTCATAAACTGAATCTCGATTACTGTGGCAACCAGAATAACTGGAAGCAGCCCAAGAAGAGTATAGGAGAACATTGATCATGAACAACGTTGATAATAATGATTGGAACGTGTTTTGAGGAGAGGCTCGTATATTAGTGAGCACTAGAGCTACTGGTGAATCAAAACACTTCCTTATCAAGAGGGAATCGCGATGAAAAAGTTGAAAAAATCAAAGATTTTATTGTTGAGAGAGAGAGAGAGAAAAACACCCGTAGAACGATACAAACTAGAGACAACAACTGGCTGAGGATTCTTAGCTTTGCGAATTCTGAGTTTAAAAAACAACATATGTACACACACAATTCTAATTAGATAGATATCTTCTTTTTCTTTCCTTATTGATTTGAGATCGCCCGACTGATTAGTGATTGGATAATCAGAGATTACATATTTACGAGACGATTGTCACTACTGTCACCGTAGATTGGTTTTGTTTTCGAGACTTTGAGGTCAACTTCCTGGGTACAGTATCCAGAAGAGCGAAGATTACTGGCATAACCAGCATTCCGTGGATCATTCCGATCACTACCACGAGCAACATGCATTTTGCAAAGATCTGGAAAAAAACTATCACCTATGGAGAAAAGTTATAGTCATACTTGAGCCATGTTCAGATCCACAAAGAATAATGACATTACACATAATGACGTGGATAGTGAAGCTTCAAAGATGGGGAAACCGACTGACTCAATAGTCATGGCGAGCCTCCGACGAATATCCGAAGTTTCCTTTGCAGTTTGATAATAGTGATAGCTGACGTGGGATGGAATATCTACAGAAAAACCGATGGACATTACGGTAGCAGACATCATGATTGGATCCAGATCAGCTCCCCACCACGACATTATTCCAAATACGCCGAGGGAGGTGCTGAGAATAGAGAACGTTGCGACGAAGAGAGTCGGTGGATGGGAGATGAAAAGAGCAGCAACCACGAACATTGAAGCAAACGTCCAGAGTGCAGACTGGATAGCTACCGGGGACATTGTTTCGATGAGGTCTAGGAACTTTGCATCTTCCTCATACACTGAAACATTGAGAGCTGGGAACTGGTCTGCCACGGCTCTCCACTCGTTTAGCAACTTTGCTCTGTTGGACCAGTCAACCAGCTCACTTCCATGATACGCCGTAGTAACCAGGAACTTGTTGACCTCATACGATTCGTTGACCTGGATGAATCCTTTCCAGAACGAGAACTCTGGCCATTCCAGGAATTGTCGCAGTTCGTTCCCCTTGCCAATTAGTTGGGATGGGGTGACCACTTGACTTCCGTTTACACTGAACTCGATTGCCAGTTCCTCTTGTTCTTCGTCCATCGGCAGGTCTATGTCTTCACTTTGACGTAAGAAGTCTTCATAGTCTCGAAGCCAAAACTTTGTGGAATATCTACCGTTTGCTGACGGTAGGGCTTCAAACGCAGCTACCAGTTCTTCTAACTTTGCTCTCTGAACCGGATCACTAATGTCTCCGGGGTTCTCGACAAGAATCCAGCAAGCAGAGTAGTAGGGGATAATATGGGTCTTGCGTTGTTTGAAGATCTAAAATCAAATGAATTTCCAAAGAACTGTTCTCGATTACTTACTTTCACAATGTTACTCTCCTCTAGGAAAAGTTTGTTCGGGCTCAACTCTGACTTGATATTAACAGTTCCAATAATACAAATGTACCAGTAAACTGCCAAGAGTCCCAGCACCACTGAACAAACCCAGGTGTTTGTCAGGAACTCGCACGTTCTCGCAATCATTCTTCGGAACTTGCAGTCTTTCTCTTTTTCAATTCTTTTCTCTGGCTCTGATGAGTTGGTTGAGCTGGTGTCGGACGGAGCTTCTGGCATGATTTTGAGTTCCTTGGAGATCTCATACTTCCCGACAACTGCCATCAAGGCACCATACATTGAGATCTGAATAAGTACTCGAGGTTCTGATTAGTCTTAAATTTCGATACTTACCGTAAAAATGAAGTCAATACAGACCGCCAAGGCATTTCCAATACTGAAAAGCTGGATCTCTGCGGCTGGAGTTGTTGCCCCGACCCCGAATGCCAGGATATTGGTGATAGTCGTGATAGTGATACTTGGACCAGTTTCAATGAACATCTCTGTCATCCTATGCTTCACCTCAGCATTTACACTCCTCAATCTTCCTTCTCTCCTTCTTTCACAAGTTATCCTCTGCCAGGCATTCATCATCAAATAGGCATCATCGACTCCAATAGCCAGAACCAGGAATGGAGTGACACAAAGGATGGATCCAAATCGGAATCCTGCGTAAAACATTCCTCCGAGAGTTGCTCCACAAGCCATGAACGGGCAGACACAAGCCATCACAGCTAGGACAACCTGAAAACCAGAATATACTAACAATAAAGATAAGGTTACGTGCGAACTTACTTTGAAGACATTCATCTGCTGTAGATAGTAAGCACTGACAGCAAATGTAATTGAGGAGAACACAGCCATGATAGTGAACCCAATAACAAGGAATGGAAGCAATGTGAGACCTGCTCGAACAATTTCTTCAGTGATGTAAGAATCAGTAAGAATGTAGACGTTGATATGGTCCGATTTGTACTCACTAGAAAACAAGATGTTTAGAAAATCGAAAATTCTACTTCTTACTCATGAATGTAATCCAAAATCTCATGCTCATAGTTTCTCAAGTCTTCTGCCTTGACCTCATCTCCCAACTCGGATCGGAATTGCAGCACAACCAAAGCCACTTCTCGGATATTGTTTGGAATTTGCTTCTGAACTCATAATAGAGAATTCAAACATTAGGAATTTCTCACGATATTATCTCCAAAAAGCCTAGAGTTACTGTCTGCCACTGATTCGATTTTGTTATTCTCGGAAGCCACCTTCACTCCGAAAAAGTTGGGATCCATATAGAGTTTGGTTCCGAGTACTGTAGTAATGGGATAGCCCAGATCGAGGTGACTGAAGTCGGTCCCATGTTGTCCGGAGATCAGCATTCCACTCTGAAAATTTTTCTTATGACGTGGCAGTTACCCTATTTTAATCCTCACGTAAAAATGCCGGACAGGTTCGTTCAGGAGGCAGAATCCTCCGCAGTATTCTTCAAAATTTTTTGGTCCGTCACTGGTCTTCAAGTAGAAGTCCCTGGAGATTTTGTCGAGTACCCGGACAGTATCATTCAACTGTGATATTCCAAGCATGTTATCATCATGTTTTGAGGTGATGAACGCGTAAATGGCCTTTGGCTCTCCATGATTGTTGAAAAACTGTCGATACGTCTGGAGTTCCACTCTAGACTTGGCGCCGAACGGTGTGAAGTCGCTGATGTCATTCTGCATTCGAGTGAACGGGATTTTAGCCGAAAGGGCGAGTGTGACCGCAGTTGTTATGATCATGCAAGTCCATGGACAATAGCTGAAGGGTGAACGGTTCAGACTATTTTGATGAGGGCAAACTAGCTATACTGTAATCTGTAGAACTTACTCACCATAAAACAGCTGAGCATTTGATGAAAAACCAATGGATAACCCTAACGAACCATGTGTTGTCATTCTGAGACACTTTCATTTCTGAAAAGAGACAGTAAAGTTTCAGACTGACCTAGTTACTGAAATTAGAAATTAGAAAAGTGAATTACTGGCCTGAAATTGTAAACGAACCTCCTTTTAAAGGAAACCGCCCTCTCTCTGATTTGTGTTTATGATTTGTATGGGGGTCGAGAGGGAGGCTGTGAAGCGGTCTGAAATAGGTTGAAAATAATTTGAGTGGACACAGAAGTTGACTGGTTTGTGTCAAGTTGCAAATTAGGCAGAAATCGAACAGAGTTTCAAGAGTCGAGGTAATTCAAGAAGCTTGGGTACGGTGGATCAAAACAAGAACTTGAAGGTCAGAAAGGAACACTAGAAGAGGAATATGGTAATGAAATGGTGGGAAGGGCAGACGAAAGGAGAAGCGGTCGCCAATTGGAATCGAATGGCAACATTCGAAAAGAACGAAATGAATGAACAAATCGAGTTTGTGTGTGGGGCCCGGGCCGCACTCTGGAACAACTTGTTGTTACTTTGTATATTATTATTACAGAATCAGCGAACGACGCGAGGGTGAAAACGAGAGAGGAACCAGTCTGATGTGAAATTGAACAGTATACGAAAAAGAGACAATAAGCAAACTACAGGTCAGTTTCTGGGACAATTAACAACTTTCTAATTGAGTTTAGAGAAGTGGTGAACTAGTGATTTCAGGAATAACAGCATCAGAGTCGCGGCCGACCTTCTGAATATCAATTCAGGTGATAGCTACCGTACAACTTAGAAATTGAAACGGAAGATAGAAATTGAAAATTCGAATACCTAGACCAAGGAGATCGAAATACACAGTATATGAGATCATCGAAACGGAATCTAGCAGAAGAATCGTATTGTTCCATGAGTGGTCAGCAGCACGTGTTATCACTGCATGGGTAAGCCAATCGGATCACATGGCGGTACAAAGAACAGAGTTTAGGAAGATTGGGAACAAAATTTGCGGACCGGTTAGCAAAAGTGTTGAAGCTCGGGCAAAACATTTCTCGGGGTGCTGTAGGCTTCGAAATTCCTAGCGGTAACCTACTGCTGGAAACTAGATCAAAGCAACATTCAATTTCCGGAAATCAGATGAAATGGGTCAATAAAATGAAACTAGATCGTTCCCTGCTAGTAGATCCTCTAGAAGACGTCTAGGAACACAAGATCCATCTGGGCAAGTATATTTGGGAGGGAGTGATTCGAATCGGAAGATCGCCAAACTTCTTCTGACGTCACACCTCCGTCATCTTCGGGAATCTATGTCTCTATGGGTTTCTGCAAGGTTGACTTTGACTTACCGCCTCCCGAGATGAAAAATGATAGAGATCCCAGCCGGTGTCCGCTCTTCTCCCTTATATACAGACCCCGGAAATCTCGTCTCTCTTAGAACTCGCGCAATTTGGTCATCTTCTAGACATTTCTTGATGGACTTCGGTAGATTCAAGTGGATTCCCACTCGTTTTTTCAACATTTCTTGCTTCTTGCAAAGTGCATCTTCGTTTTTTTGCTTCAAGTGCAGTCTCCCCCAGTTGGTCAGCTGATTCTTGCCTATTCGTCATGTCCTAGGTGTTTTTCGGAATGTTCATACTTCAGAAGAACAACACTTGAACCTATCGAGACTGTAGTTTGCAAGTGGACCATGTTTTTTGAAGGATTGGTCAGTGTGGGTGGAATGATTGTCCAATGAGTGTATGGTGAATAGGAACTAAACATCAGGTCAATGACTTCATGTTTTCGCTGATAGGATTAGTTTGAAACGCTTAGAACTTCTCTACCTTTATATAATCATTGTTTATTTTCTTTTGCCCACCAAGTTGTGAGATTCTAAGGCTTCATCTTGTTCATTACACTCTCGACAGCGAGTAGGACGGACAAGGTTCCCAGTCCACTGCCACATGATAAAGATCAGATCATGGTGTAAAAAAAACATGATTTACACCAAGCAGTGTACAGTAACAGCTTTTTTGAAGGTGAATACGACCAAAAGTCTCGATCTACATAGGTACCTACCGTAACCTCATACTAACTTCTTGGAACACTTTCGCACACACGTGTCAGTTCGCCGTCACAGACGTTTTTATGAGTACACACTTCCCAGTTTCTTCTGAATTTAATCTCTGTTGGTCAATCTTCGCTCGTTTTATGGGCTTCCTCTCCCGTCGTCGTGGACACTTTTCAAACCACTTTCATCTCGAAAACGACCTTAGCCAATTCACAGTGGAAAGCCGTCAGGACCGGAAACGCACACGCTCTTTTATATTATCACTTGACCTTCAGGTTTCAAACTTCTCAGATTTCGAAAGTGATTTTTGAAGTCTCGAGCGAGAAAAAGGAAATTGAAATAAGTACTGTAGCCATTGATCCAAAACCCAAGTCAAAGATCAGCTGACAATTAGGTCTGATTTGAAACAATTACCGTGACTACTCCATCAGCAGATCAGCACGTCACCTCTCACCGCCGGATATCTGTTTCTCTCTGCATATCATATCAAAAACATATTGGCGCCCCCGACGAATAAACAGAGAGACAGACGGAGATCAATCACAGACAATCAGGGATGCGTCACGAAATTGGATTTCTCAAGTTTCTCCCAGTTAGTGGGGGTGTCGGTTTCGTTTCTACTCTGGTCTCTTGATAAGTTTCTGACACTGATTTTTCGATAACAGGTGGGGCAGGTTAAAAGATGAAATGCGAGGCGTAGTGGAGAGAACAAAACACAGAATCCGCTCTACAGTACGCCCAAGTGTGACTCTTAGACTTTTGAACTGGACTTTTGGAACTTCAAGAAAATATTTTCTACTTGAGACAATGTGGGACTGGAAATATTGATCTGCATGGGACAAAAAAGGATTGAAGATCTTGATCTATCCACAAGAGATCCTGGCGGAGCGGGCTTGCTATCAAGTTAGAAAAGTTTAAACGTTTGAATAAATGAATACAAGAAGAGTAACAAAAACAAAAGTAGAGGAGACTGGGCACATATTGTCCGCAAATTGGCATGAGAAGAAAGAAAGAAAGGTGTCGTGACTCGTAAAAACAATGGGAAACCAGTAGGACAAGCCGAACATGTTACCTACTCGGCTACAATAATCAAAGTGACGAATCTGTCCCCTCTTTCCTCTCTCGACTCCTTTTTCTCGATTCTCGTTAGCAGAAGCCTCGAGTGAGGAGGGGACGTCGACGAGTTACACGGGGGCAACCCGTTCGTTGAAAGCTATCGACCTTGGCGCGCGGGGGCAACGGGTAGAAGCGAGAGGCGCCACCGAGAGGCATCAGAGGACCGCCCTTTTTTTATGTTTTACACTTTTTGTGGTGGTGTGACACATGCACTGCGGGACCGAACAGCCACCGCGTATCATACACAGACACCTGTTACATTCTCACAGTTTCAGCACGGCTAATCAGGCTTTCAATGATCAAGCCGTATTCTCTCTTCATTTCTTGTTTCGCTGGTTGCAAAAGCAGCAACATTTGATGGGAATGGGAAACGAAACATGTGAAATGGGGGGAGTTGTGAATTATCGGAGGCTGAAGTTGAATGACCAGTAAAAGTCTAGTACACTTATAATACAAAACGAATGAGGGTGGGAAAGGGAATTGAGGTGGGGAGGGGAGAGCTTAGAAAAAAAACTTTGATTACACGAAAAATAAATTAATCACGCTGGGAGCCCGCACATCGCACAGTCCTGCCTTCCGTGCTCGTTCTGGAATGTACAGTGTCCACAGCTCCAGGTTCCTCCAGGCTCGTTATTGCCTCCATGAGCGCTTGGCATATCTACAAGAGTATCTTTTTTGGGTAGAATACTAAGTTCTATTGAAGTGTTACCGTCAGAATTCGCGTGAGCCAATGCTATCAGTTGATGCCAGTCCTCGCAGTCTCTTGCCCAATCCATTGCTGCTCCACGGTCCTGCGCTTTGACAGCTTCACAAAGACGCTTCATCCAGTCGTCTTTGATTGTTACCAGATCATTGGTCATCAAGTAGAGCAGAAAATGGAAATTGGTTGCTTGTTCCAGAAACTGATTCATTGAGTATTCGCTGCTATACTGTTGCAGATTCTGTCCTCCTTGAATCTGTCCGATGTCTTGACGGTTCTCAATATGGAAACTCGATTTAGATGTCACGTGGAACGTAAAGTGTGGTTCTTTTGGCATTCCAGCAGGTACATCGACGAGAAGATATTCGACTGGTAAAGGGCGTCCATTTTTCAGAACTTCGGCTCCATACTCATTCTTTTCACTGTACTGAACATCAGTGATGTAGTGAGACTCACTCAGCGGTGTCTCTCGAACATAAGCAAGTTCTGGAGTGTAGAGAGTCGGGCAGAGAATGTCAGCTTCCACCATGGCAGCACACTGGTTGGACACCTGGTAGCCGTGGAAGTTCACATGTAGAGACTCGTCCCCAGAAGCGACAACTGTGACAAACTTGGATCCGTAGTATCGTTCCATGCAATAATTGGTCATATTCTTGTATTTGTTCTGCATCGTGGCTGCAGTGATGCATTCTTCAGCAGACAGGAAGTACGAATCCTGCAAATAGCCAACATATCGAGAAAGATTCTTCGATAAACTCACTTTATGTCTGGTATAATGTACAGTTCCTTCGGCTCTGTTAGCTGACCAGCAGTCCGTGAAAATCCAGCCAACCCGTTGCAGTCCAAGAAAATCAAGGAGCTTGTCTACGATTTTCTCGTTCTTATCTTCCAAAAACTCAATTCCGTCTTCACGGCAATGTTGTGGAGGCTCGTAGATTGCAGCAACAGTAGCCTTTATTCCCAGCGGAACTTCTGGGAATGGTTGATACTGGCCGACAAGGAAACCAATACGTTGGTGACCAGACAATCTCCAATAGTCTAGGAATTGATTGACGAGGTCCTGATTTTCGATTTGGATGTTGTCGACGTGGCGGAACTTTTGACGGTTCAGAGTAACCACTTGGGGTTTACATTTTGTACAAATTCCCTTCGGGAATGGCTTGTGACCATCACAGTTTGCTTTCAAGGTGCAACGAATGTTATCCAACGGTTTCTTGAGACTTGTTCCTTTTCCTTGCGACCCGAGAAGCTTTCGGACGTGAGCATGGAAGCTCATGTGCTTGATATCTTTTTCTTTCAAGTACTCCTCATCGAAAGGCTGAAGAAACTTGTAAAAATGATCATTAAAGGTACGAAAAAACTCACATCCAATGGAAGACAGCTTGTGCACTTTTGTCTGGCTGGATGCCTGCAATTGGGTCCTTTCGGACGTTGAATCTGGCCATCCTGGGTTCCCAGAAAGATGTCCACTTCATCGACACGTTCTGATTGAGGAACTTCCATTTTTCTGAAACGCAACAATAAGCTTTACGATAAAATAATTCAAACTGGAACAAATACAAAGTCATCATTGCACCGAACGCTACGCATCATTGCGGCCGCGTGGGCACCGAAACTGCGTGCGGCGGTCTTGCGAAAACGCGTGCCAGGCTTGCGTTATATTTTTTCCACCAATTTTACTGGAGAAAATTCCCATTTTTGCCAATTCTCTTGACTTTCACTGTCTAGTTTCATCACAAAACTGTTTCAGGTATGTCCCGTCGTGTGGAATTTGATCTGAACGTAGAAGAACACTCGGATCGTCGCCGTACCAACACTTTCTCCGGTTAGTTCTCTTTGAATCGCCAAAAGTAGATTTTATGCAGGATTATCGTTTTTAGGTGAGGAAGATGGCGTTCCGAATGATGTTGCTGACTACTTGGTCTACTTCGCGAGAATGATCGATGAGCAGAACGTTCCGGAGATCCTCACTCTCTACGACCAGGCGTTCCCAGATCTTACCGAACGGTATTTCAACTTATAATAACCGTAGTTTCTTATTATTGTGCTCAGGTTCTTCCGCGATCGTATGTGGCCCGACGAGAACGTTGTCGAGCGCATTGTTGGCCCCGGAAACAAGCTTTTCATCATTCTCTACAAAGAGCTCTACTACCGTCAGCTGTACGCTCGCAACGCTCGTGGACCACTTCTCGTTCACCGATATGAGTCATTCATGAATTACCAAGAGCTCTTCTCCGAGCTGCTCACCAGCAAAGACCCAATCCCACTCTCTCTACCGAACGTGTGGCTCTGGGACATCATCGATGAGTTCGTGTATCAATTCCAAGCTTTCTGTCTCTACAAGGCCAACCCTGGAAAAAGAAATGCCGATGAGGTTGAGGATCTGATCAACATCGAGGAGAACCAGAATGCGTGGAACATCTATCCAGTCCTCAACATTTTGTACTCGCTGCTTTCTAAATCTCAAATAATTGAGCAACTGAAGGCTTTGAAAGAGAAGAGAAATCCGGATTCGGTCGCCGATGAGTTTGGACAATCGGACCTTTACTTCAAACTCGGATACTTCGCACTTATTGGGCTTCTGAGAACTCATGTTCTGCTCGGAGACTACCATCAAGCTCTCAAGACTGTCCAGTATGTCGACATTGACCCAAAGGGAATCTACAACACCGTTCCGACTTGCTTGGTGACTCTCCACTACTTTGTCGGATTCTCCCACCTGATGATGAGAAACTACGGTGAAGCCACCAAGCTTTTTGTCAATTGCCTCCTCTACATCCAAAGAACGAAGGCAGTTCAGAGCCAGCAGCCGAACAAGAAGAACTTCCAATACGATGTGGTATGATTAAATTTTCAATCTATGAATTATTTTTCGCCTTACAGATAGGAAAAACTTGGGATCAGCTCTTCTACCTTCTTGCTATCTGTCTGGCTGTTCAGCCACAGAGAATCGACGAAAGCATCCTCTTGCAACTCACTGAAAGATGCGGAGAGAGAATGATGCACATGGCCAACGGAAACATTGACGAGTTCAAGAATGCCTTTGCTACTGGATGCCCAAAGTTCCTGTCTCCAACCACAGTTGTCTATGAGGGCGTGAACCAGTCGAAAGAGCCGCTCGTCCGTCAGACTCAGTCCTTCCTTGAGGGAATCGAATCACAGATGGCTCTTCCAGTTCTCCGTGGATACCTGAAGCTTTACACAACTCTTCCAACAAAGAAGCTCGCTTCTTTCATGGATGTAGACGATGACCACTACGACTCATTCCTCGGAAAGCTGCTGACGTACAAGGTATAATGACTAACTCTAAGTTTCAATTCTCATGAAAGCATTGCAGATGATAGTTAACGAGCTTGGCAAGGAAAGCGGACCATCCAGCAATGACGAGGAAGAGCCACAGACGGACATCGATTTCTACGTCGATCGTGACATGATCAACATCGCTGACACCAAGGTTGCCAGACATGTCAGCGAGCACTTCCTCCGACACATCCAGAAGCTCCAAGAGGCCCAGGATGTTCTTCAGAGACTCGATTTGAAACCATAACTTGAGAATATGCACTCCCCTCTATCGCATTCTGTCGTTTGTTGACTCTTATTTATCCCTGTCTTCTTTTTCTTTCTTGTTCATCTCTTGTTCTTTATTTTCTCGAAGGAGTCTGTTGTCTTTTCTTTAACTTTTCCTTTTTTTGATAATTATAAAATATGGAGGTTGGTTATCAAAATAATGGAACAGTTCGTAACATCCGATATGTAATCGGTGAGTAATCCATCGTAGACGTGTAGTTTTATGTATATTCTGTGTGTAGTTAGTCTCGGAACCCGTAGAAAACACGTGGAAACTTTTTCGTACCTTGCACCTGACCAAGTTCTGAGTGTAGTCTAAGGTGTAGCCGCATCCTCCTTTTTCCCTGCGTCTCCTGTGTTCCAATTGATAAATAAGTTACACGGGTGGGGCACAACAAAACGTATCTCGGTCGCCAGACAGGCCGTTTTCTACACAATCCCTGTTTTTTCTAATGCTGACTTTCCAGTCATAATAGAAATGTTATCTTCATTTTTACAGACTCTTCCACTGTTCAACACGCCATGTTCAACACGGGGTGAGTTATCAATAACTGGGTTCGTTATTTTTAGCAAAACGTTTTCAGAAAGTTTGTGGGAAAAACCGTGCTCATCACTGGAGCTTCTCGTGGAATCGGAAAAGAGATTGCTCTGAAGTTAGCCAAAGATGGAGCCAATATCGTCGTGGCTGCCAAAACCGCAACCGCTCATCCGAAACTTCCCGGAACCATCTACACAGCCGCCGAGGAGATTGAGAAGGTCGGAGGAAAAGCTCTCCCATGCATTGTGGATGTTCGTGACGAGGTGTCCGTGAAGGCTTCTGTTGAGGAAGCTGTCAAAAAGTTTGGTGGAATTGACATCCTCATCAATAACGCGTCAGCCATCTCGCTTACCGACACCGAAAGCACCGAGATGAAACGCTACGATCTAATGCATTCGATCAACACTCGTGGTACCTTCCTGATGACAAAGACATGTCTTCCATACCTGAAGCAGGGTAAAAATCCACACGTGCTCAACATCTCACCGCCACTTTTGATGGAGACTCGCTGGTTCTCAAACCACGTAGCCTACACCATGGCAAAATTCGGAATGTCGATGTGTGTCCTGGGACAGCATGAAGAGTTTCGTCCACATGGAATCGCTGTGAACGCTCTCTGGCCACTGACTGCAATCTGGACTGCCGCTATGGAGATGCTGTCCGATAAGGGAGGAGAAGCTGGAAGCAGGAAGCCAGCCATCATGGCAGATGCCGCCTATGCGGTGCTGTCGAAGAACTCCAAGGACTACACTGGACAGTTCCTTATTGACGAAGACGTGCTGAAGGCAGAGGGAGTCACAGACTTCGAGAAGTATGCCTGCGTCCCCGGAGCTCCTCTTATGCCAGACTTCTTCATCCCTTCGGGAACCTACGACTCGAAATTCGCGTTTGGAGGTGGAAAGCAGAAAAAGGAACATGTGGCACAGGTTGTCGAGGAGGAGATCAAGATGGTGTTCAACAAGGCAAAGCCGCTGCTCAACGAGGATGTTGTTAAGAAGATCGGAAAGACCTATCACTTTGTTCTTAAAGGAACTGGCAAAGACGGTCAGTATTCCTGTTTTTCCACATCCAATCAAATTGAACTTTTTTCAGGAAAACCACAGGACAGAATCATCAAGCTCGATCTGAAGAACGGCTCTGGAGCTTTCTCGGAGGGGCCATCCACTGATAAACCAGACGTCACATTTTCGTTGGCTTCTGAAGACTTTGCCCCAATGTTCACTGGCAAGCTCCGTCCAACAACTGCACTGATGACCAAGAGACTGAAGATTGCTGGAGATATGCAGGGAGCTATGAAACTGGAGACTCTGCTCAAAAAGTTTACCGCGGGACAGTAACATGTAATAATGACCTGTAAATGTTGAGAAATTGAGATTATGTTCCCATTTATATCATTTTTGTATAAATAAATATGTTCTTTCTGTGAGAGAACTGTGCCTACTATGAAAGCCCCGGAGGGCCGGGGAGCGACAGCTCCCCACCTGGCGGAGCGACTGCCGATCCTTATCAAATAAGAATTGAAGAAAAAGACGCGTATTTTCTAATGAAACATATTTAGGAAGAAGCACGACAGCATCGTGCATTTATATGAGGAAATGGTCCTCTCAGAGGACCACTTGTGGCGGTGTTTATAGTCTAGCAATATGTACTAGTTGTACTCTTTTTGTTCTTTTCTTCATGCGATTCTGATTGTGAATCTCATTTTTTTGGTTTCTTTCACTATTTCCAGTGATTTTTCACCTATTGACGTTGTTTCTGGTTTCCTGAACTTCCCCTCAAGTTCAATATAAATTTTTGTGCTTCTTAGCCCGTTTCTCCGAAGAGAAACGGTTGATCCCTTTCGCCACGTAGAGGCGAAGCACGTGAAAGGGAAGGAGACCCAAAGGTCTCCCCGAGGATTTGGAAGCCGAAGCTGACAGCACCCCTCGCGCACAACAGGATACTGACCCGATGTAGCCAAAGGCCACAAAGGGTGGTCTCCAGGACGAAGCTCGACCGCCGAAACGGTGTCACTAAGTCCCTGTGCACTGTCGACGGGATACTGACCCGATGTAGCCAAAAACCACAAAGGGTGGTCTCCAGGACGAAGCTCGACC
>LR538137.1:26026-146228 GCA_900883565.2 Caenorhabditis panamensis | reverse complement strand
GCCGAAACGGTGTCACTAAGTCCCTGTGCACTGCCGACGGGATACTGACCCGATGTAGCCAATAGCCACAAAGGGTGGTCTCCAGGACGGAGATCGACCGCCGAAACGGTGTCAACTCCGTCCTTGTGCACTGAATTCACCAGAACGGTGAAAACGAGCGATCGAGCAACAAAACAAACGGTTTCGACGGCGCCCGTTTGCGCGCGCGAGCCTTCGAGAAATGTGGGTAGATCAAAAACTTTGAAGTTGGAGAATTGGCGTGTTTTATTGATGAAACTCCCGTTTTATTTTTTTTTGAAGGGAAATTGGCAAATATGGAATATCTGTGCCAGAACAGGGCAATCAGGTTGAAGAACCATTGAAAACATTGGAAACAAAGAATATTACAGTGGCACTCGACAAGTCTTACCACGTAACCGGTTTTTTTGTGTTTTTTCGTTTCTGCACAGATCATTTGCCTGTTTTTTTTTGTCCAGATGCTTCGTGCTGAAGTAATGTATTTATGTTTCCTCCTCTTTCTTTCGGCCCTTTGAAGCACAAATATTATTTTTCGAAATTCCTCGAGAAATCGAGTTTTGCGTCAAGCGACTGTTAGCGCGTTTCTCGTGCTTGGCGCATGACTGTCTACTTCGAATTTCGTTTCTAATTTCGAGTATAATTTTCCATCTAATTGCGCTCTTCTCCCCTCTCTTTTCGATCTATCAATTCGTAAATCTGTTTTTCAGGTAATAATGGCTCCAGATGATAGTACGAAAAAGAAGAAAAAGTCAGTGAAATTCGCCGATGCAGAAGAGGAAAAACCGAAGAAACAGCCAGCCCCAAAGCCAAAAAACAAAAAGAAAGTTGAGATTTCTGAGGATGCTGGACCGTCTGAAAAGGAAGCTGGAAGAAAGCGGAGACATAAGACCAAGAAGACCCAGGCAGAGTGAGCTTATTCGTTATAAGTGTTAGAAAGTTCCTAATTTATTAATTTTTCGCAGGAAACGACAAAAACTCATGGAAAGTCTTGTTGGACCGCAAGTCGATGAGATGGAGTTTGAGTCAGAACACAAAACTTTCGCAGACTTTGGATTGGATGAGCGAATTCTAAAGTGTGTGGGAGAACTCGGATGGGAGAAAGCTACGCAAGTCCAGGAATCGATGATCTCGCTTGTGTTGGAGAATAAGAATATCATGGGAAGAGCAAGAACTGGAAGTGGAAAGACCGGAGCATTCCTGCTCCCGTTGGTTCAAAAGCTGATCACCGAGTCGAAGACCAACGACGGATCGGTGGGACCCAGTGCAGTCGTGATTGCTCCAACAAAGGAACTCATCACTCAGATCTACAAGCTTTTCTTGAAGCTTTCGCAAGCTCTTCCATTCCTTCAAGGTATCAACTTGTGCGATATCAACGAAGAGGAGAGTTCCGTGTGGATGGAAGACAGATCTCATGTGGTTGTGACTACTCCTGGAAAGCTTCTACGAATGGTGGAGCTGCGCCCAGAATACTGCTCGAACGTCAACTACATTGTCATGGACGAAGCCGATCTTTTGCTCTCTTTCGGCTATGAAGAGGAGATGATGTGAGTCTCAGCACAAACATTCACATATTTACTCAAGAACTTTTGTTTTCAGTAAGATTCGTTCAAAACTCCCACAGACGTACCAGTGCGTTCTGACGTCGGCTACACTCAAGGACGACATGACCTCTTTGAAGAAGCTGTTCATGACCGGACCAGTTGTGACGATTAAATTGACTGAGGGAGATCTTCCGAACACCGATCAGCTCACACAGTATCAGTTGACTTGTCAGAGCGATGAGGAACGCTACGCTATTCTTGTGGCGATGTTCAAACTGAAGTTGATCGTCGGTAGATCCATCATCTTTGTAAACACCATCGATCGATGCTACAAGTTGATGTTGATTCTTCGTGTGTTCGGTTTGAAATCGTGTATTCTGAACTCGGCTATGCCAGCCAACAGTCGCTGCCATGTCATCAATCAGTTCAACGAGGGAAACTATCAAATTGTGATTGCATCTGATGTGTCGGATGCTGATGGATCCAAGTTGGTCGAGCAAATGGGAACTACCACTCCGGAACCAGAAAAAGAAAAAGAGAAGGGAACGAAGAAATCGAAGTTGGACAAAGAGTCTGGAGTTTCTCGAGGAATCGACTTCCACCATGTCAGCAACGTCGTCAACTTTGACTTCCCACAAACCACTGATGCCTACATTCATCGAGTCGGAAGAACTGCTCGTGGATTCAACAAGGGAACCGCTCTGTCTTTTTGTATCCCATCAGAAAGAGAGCATCTGGAGACCATCCAAGAAGAGATCAACCAGCAAATGGGTCGGAAAGTTCTGCAACCATACGAGTTCCGTATTAAGGAACTGGATACTTTCCTGTTGAGAACTCGAGAGGCGCTGAGCAAATGCACCAAGGGAGTCATTAAGAAGGCGAGGCTGAAGGAGATTAGACAGGAGGTGAGAGAGGACAAGGGTCATGAATTCAGTTCTTGCAGCAAGAAATAATGTTAATTAAAGGGGAGAGTAGAGAAAAACTATGTCTTGATCAATGTTCAACTAGAAAACAACATCATCTTCGAATGCAGACAATTAACGAAGATCCCACATCTTCCCGATCACTTGATTTCCTGTTTTTTGGAGCTAAGATTTAGAACTATGATCCTTGAGAATTTCAAAATTTTCGTATTGCTCACCTCATGAATATTCAGAGCAATCTTTCAACTTTCTCTGACACTGCGAGATCGAAAAATGAATAAATAATTATTTCAGTTGATGCGATCCGCCAACCTGCAGACTTTCTTCGCAAAGAACGAACGTGAGAAGATGCTGATGCAGACGGATTGCCACCCAGTCATGCTGAAAGTCAACTCACCTGCTATCGCTGATGTCACCTCCTACATGGTCCCTGAAGCGCTGCGTGGTCTCGACTTCTCCGCCCCCAGTAAGAATCGTCGATACAACATGGGCCAGAAGCACCGACAGAAGCTGAAGCATAAGTTCCAGAAAAAGGGCAAGGATCCGTTGAAGACGTTCAAGATCTGAAGGATGTGATCTCCGAAATGCCCTTGTCCTTTTCCACGTTACCCTCTTTTTCTTGTTATTTTCCCTTCTCCCAATCCACTCAAAATTGTTATATTATTGTTTTATTTGTTCTGTTTCCCTCCTCTTTTTCTGTTTCTTTTTTTTGGTCCAGATTCGTATGAATTTGTGAAGTAATTGAACTGGGTGGAGTCCTGATGGGGTGGTGAATGGATGCATCCTTTCTAATTTCACACCCCGCCGAGAGCTCTCAAAGAGCAAAGCGAGGCGAGCCATGGCCTGATATTGCACCCAATTTGTGTCATTTTCGACGTTTCTTCCGTTTCCGGACGATGTTTGACACATCGCGCGTTGACCAGGAGTCCGAGCCCGAAAATAATGAGATGAGAAACGTGTGTAAGCCAATTTTCCTGAATTCTCGTCAAAAATTCAAGAGAAAATTGAATTTCGTACCAAACAAATTAGGTGACAATGTTGCCATGTGGTGGAACATTATGAATTCTGCTGTATTCTCTTTTCTGAATTTCAAATTCGAGTTCCTTCTGGAAGAGCCACTGAAAGAGGCGGAAATTGAAGAATTCGATCAGACTAATGGGCGTGTTTTTTGGGTTTTCGTGGATTTGTTCGTCCCCTTTCTTCTGGAGCTTCATTCCGAATTCGAGTTCCGTGTGGTCCTATAGGATTTCTGGATTTAGTTATTCCCTATCTATCATCAGATTACTGTAGGAATTTCGACCCCCAAACATCGTTTTTCTTACTGTAGCAATAAAAAGTTGACGCATAGAAGTAGACCAGATATCCTAATGTTATTAACACAATGGAAGCAGAGATGAGGTCCACTTATCGGAAGACAGGTGAATTCCACCCATTTCCAGCTGCTATTCTAAAAAATGTGCCCAAATTCATTTCGATGTGTGTTTTCAAAAGCTTATTACAATCAAGTTTCTCTGAGGATTACTGTAGTTAACTCGCTAGAGAGTTGTTTTGCAAGGTCCTGCTGTTTTTGTCCTAGAAAAGGAACCACTGTGGAAGTGCATAGAATAAAACAGAAAAAGAAGAAAATATGAGCTCTATTTGAGTTTGTTTACCAGGTCAGCTTGACCTATACCGATCACAAACGAGTTCCTGTTCCATGTATTCTGAAATTCGATCGCTGATCAGAGACTAGAAGTAAAAAACAAGAAACTGAGAGGATCTTTTCTTTTTTCTCTCTATTCCCACCACGTGTCATCTCAAACGGGGGTCAGCAGCTGTTCAGGGGGACCCAATTAATTCGGATTTCTTTCCGATTTCTTATCTTTTATAACATATGTTGCTTCTTTACTCACTTCTTTCCGCCTCCATCTCATCAGTTTTCATCTCTCATCAGACACCAGATTCTTCCTTTTTTTCGGTTTCCCCCCAGTCAGCCCTGGATTTATTTTCCATGTGTAATATAGTAATTAGCGTCTCTTCTTCCTTTGCATTCCTTCCTCCTTGTCCGTTTTTTCTTCTGAAAATCGAAAGATGAGGCAAAATGAAGTCATTTTTCTCACGAATTCTTAGGATTCTGGCGGAATTGTCGCCTCCTCAAAGTTTGGCCAATTTCAGCCAATCAGTGGTGCAGTTTAGCAGAGTGTAGGGCACCGGGTACTTGTTTTTGATCTGCCGGAGCTCTGTGCTCATTAGAGCGAATTTCCTCATTCCTGTAAACGGATTCTAAGATCTCTCATATTCAGAGAGAATCTGTAGCTGTGGCTGTTAGGAATCCTTCCTCCTGCCGTCCAAATTTTTCCGATGGTACACTTTTAATTGAATTACAATGGTTCCTTTGGTTCCCAACGTTGTAAATTCTGCTTTCTGGCTATTTTTGGAACATTCTATCTTCTATCTAGTCATTTTCCCCTTCTCTTTGGTATTTCGGGTTTTGGTTCTGAACATCCTATTCTGGTCCACCAGATATAATTTGAAAATCTGTTCTTTATTCCAGAAAAAGCCCACGCTGAAATCGTCCAACTGGATGGAATGGGAGCAGGAGATGGTAAGTGGACGCACTTCTGAGTTTGAGCGCACTCTCACATAATACTCATTTGCTCTGGAGCATTCTTGTCTGGTTCTCACAATGAATTCGTTGCAAACTCCGAAATTTCAGAATTAGAATCCATCCTTTCTATCCTTGCCAGTCTGTCCTCAACAACTCATTCCCAGAACACGAGCTGAGAAATGGGCAAAAGAATCCACTTTTTCTTCCCTTCCCATTTTATTTGTCAAGAGAAAAGAGATAAGCCGCCCCCAAACATATAAGAAAAGAAACCTTTTTTGTGCGAAACTCCCTGGAGAAAGTGACCCGCAGAAAGTTTGTGCCCGCTCGTTTCGTTTCGTCCAAAGGTTGGGTCTGGTCTCCTCGGTCCTCGGCTTCACCCAAATCTTCCCCTTCTTCATCAAACTTCTTTGCCTCAGGCTGTTTCCCGATTTCAGCTGAACATATTGAACCCCGCGCGCGTAGACGGAATTGTTTGAACTTTATTACTTTATTACGCGGAAGGAAGCCGGATTTAGAATGGAAGCCGGCGCGATGCATCACGTGATTTCGAAGATTCATGAATAAGAAGTGCAAAAATCAGAGCTGCGTAATTAATCCTAATCCTGAATTCAAACGTCAGACGTTCCCAATTAGACAGAGTGTGGGAAATAGACATACAGTAACCCAACAACATAACAGAACATCGAGCTTCATCCAGAAGTGATCTGGGTTACGGTAGTCTTCAGCATATCAGATAATCTCACCAACATTGATTTTTTACTTTGGAACCTGGATTCAAGATCAAGCAGATATGTTCTAGAATCCAAACCTATAGCTCGTGCGTTCTAAGACTGCGGAATTTCTGCGTTTGGCAGCAGTTCTCCCGTTCCCCCAAAGGCTTAGACCAGTTCTCTGCACGACTGAAAACCAAATGAGCAGCAGCTTCTTCCCCCGTGACACATTATTTTCTGATTCACTCCTCCGTTCCATCCAATTATTCTATTTATCCCCCATTTCCTATTTACCGGCCCGTTCCTTCCTCCCAGCACCTTCCCCCAACAAAGATGCGAATTGTACTGAAGGCAGCGCAAAAAACGTGCCGATTTGTCCGTAGCCCGTCACAAACATGTGTAAAGAGCACTCTACGTGTGTTGTTGTTCCAAGTACCATCACTTTCCCTCTTTCCCTCGTTTTCTCCTCAGCTCGAAAAATGAAAATGCAATTACTTTCTGGCGGAAGAATATCAGAAAACTACTCAGAGAGCATAGAAGAGGTTGAGTTCAAGAAGTGAGTGCTCACTTTCAAACTTTATCGCGTAGGTATCTTAGGAATCTAGAGAGAAAAGGATTATTGTTCTGAAGCTTCTAGGTGGATTACTGTAGACTTCGTACTTTAAACTATAGGATAGTTAAGCATCCAGCTCAGTTCAAGTGAGATCTGAATCTGTCTATGTGTTTACTTACTCAAATGTCGGCCAAATCCGTGGAGGCCTGCTGGATCTTGATCCACTACATTTGACACTTCAATCTCAAGGACTTGAGTCAACCTTGGTCACTCTAACTGCGGAGCCCTAAAGCAGATTTGCATTTCTCTTTAACTAATTGGCTTCTGAATCTGATTCTTGAAGGTCTGAATGCCAAGAGCCTCTCAATTATCGCCGGTTACTCAAATTCCACCCTGCTCGGCTCCCGATGTATGTTTTTCTGTTCTGCTTCAATTGGCAATTGCCACGTCATCTGACACCCCCTAATGCACTTGTCTCGACTGAAAATTGGCCGAATTGAGTAAAATTCGATTAAGTCTGTATATGGTTGGCGATCGGTCTCCTTTCACTCGTTTTCCTATTTTTTCAGCAACCGGAAGAAATCTTTTTGTTTTCTTTCCACTAATTCACTCTCCTTTGCTCGCGCACTTCTCCACATCTTTTTTAGTCATCAGGGAACAGAATAAGAGCTGAGCCAAGAGCCTGATCTCAGAATCTGAGAAGAAGCAGAAAATAAGTATTTTGACATCAGTGAGTAGGTTTCCCAGACAAACTTTTTCAAAATTCGGTTGCTCAACCAAAACTCGATGGAAACTCGATACTTTCCGCGTTTGGAAGGATCACACACCAGAACTTTCGTGAACTTCTCCCGCCGCTCTTTCCATTCACTCACTTCAAATCCTACATACTTCTGACGAGGGCATGACATGTAATCCCATATAGATGTCCCCTCCTACCCCACTCACACATTCGTTTTCGGAGAGTATGTGTTATTCGAATTCAATGAGATAAGGAATGGGAAATCAACTGGTGCATAGATTAGTCGCGAGCCAGATGTTTATGATGACTTCTCAGAATTCCTTTCTGGAGGAAGAAGTTTTTGGATGTTGAGAGCAAAGAATCCCTTATCAGTCTAATTTTGTGAGATCCCTTTTTCATGTTTTGAACGTTAAGAAGTCGAAGTAGAGAAACCGGCTGAGGTAATCCTAAAAAAGCTTCCAAAAGTTGAGAGAACTTTTGATTCCAAACCTTACTGTAATTTTCAAGACCAAAGTCCGCTTTTCCCTAATGCTCATGGAACAATCGTGACTAGTCCGTGTGAAACTTCAGAACCTTCGGTGCCACTCGTACCGGATTAACTTGTTCCACCCATTTCTGCGCTCCAAAATCAAAAGCCTTGGGAGAGAATCAAATCCGGAACCACGAGTAGGCCACAGAAGACGTCGCTTCCTCCTCTTGCTGCCCACCTACTTGCCTCCATTCATTTACATATTTCCTCCTCTCCCCGCTCTTCAATTGGTTGAAAATTGGCTCATTCGTTCATATCTTTCTTTGAAATGAAATAGAGATAGACAGATAGAGAGTGAGCGCGAGCTGAGAATATGAATAACATTTACGCTCTTATTTCTCACCATTTGCTCTTTCTGCTTTCAGGTGTTATGTGTCAGGATGAGGGAGGAACTCTGTTTGACCCCAAGGATCCCAGTGTATCTGCCTTCATCGACTCCCTCGAGCAGTTCAACAGCTTCTACACCGTATTCCATCGCTATGCCTGCCTCATCATATGCTTTATTGGAGTCTTTTCGAATGGAATTCACATTTTGGTAGGTGGAAAACTTGAAAAATTGTTTCACACCTTTGATATTCCAGGTCCTTTCACGACCCCGAATGCGGAGATGTGCTGTGAACAGTGTTCTCACAGCCGTGGCATTCTGTGACGTTATAACAATGACCTCCTACAGTATTTACCTATTCAGATTTCGAATCTATCAGGTAGCGTAAACTCAAAACCGCAAGTATAACTCTTCAGTTTCTAGCAAGATCGTGGCTACAGCTACACGTGGATGGTGTTCCTAAAGTTCCATGTGGTATCCTCCATGACTCTCCACGCAATAACCCTCTACATGGGTGGTGTGCTGGCATTCATCCGATGGCAGGCGCTTGGAAACATCCACAGCAAGTGGCTTCAGCCTAGGAACTCTTGGTATGCAGCTTTTTGATCTCATTCGGTTTTCGATCTTCCATACGTGCTGCTTCTGACTTGTGGCCTGGAGAAAAAAATGAGGGGAAAACGGAAACGGAAAAGATAAATTATGCAGAGATGGTTTTAGATACCAATTGACGTAATATTTTGGAAGAGAGGGAAATAGGAAATGAATGAAGAAGATGTGAAGCTGGGAATAGATATGATGTACTTGTTTTTCAGGATGCTTTTCGGATTCGTCAGTCTTGTACTCTCAGTCATCTGCATCCCTACCTACTTTCTTCATCAAATTTACGAACTGGACACTGATGGTTTGAGATCTCAGACCTTCTAGCCTTCAACTCTTGATTCCAGACATCGAAACAGCTACAGTGGCTGAAGTTATGCGACTGAGTGGTCAGAGCCTGACGATTCCCAAAGATATTTACTACAGTCTTAACTTTTCCAATTACTCTTGCGCGTTTTTCAAGTTCAACTTGTGGATGCTGGCTGTAGTTTTGAAAGCCATTCCTTGTGCGCTCCTGCTCTGGTTCACAATTGCACTTGTGCTAAAGCTAAGACAGACTGATGAGAAACGGAACTATCTCTACTCCAAGAGCTTCCGGAAACATGTGAAGAAAACAACGGTAGGCAGAACAATGAACCAACAGACGAAACGTTCGATTTTTAGGTTCCCGACCGCACCACCTATATGCTTATCATAATGCTCGTTGTATTTCTGGTTACCGAGCTCCCTCAGGGGTTCCTGGCTTTCCTCAACGGTCTCTACACCGGGGATGTGAACACTTACATATATAGAAACGTTGGCGAACTCTTGGACTTTCTTTCACTTGTCAACTGCAGGTTGGTTTTCTTCATTTTCCTCCTTTCTATTCAAACATTAAACTTGGAGATTTCAGTGTCGACTTCCTACTCTATTGCGTAATGAGTTCTCGATACCGCCAAACGTTTGGACACATGCTGATCCGGGTGGAATCATGGCTTCGGAATCACGGAGAGCGACGGAGGCTTGCCAAGGAAATCAAGAAGAAGCTACCGTCTCCGGCTGTTGTCTGATCATTCAAATAACTATTGTATCTTGCCCGCCTCTGCCAAGTTGTTGATTTTATTATTATGTGTTATTCTTGCCAGCTCCTTCCTTATTTTCACTCCTTCCACCGGTTCTACTCATTTCAATACGGGTTGATCATCTTGTCTTGGTTTGTGAATCCGACGTTCTATGAATAATTCGTGTCCACATGTCTCGTCTATTTGTAATCAGACTGATAACTTATCAGTGATAAGTGGGCAATGGCAATTCATACAGTACAGTACTTCAGTGCTGTGGCCTACAGTAATCTATTACCGCCTAGGATCTGCTACTCAAAAAGGCTTATAAAAACCACATTCCGTTTGTTTTTGCTGATTGAATACATGTTCTTCGAATTTTCATGCTAGAAGAAATCCCTACTGAAACTTTTCGAATTTATGTTTTCAAAAAGTTTAGAATTCCTATTCCGACTTTTCAGCTTTTCAACTCATCAGGAAACCAGAGTTATCTACTCGAACGTTTACAAGTCACTGAATTATCGAAAAAGACCCGCTAATTCGATTCAAAATCCGTCCATTCGGCTCCATTTGGCGCTTGCCGGGGCCCCGTTGCTCCTCTTCCGCTCTCTAAACTCTCGTCGCAGAAACGCAGACGGAGAAAGAGTGTGACGACGCTCCGCCGAAATTGGCAACTGTTCTGTGATTTTTCGCAGATATTTTTGTTTATTCTTTTGTTTTTCTGCGTTTTCTACTCAAATGCAAATGCATGAGCCAAATTAAAAGTACAAATTATCTCCTAATCATTTGGCATGAACGGTGAACAACTATCGGACTTCTTTCTCGAAGTTGCCGCGTCTGGAGGAGCGGTGCCGGACAAATTACCCGACAAGCGGGAGGAAAATGAAATAAAAAAGAAGTTCTTGAATAAAGTGAGTATTTTCATTAACAATTTAACTGGAACAAATTTTTTCAGGTAGCACCGAGCTCCCTCTTCGCAGCCAACTATATTGCTTCTAATTATACGGACGTCGATCTCATCCAGTCAATAATTGGCCAAATTCTCGCTTTATACTATAAAGCTGGTGCGTTTACTTTTTATTAGCGTTATAAGAAAACAGAAAATAAAACATGTGCATTCTAGGTGTGCTCCGACTGTATGCTCTGCAATATGTTCCCGGCTTCATATCTCTTTACCTACTGTCAGTCTCGAAGAAACAGCACAAGAGCATCTCGTTGTTTGAGACATTTCTCATAGCAATCTACAACGAGGAAATTGTGAAAGACCCAGAAACGAATGAGAAGAAGATGGAAGACATCAGGATCCCTTCAATAAGACATCACAGCGTCTACCATGACCCAGCTAAAATACAAGTGCAGACAGATGTTCCCATCGTTCGTCATACTAATGTGACTCCTGTTTTGGTAAGCTATATTTTGGGTTTTCTTAAAATGCGTTTCTTTCCAGAACACGCTCAGATTTGGACCATTCCCATCGGTCGCCAAGATGAACGGTGAGAACAAGTTCATGGTTCTGAATAGAATCCTGTTCTCCGTCAACGAATCCTTGTTTGAAGTCGCTTCGGAAGTTGCTGCCCGCCATGTGTGTCTCGGGACGCTTTCCGTCTGTCGATCTGGCTTTTCATTTCCGGAAACGGGATTTCGGAATAAAGTTCTTGAAACAGAGTCGCAAGAAGTGATTGAGGATTTTTCAAAGAAACCACGTCAGCAGGTTACTGGAGAGTTCTTAAATCATCTACTTCGTGGTTGCTACTTGGCACTTTTTAATGGAGCTGCCGATCTAGCACTCAGGGCAATTGACTCGATTCACTTGAGAGCCCAGTATGAAATGCTGCCGGAAACATTGTTGGTGAGTGAGAAGGGAGAACAAAAGAACAATTCGGGCGTAAAGTAGAAGTAAAAATAACAGAAAACAATCGTTTTCAGGTAGTGAACTCGCTCAGAAACTCACTTTTGGACAACATGTGGAGTAAGGAGAAACGAGGAGAGTTGATGTGGACACGACCACAGCATAAGGAGATCATGAAAAGAAAAGACATGGTGACGAACGCATCTCTCCGGATGAAGAGAATGCCAGAAGACATACCAGTTCAAGAACAGCAGAAAGAAAAAGAGCATTCCCGGTTCGGCGATTTGGTGGAGGAAGGGATGGATCATTTGCACGACCTCAAGAAAAAAGTTGTCGGCATGGGCTTGCATCATAAGATCCACAGAAGAAGGAAGAGTGTGGAGCCCGAAGATTTGGAGCTTCAGACTATCAAAGAGGAAAAGCCGTCTTTGAACGAATCGATTGGCGAGAGGGAAAGTGACACCAGTTCTCCTACGGTTCAACCCGTTCAGAAGCCAATAGTTTTAAATGGAGATGACGTGGAGAGAAGATTGCGTGATATCACAGTCGTTGAGCACGACTATCAGAAAGATTTAGAGAACAAGGTATTAGTTTCTTTGAACGTGTCATTCAACTAAGATTCCAGATGAATGGCGAATCGACGCCGGAGAAAGGAGCTTTCACGATGGCCGGGTTGAGACATATGGACAGCGGTGGGAGCACTTATAGATCTATTGATAACACATAATTCTCAATTGTATCAGTATTGCATGGAATTAGATGTTTTCAGATGACTTTACAACTACACGGTAGCAGTGGCATGTGTGCATGAAGCATCTCTTCTAACTTTTGCATGACCGGATGAGCCCATTCCATCCGAACGTTTCGTGGTTTCCTTTTCACTTGTGATATGTAGAGTGCCAACCGTTGCCTATTTCCCAGTTGCTCTAATTCTGCCTATTTATCATTTTGTAATTTTATTCATAATTTATTCTTAAATTATCTCGAATCATTAATTGAACACAAATAGTAAACTTGTATACATCAGCTTTTCGTCATGCAAACTTTAGTGAAGATGGTCCGATTGAGCAGGACTTATAAGACTTCCAGACAAACTTGACGCAATCAACATGAAGACTGTGGCCATGACAGCAAGCCAATAAGAGTATCCAAGATAGACATTGGCCAGCAATTCGAAAGTCGTCGATTGAAGATAAGCTGAAAGCAGTTTTTCAGTTTTTATCAATGGGGCACAACTGCAACAAATTGGCAAACGCGCTCTAGCGAACTTGGTACTCACAGACTTTGTATTGCATCCTGACTCCGTATACCACAATTGCTATAAACAAGCTGACGAATGCCAGCCCGGTTACGCTGAACGCAGGCATTCCTAGACGGGCCCTGGGACTGAAGAGGCCAATAAAGCATCCAAGGGATACAACTTCCAGAAGCAATGCGATGATCATGAGGGCCAGTGTGAATTTTTCAAACGGAAGTTGGAACCGTCCATAGGCTCTACAGTCGTAAACTTCCACTTGTCTGTTTCCATTTCCACAATTTCTCGAAATCAAACCAAAGTCAGGGGCTCCCTGGCCTGAAATCAACTCCCAGATGAATACATCTTCATGCGAATTCTTATCTTTGTAACTGCGCCATCCAGGTGTGAAAAGGGACACTAGCGTCAGAAGAAAGCCGATAATTAGGAAAAAGCCGTAGCCGAAGTGTGCTTTCCTGGCCATGATCACGGACAAGTTGGGAAAAGAAATACGCTAACTGGTGCGTTTGGGATGGTTGTCATGGGATGCTTATAATATATTCCGGACGGGATGTGCTCATTGAGCATTTCTTTTGTTTGGTGACTCGTCAGGTTGCCGAGCAACAGTTCTCATGGTTTGATGTAAACATCTTTATTATAATGACGGTCTCAAAAAAAGGGAAAACTATTGTTAGTTACAGGTCGGATGTTGAAAGGTTATATCCGCTTAAATGTCAAAGTTGGAAAAAATCGACATTGAAGATTAGATGCCTGATGTCATCCTCAACAGTATTAGTAATAGGGAAACACTCAATTATCCATGGGGGTCAGGTTTTATCTGCCTAGCAAGACCGTACGGCGACATCCCCTTCTGTGAAGCACATTTGTTTGTACCGTACTGCAACGGGATCACCATCTCGCCCCTTCTCATAACTGCCTCTGGGAACTGACGGGGACTAGATTGAGCCAATTTGACAACCCATGCTGGATGCTCTAGGTGAGCGCTTCGCATCTGAGCAACGGCTGCTAGAAGTCGGAGACACTCGATTACCTGAAAAGGAGCGAATAAAACTTTCTTGGAATTCAGAAAATCATGAATGGATCAGTGAAACTGCTATAAGGATTACCTTGTAACACTGTTTGTTCTCGTATAAGTCAACTGTCTGAAAGCAGCTGATTTCCATAACTCCGAATCGTTTAGCAGCAGCGAGGAAATTGGAGATATTCTCCATCTTAAAAATAACGTCTAATTGTAAAGGGAAAAAGTGAAATAATTCACTCACCATGTGAAAAGGCATCTTGGGCTTCTTGTTATAGATCACTTTACATCCAGGATCTAACTTCTCAATGAGCTTGCACAGAGAAACTCCGTCTTTCAGGAGATTGCTGACATCAGTTGATGATTCACAAGTTGTCACGTCGAATGAGAATCTCTCCCCGGTGACATTCTCAATCCAGAGTAGCACCTCGTGACCTTCTTCAAGTACAAAACGAGCATCATTCTGGAAAAAAATAGTCAGGGATCAGGATTGTCAGTTTTCTAACCTTTTTCTGCAATTCACGGCTTAACCCGTAGCTTGGGCCGTGGTTTGCCATAAATCTGGAATAAGATCAGAATCAATCGGAAAGAAGCAATAAGATAAGGAGTACGGGATAGGAAGTTGACTGGAAAAACTGTGAAAACAAGAGATTCAGAGTGGTGTAAGAGATTTCTGAAAGAGTGGTTGAGAAGAATGCAACCGCCCCCATAATACAAATGTTCGCATCTTTCTACAGGATGCTGCCGAAACAGCCGGGAAGGCCCTGGATGGCTGCGTCTCTCCAGCACCTAAGCACTATTTCCTTCCTATCTGTTATCGTATATTGTGATGAAGAAGATGAGAGATTGGCCGAAACGAGAAAAGGTGGAAGGAAGGGAAACGGGCGAGGAGAAGGATGTATACATTTGAATATGGCGACGAACACAACCACGAATGGAAAAACGTTGTGAGAGAGACCAGGTAATTAAGGGATTATAAGTGAGGAGAGGGACGAAATGAAGACTTTCCGAGGGCAAATCAACATTGGAATCTCTTGGGGATACTTATGGGAAATGGTGGCTTTGAGGAAGTCCCTCATAAAATGGAACATTTCATAGTGGAAGTATATTTTCTGTAGGTGGGCTTGTTTGAAAATGTATTACTTAAGATAAACACAACTATCATATTCCAAAACTTCCTGGAATATACTCACAATCAAATTCCGAGAAAGAGCCTAGACGAAAACGTTTGAAAATGTGTTTGAGGGTGGTAGAGCAGGGCCTTAATCATGTTTACTCGGTCCCCTCCCCTTACAGGTCTTCTTCGTTTTAGTGTTTGCTCTATGTCTTTGGCGACACCACACGCACCTACACATCAGGAAACTCAAAAAAACTGCTCAGACAGTGTGGGAGGAACTGGAAAAGTGACATTTGAAAAAGGAGGTCATTATGAATTTATTAAAATCGTGTGGTCTGGTGCCTATAATCAAGAATTCCGTGCCCCGATCATGAGTACTTGGATGATACTTCATAATTTCATTCCAGTACACACTTTCTGACCTTCTGGTTGATTCCATTTTCAGATCAAAACCCGATTCCTCCCTTTGGTTACCACCTCAGTTCTCTTTCTTCCGGGAAGAATCTGCTCAGACTGAGTCTCCGAATTTCAACTCTGTTTTTACACACATTTCGTCACGAAAACCTCTTCCGTCACAAGTGATTAGCGACAAAACGGGGATCAGAATAACGGGCGGACTACTTCTGCGAGTCACAACGAATTCGAAGGCGGGAGCAGAGCAGAGTATCCAAGTAATCTTTCGAATCGGCCAGATTCTGGACTTCAGGTTCGCACGCAGTGTGCCCCCGCGGTTCGCTAATCTTTCTCATTCTTTATTTGGAAAAGTTCATTCCTCTAAAACACAAGATATCGGGTGGCTACTCAGATTTCAAGTCATTTTAGCTTTTCTTGGAATTCTGAGCTTGTTCCACTTCCACAACGTGACCTACTTCATCAGCCAAACTTATCCAAAGTTGATCTCCTTATCAAAATATTAGCAAAGCAGCTTTAAGGATAAGACTGCTACAAGACGATCTGGGCTTATTTTTCCAATTTATTAGATTACTCTAGTCTTAAAGCCAAGGAGTCTACAGATACTTTGAATTATAAAGTTTTTTTTTTCTAGTTTTCAAGTCTAGTTGAAATTGTTCGTACTCAAGAATAATATTCAAAAACAATTGACTCAGACATTGTTCTTGCAAATTATTGGACTTTGATTACAAAAGTTTCGAAGGGATTGGAATAAGACAAACTTTGGAACCTATAGACATAGTGATTAGTGCAGTGAACTCAGAAGACCTTCAAGAAACATTTCCAATCTTACTGATGGAACATTCATAGAGCCTAGGCAAGTTTCTCAAAGGTATTATGATAATCCGGACATAAAGTTCAAGCTGAAGAGAGGTCTCCCCCGCAAAAAAAAACAAGAAAAGGGGTTGGATCTGAAGAGATATAAGATAGCCAACTATCATGCGTTTTGCGGACAAAAGAATGTTAGGAAGTAGGGAAGGGAACGGGGCAACCAGTTAGGTGCGAGTTCTCTGGAAGCATCTCAGTCTCAGTAATAGCAGCAATAGTCAATCTGATCAGTCGTCAATCATGATAGCGTCGGATCCGTAATTGGGTCGATCATCTCTCGTTCTGTGTCTCCCGAATAGAAAGGGGACTTTCACTGATTCATTCAACTCCTTTCTCTCCTAATTCATCCCGAAAAGCTTGGTCAATTGTATCGGGAGCGTGTATGCGTTACACGCTCCTTACTGCATAATTACTTGCCTTCTGATTCTTTAACCGACATCAGGCAATCTATTGCTCATTCCCACACCTCCCGCCAACTCTAAAGAGCAGATCCCCCGTCTCTGTGATGTATCATCGAACCGGTTCACTTTCTGTTGATACTTGTCCATTCCTCGAAGGGGCATACTCAAGTCTCTATTCTAATTGAGATCTTCTTCTCGCGGCTTGTCCTCGCTGTCCAAAAACGTTCTCGCTTCTTCGGGGAAACGATGACGTCGCGCATAAGGCTCCAAAAGTCCATCATAAATATGCGCTTCCTTCGAAATCTCTGATTTCACAGTGAGTCACGAGTCGACGAGCCCTTCTATAATTATACCCTCTATGCTCTTTTCTCAACGCCCGTGTCTATAATTATGGAATTCAGACGCAATCGTCGTCACGAAAATTTCTTTAATATTTCATATTTCATCTTGTTGGTTCTGTGGGAATTCTGATTCTGGTCTCACTTTCTGAACGAATTCTTCTGATCTTTATTTTTCACGTTACAGCAATGCGGATAACGGTATTAATCCTCTTTCATCTACTGGTAATTCTTCACGGTTTGCCCATAACGCCAAGTGAGTTCGAGCTACAGTACTCCTCATTACATTTAGAACCATTTTAGTCGTGGAAGACGGAGCTATAGTTGAAACTGAGATTGCCGGAGCACCAGTAGCAGAAGAAGAATCCGTGAAAGAAGTTGTTGAGGAGAACACAGTACCACCGCCACGTATCGTCCCGCGAGTGGATGTTAGCGTAGATGTAAACGAAGACGGCGTACTAGATATCGATGAGATTCGGTATGCTGCTTTTGTCCATCATGGCCTCTCGGCCTCCGTCGTCGAGGACATGTTCAAGCAGGTCGATACCAACCACGATGACGTTCTGGATGCCCGAGAATTTGATGCCATTCGGATGCTTGTATTGGAAAAAGCTGAGAATGCCGCTCTTCGGTATATGCAAAACATTGACACGGATCGAGATGGTCTTCTGTCTCTCCAAGAGGCACAGAACTATCTTTTGAAAGAGTACGGTATTGGTTATCACGATGTTACCAGGTTGTGGAAGTTGGTGCCAGCTGACTTGAACGAGCGGATGAACTCAACGCTGTTTAGTAAGTTGAGACGGAGAGTACGCGGGATGACAATTCGGCTGGCTAGACAGATTATGAAGGTAAGTTGTATTCAGAAGTTGTATTCTCTTAATTGTGGTCTTTGTAGAACGCTGACTTGAATGGAGATGGTCATATTTCTGTAGATGAAGCTCAGGCCATTGCTTTTGAGCAAGAAGGAATCGGAGCTGGTGACGTGGCATCCATGGTTGGAAGTGTTGATGAAAACATGGATGGAGAATTGAATGCCCCAGAGTTTGCCGACTTTGAAAGAATCATCAGGGCAAGAGCAATTGAGAACAGCAAGTAGGTTTCAAATCAGTCGACAGTATAACTTTTGTGATTCTAGGAAAGCAATGCGAGTAGTGGACGCTGATAATAGTGGTACCCTAACTCTCGATGAAGCCAAGAGAGTTGCGTTTGAGCATTATGGTTTTGACGAGGGAACCCTCGCTCCATTCTTTGGCCAAGCTGATGAGAACGAGGACGGTCAACTTGATACTGTAGAGTTTGCTGGGTTCCGATCTGTTATTCGAGCCCGCTCTGTTAAAGATGCCATGGAAAAAATGAAGGTGATTATTATTTTTGTAAGTACTTTTCAACTCTAAAAATGTTCAGAGAATTGACACTAATGGTGACGGACTTGTGAGCACCGCAGAAGCAGTTGAATCAACAAAGAAAGAAGACGACATGGATTCTGAGGAGACCCTAGCTCTGTTCAACATTGCTGATCAGAATAAGAGTGGGAAACTCGACAAAGTCGAATTAGCCGATTTCAACAGGCTAGTCCGTTTGAGCTCAATCAAGTTTGCCACGGACCACTTCAAAGAGTTTGATCTGGATGGAAATGACGCTGTCACATTTGATGAAATTGCCCTACTTATCGAGCAGAAGTACGGAATCCCAAGGAATATGATCAAAACGTTTTTCGAACAAATTGATGTGGACAACTCTAACGATCTTAACCCAGCGGAAATTGTGGACTTCAGACATCTCATTCGGCACCACGTATCTCAACAACGACAGGAGAAGGTGTTTCTTTATACTCTTTAACTTATTTTGTTCTAATAATTAATTAACACTGGGGAAGAAGATTTGGTTTTGTTCTTTTTCAAATAAACTTGATACTAAAATCTTTGGGTTTCTGGAAATTGCTCTGGTTACTTGGTGAACTGTTTGTTTTCTGTTTTTTGCCGGATGTCTTTCTGTTGTGAAGTAGTGCATTTCAGGTAGTCACTACTGCAAGCACAGTTCCACCAAGCACCACACAATTTTTCACTACAACGGAAGCTCCAACAACTGCTCAGGTCACCGAGTCCCAAGCCACTGACCTTGTCACTGAGCCAATCATAGTCCAACCATTGAAGCCAAAGCGCAAGCACGTGGAAATTTCAGAGCTGATTGATGGAATTGCGAATGACGTTATAGCTCAGGACATTCTTGCTCCGACCACCGAGACCACTACGACCACACGTGTCACCACGACGACTATCAAGGTACTGTAACCAGCCTTTCATCTGCATGAAACCACACTTTCATGATGAAGTTTCTCTATCCATTCAGGCCACCACAACACCTGCAACCACACCCGCTCCCACTAGCACTGCAGGTACCACAACAACCGCCTCTCCGGCACCGACACTCTCATCAACAACAACACTCAAGCCTTCTCCTTCTCTTCCTCCGAAGCAAACAACACGGAGACCCAGTCCGCAGACGTCGTCAGCGGTGAGGCCTGAAGTTGTTGTTGAGGAGATTATTTACGAGGACGAAAACGGTGGGTACATTAAATGACGGCTATGTTTGTGAGCGTTTTGTTTAAGGGAACCCAATGAACACGAAAAAGCGTAAAGCTGGGAAAGCAGAAGACGTCTCATACGAAGAAGTTATCGAGTATGTCGATGAACCCGCTGTGAACTGAACTCGGTGACGTACATAATAAAAAGCATAAGAATATTTACGGTTCGAACTAATGAAAAGTTGAATTAACTCATTCATTCATTCAATATTGCAAACTTTCATACATACATATTCACATCATCGGTTTTTGTTTAGACCCTTCAAGTGACAAAAAAGTGACAATTGTAATCTGATCAGTTGGGCATAGTCGGTGATCGGATAGCCGAGGTAGAACGCTTCTGGATGTTCAATCTGCTGCCTCCCGGATATGTTACTGCAACAGAAGCAGACAACAGCCCGCTGGACACTGGTGGGAAAATACGGTGAGGACTGGAAGGAGACGTGACTGGTGGGGAGTTCTGTTGTGAGACACGCCGTCGGTGCTGAGAAGTTGCCATGGCTTCTCTGAGTTTGATGGCACGGAGCTGCTGGCTCAAGTGGGTGACAGTCTGGTTTCTATCGTTGAGTTCTTCGTTGAGTTGACGTATTCTCTCGCTCTGAAACTTCAGTACTATGACTGTGTTTCCAGGCTGTTCCTAACCTGGATAGTGATTTGCTCCTGCAACTTTTGAATAGTCGACGTGACTTTCTTCTCTAGGCTCTTTGTGTACACATCCTTCTCAGCTATCATTCTCTCCAGTTCGGCAATCCTCTCTGTCGTCTCTCCGCCACAAGCTCCACGTCTTTTCTCCTCTCGCAGCTCATTAGAAAGTCTATTAATTTCGTTGTGCAAAGATTTCAACATATTTGATGTTTCCGTCTGCAGAAACTGAATCTGAGCTTTCTCGTGCTTCCGCCACTGATCATCTCGCTCGCGTAACTCTTTTTCAATCCGCAGTTCAAGTTCTTCAAACTGAAAATGGCAATTCAAAGTTTGAGATTCATCAAAATGTGTTCAATGATATCGTTTATCATAGGAGAGGTACACTTTTTGTTCGCGGAAACCAAAACTCTCTAGGAGTATGATCTTCCGGTGATATTTTGAAGAGATTTTTAAATTTTTGCTTACAACAACAAAACTAGAGCCTCGGTTTGCGGTTAACTTCAAAGGATTGAAAATACTCACGTCAGTGGGTTTCACTTTTGCAGGGATAGATTCAGAACTTGACGAAGATAAGGAACATCTGTTTGGATGAGGCCCACAGAACGAAGCGGTCTGGGAGGGCGGGCGGCTCACAATCACTGCGGTAGACATTCTGAAGCATTAGGATGCAATAAAAATGTGGGAAAAAGAGTTCAAAGTCAGTTGCTGGTTATTACGTCAGCTGACTACGTTCAAGTACCCTGAACTTGGATGCTTGGGGAAGGAAATGAGGGAGGCACTGTGAGAATGAGAGAGATTCAAGAGAAGAGAAGGATTTAGTGGTCGGGCGATGTGAGGGAAAGGAGGGAAGAAGCGGGGCGAAGCGTCTCTCTCCTTTTGCATGAAAGGGACACACGCACAGCTGATGACCGCCCCGCGTCAGTTTTTGCGCGGCGCGGTTCTGTTCGTTCCGGGCTTGATGAGCTCGCATGAGCCGCCTATAATGAGGGTTTGAAATGAACACGAAAGCTTTGAAAACTCTCATCGGTTTGAAAATGGACTTGTTTGGTTTGGGGGAGAGGTGAGTATAGTTATTTACACGAAGGGGAGCAGTGACAAAGTGAACATTGTGAAAATACATACATTCCCGGCCTGGGAAACGAGTGGAATAGAGAACCAGTTCTCGTTCTGTTTTACATGTTGTGTTACACTATCATAAACGACTCCAACAACATATGATATTGATTTGAATGGCTTGAGAATGACTAAAGACCACATAGGAGGAACTTATGTCAAGCGAGCACCCTACTGGGGGTGAAATGGATGGAAGAAGTGAGTGGAATAGTGAATGAAATGGAAAACTAACAAACTAATCGTTGCGTGAAAAATGAGAGAGCCGAGTGGCTGTGGTGAAATGCGATAGGGCGGGCTAGTGGAATGACTGAGTCGGTGACTGAAAGGGTTCATAGACGAGCCTGTACTTGAGGGCAACACCATTCAGCACATGAGACCAATGGACGACTAGTCGTGTGCAGGTCATGTGGAGGTTTTCTCGAGGTTTCGTCGGCAAGGACACCTTGGTTTGAAGTTAACAATCAAACGTTAGTGATCAAATCAAATCAAGTGTAAGTTTGAAGAATAAATCAGAGAGGGAATACAGTTTCGTGGGAAGAGATTGCACGAGCTCAGCAATCTGGTTTCACACGACAATTTATCTATGATAATGCTTCGAAGCTTTCGTAAAAATTGAAGGCTAACTAGGATTGGTGAAAGCTCAACGTTTTGAGAGATTGCTTTATCCTCATACGCAATCAGACCACGATCAAAAAGAACACAGAATGCCTCCCAAGAGACCAAATAAGTGCCCATCAATCATAAAAACAAGAAGAATGGGTTTAACGGAAGGAACATATATTACAGGGACTACACCCTCAGTTAACAATGTGCCATCTATCTCTCCGCCCGTCTAATACTCTTTCTTATTTTACACTGTCCGGGAGCTAGCTCCGCGCTGATGACGGCTCTCGGTTGCCTATGAAACGTTTGTTACTCATTGATTTTTGATTTTATTCCAAACTTCGTTTCAGATGGATTCCGATGACAATGATAATGGATCGGATGAGAATGGTCAGAACACTTTAGATGAAGAGGTACGCTATGTCAAACAGTCATTATGTGAGAAACAATGTTTCCAGGTTACCGGGCTACGTTCCAAAAGGCTCTTGGCAATGGTAGTATGCCTTCTCATCCTTTTCCTACTTACTTTTATTCTTCTGATGGTAACTTCGGTTTGCGATTCCACAGTTTGAGTACATAGGCTTCAGCTGAACATAATGATAATCACCACACTCAAAATGGACCCCACTGGCATCAAGTTCCTCAGATTTCACCATAGTTTCAATGAAAAAACCCATCTAATGGAGAAAGTGAGCGGCTTTGGTGATTTTGTTCCAGTTCTGTTTTAGACGGTTGAAATGGCTGGGGACAAAATTCAATTCGACAAAGTTGTTTCCAACAAAGTGGTTGGATTCCCTGGTAAGGACATTACAATTCACGCCCCAAGGATGCTCATGTCTTCAAAGCCTAATGACAGCCTGCTGGCTTTGAATGAGAAACTTTGCAAATTGGAGAGGATCAATAACTTCCAGGTAAGAAGCAATGAATTCATTAACTCAAGCAAAAACTCCTAGGTTCTCTCACCGACGGGCAGAACTCTGTTCTCCGCTCGTCACCCAACTGTTACAATAGACAAACGGATTAAAAAACTGGCTGCCGAAAAAATAATCACCAACAAAATCAGATCAGCAGTTGATGAACCACTGAAAATAAATGGAAACGATGTTGTGATGCGGGGAAATGAGCAAGTCAGAATTGATGCCCGAAATGTGAACTTCGAGGGAATGAAGAGAATGGTGTTCAACATTTCGGTTAGTGAGGACGATCGCTAAATGAGATAATGCAATCAGACGACGGAGAAAACAAAGTTATATTTGTAGAGAGATGGTGTACTTCATGTGAAAGGTCGCGTCCGATTGGGAGACGGTACTTCCTCGCTTCCCATGTCGACTAGTCCATCTCTGTCAGCAAGCTTGGATGGAATGCGTCTCTGTGCATGTGCTCAGTTTAACCATAAGTTATTCATAGTGCCAGCCAACAAGCATTGTTACACATCAAACACGTTTTGTTCTTGAATAAACTTCCTCATCCTCTTGGCAATTGATCTCAATTTTTCCGAACGTTTCTCATTTTTTTAAGTTAGAAAATAGAAACATCATCTTTATTCATTAGAAACTTGGAAACGTAGCCGTTTAAAATTTGATATCTGGGTTGTTTTTCTGAAGACCGGCTTTGTCGGCGTCAGAGAGGTTCTGGAACGCTTCGTGGAGACGTTTTGCCTCAGTATCATCAATAGGCTTTCCCATTGTCAAAGAACACAGGGTATGAGTAACCATGTGAATAAGCTCCTTGGCATACTCGATGGCACTTGGAGACAGTCCTTCCAAGCGTCTCTTGTTTCCCTCGAGCACGGCGGCAAGGCGCTTCCCAAGTTCTGGATGCTTCTTCGTGACTTCTTCGATCATCTCACCACATTCGCTAAAGCACGAATGCTTCGTGAACACCTGTAATTACCGGGTGATTTATGGTGTTGAGTAGAATGTGGCAGGTACCTCACGAAGAACCGGTTTCTCGTCGGCAGTGATCGAAGAAGAGAATTCGAGTTGCTCCTTTGGGAACAGATCTGCAAAGTTAATTGTAGATGTAGTAATGTTGCCTATAGTTCTCATCCTGAACATACTTTTGACACATTCTGGGAGAGAAGTCACGCTCATTGTTGGTTGAACTGGAATTGGTGAACCTGCAACATCAATGGAAAAACTTGACCTCTTCTCGGAAACCAATAAGATCAAAACATGCGTAACGAGAAACTGCGAAGGATATTTATCAGTGATACGAAGCAACAAAGTTGACAACTTGTGATTTTCTCACATGTTTCTCTCAACAGTTTATAGACAGATGTAACAGTTGACGGAAGAGTAAACACCAATTAGGACACGCGCACACAATCAAAATGTTTGAAGTGTCGACGGTGGCCAAAACAACGCCTTTTATAATCCCACTCGCGTTGGGCGGTACATTAAATGAAAAATGTTTTTCTGTTGTGTTAACGGTTGAGAACATGAGTATTTCGAATCGGTGATTCGATTTGCAATGATGATGAAAAGGTGAGTTCACTACCAGAACACGGACACGGAATGCAGTATGAGATGGATGGTGACCGATACTGTAGTCGCCCACGCAGTGTACAGAGAGGGCAGCTGGAAGTAAGAACTTTGAGAACATGGCTGTCATCTATTTTCGCTAACCTCATAGGAGCCATGATAAGAAACAAATACTTGAGTGACTAGTTGGTATACGGTAGACATTCCAATGTGCACTAGAGGCCATCTGAAACACATGATAGCATTAAAATGCTTGCATATAGAAGGTACATGTGGAAGAAGTTTCTGGCATGTGATTGGATCTTCATTTCGTATCTCAAGATAATTCCTACTAGACCTATTATTATTGCAAGTCCGACGCCAATGATGACGATGCATACGACTGAAAATTCGAATAAAGTTTTATTTCTAGCTAAACTAACTTTGGAAGTGGGTCAGAACAGGATTGTTAACTTTGTTCCATTCAATGAACAGAAAGTAGAGTATCCCCACATGTAGTAGAGACGATAACGCGTGAGCAGCAAGAAGAAGTTTGTGCTTCCTCAAAGACAAAACTGCGGAATAGGATTTATTATTATCACTTACAGATTAGTTTTTGAAGAAACAGAATCACTTTTGGAGTTCGAATAAACACTCATGTTATCATTACCGCCAATCATTCCCGATCACCTTCTAGACAGCTGTGATAGCAGAACCAATGAATTGTTATCAGTTGTTGTTTCTGTTTCGATATTTTTCAAGGTGACACCGAGAAGCTCCATTGTTCCAGGCAGGAACGTCATGGACACCGTGCCAGGAAGTACCGTTCAGTTCATAAGTGAAAGTTTGGTCATAAACGAGAGTGATTGTTTATTGCTGGTATGTGATCGTGTAATGCAATTATTGCCCTATGGAAGGCTGGGTTAACCGAAAAAACGTTCCAAGTTCCTTCCTTATCAAGAATATTCCTATTTCAGAAAACACATTTCCCACCACTATCCACTTACTTCATGATGATGTCCCACTATTTCAAGCTGTATTCATTCAACACCTTCAATTTCGAGTGTCTCTTTCTTTTTTCCGACAACAGCGCCGGATCCGGATTTATTTGCCCCTCGATACTCTTCGAAATGCCGCCCGCCCTCAGCAACTATATAAATGACGGATCATCCCGTTTCCATACTGCCAAAACCATCCACTCTGAAACATGGGTTGGATGAAGACATCATTCTCTCTGTCTTCTGTGGTTCGAACAGCATTTGTCGCATCGTCTTTACTCATCTCCTTGTGCCTATTTCTTATTATGATGACGTCCCGGGAAATCAGCGAGTTCCGAGAGCAAACTCTGGATGATCTAAAGGAATGGAAATTCTTTTCGGATGCGGCATGGAAAGAAATGGCCAGTGTCACCATCCGGAAGCCCCGTAACTCTGGGAATGCAGGCAATAGGTTTTGGAACAAACGATCATACGACACCTATAGTCAACCGCAAAGTTCGTACGCTCGAGTTAACAGTTATGCGACTGCAGCAGTACTTCAGCCACAACAATCGGACCAATGCAGTAAGCAACAGAAGCCAAACCTCCCAAACTGTTCGCCTTCCAGATTGTGCACAACGAGCGAATAACTGTCCATCAGGTCCTCCAGGACCGCCAGGAATGCCAGGGTTCAACGGGGAACCAGGGATGCGAGGCCTGGACGGGAGACCTGGTGCTAACGGAGTTGCTTTGACTGCGTACGATCAAGAAATCCCCGGTTGCATAGTTTGTCCACAAGGCTCTCCAGGGAACCCTGGCAATCCAGGTCCTGCTGGGCCACAAGGAGTTCCTGGACTACCTGGCAATCCTGGATATTCTCCACAACCTGGTCTTCCAGGACCACCCGGACCATGTGGGGATAAGGGAGCGCCAGGCGGAGCTGGGACTCCCGGACTCAAAGGAGAGCCTGGACAAAATTCTATCCGACAAATATGTCTGCCAGGTAGAAAAGGTCCACCAGGTCCCCCGGGAGAATGTGGACTTCCTGGACCTCCTGGCTACACACCTCCACCAGGACCGCCAGGAGTTCCGGGTGTACAAGGAGAGCGAGGAGAAGATGGAGAGCCTGGTACTGAAGGTGTACAAGGCTATCCTGGAGTTCGTGGACCACCGGGTCAAGATGCAGAGTACTGTCCATGCCCCCCAAAGAACGCAGGAGTTAACAGGCACGTTGGAGGATACGTAGAAGCGGGTAAGGTCTGAAATTTTTTCCAATCCCCAACTAATATGTTCCAAGCTCCAAATAGCTATGCCCCCGCACCTGCTCCGCAAAGCCGATATGTCACAGAGTACAACAAAGAAGATGAATATCGCAAAAGAGTATTGGCCAGAGTGCTTAAGAAGCAGCGACGTCTTCTACTGGCTAATCGTGCCAAAAACGTGCGCAGAAAGCCAGCAAATAGAACTACATTTCCGAATGCAACAATTCTTTCATAAATCGTTTATTGTCTTCAAATTTATGCACGATTTTTTCTGACTCATTCTACTCTGACTTCAGAAACTCCAAAACCTTGCCGGAGAACCATTTGGGATACTTGTGGTAAAAATCGTGACCTCCTTGAGCGTGAACTTCAACTCGGGCCAATTTTTTCAGGACCGGGATGTAATTAGTATTTGGGTCGCCACAAAATCGGTCCATTCCTCCGTTCAAAATCAAAGTAGGGCAAGTAACCTGATTAAGAACTAGGTCACAAGGGAACCTACCACCGCAGAAATTGTGGACTCTGAGAGATCAAATTAATTTTGGAAAGTGGAAAGGAAAACTCACTGATCAACGACTTCACAAAGGGCAGCCCATTGAGTCCGAAGGAACTCTTCCGGGTAATGCTCCAGGTACGGCTGACGAGCACCTGGTAGCCAATGGTTGGTTTCACGCATGCCCTTGAACGCCATGGCTCCGAGATGATTAACTTTGGTTCCACCCGCCAGCAGAATCATCCTGTTGACGCTCCCCTTGCCCTTTGCAGCAACATGAACTGCTGTTCTGGCTCCTTCTGACCATCCCATAACAGTGAAAGGTTCTAGCTTCAGTGCCTGAATCACGGAACACATTTTTTTCAAGTTGTAAAATAGCAACACACCGCCATGAGTCCGAGACAGTACTCACTGTCTTTCATGCATCTTTGCACTTCCTGCTTCCTGTCTGGGGGCCGGGAAGTTCCATATCCTGGAGGATCGATACACACCATTGTCACTTCGTCGGTCGAGAAATTGGAGAGAACTTTTAGAGGCCAATCTTTTTTGTAACAGCCAACAGCTCCACAAATACATAGAATATACTTTGGTCCATGACCATATCTGCAGTATCCAATGTTTACATCCTTCACTTGCTCATGACCTTCAATGTAGTCAGCTTGAGTCATCTGAAGCAAGAAAAGTAGAACTGGGAAGGAGGTTTCGACTAGAAAGAAGTGAATCACAGGAAATCCTGACAAAAAACATAAATTTAACGATAGTTTGAAGTCAATAGCTGAAGCTGAACTGCGAACAGCTTGGTCCAGCACAAATGCGACCCGAACTTGTGGAAGAATATGCGAATGCATATTGAGGACGCATGCGATTCCTATCGGCCCGAATGAAAGAGAAATCGAAATAAATCGGACAAACCTAGAGACGGTCACAAACAGACAAACATTCGTTTTGTTCCCCGTTTTCTTTCATTTCTGTGACGTGGTACAGACTCTAAGTGTAATGTTAAAATGCGCTCAGAAACCAATGAATCGTCACGAGACTTCGGCTGATTCGCCATTTTTCTCGGCAGACCATTAACTGAAGACGCCCACACAAATGAGAAGTTTCTTTATCAGACATGCGAACAATAGAGGGAATTGATGCCTGGCTCCATCTTTTGCGTGTTTTGCTAGTTTTTCATCAATTGATCTCTTGAAATTAGACTTTATTTTGAAAAAAACCAAATATTTAAGACGCGTTCTCCGAGTCGACTGAAAGTGGCCTGGGACAGTTTTTTTTCATGTTCTTGAAAACAGTTCAAACTTACAAAATAGACATATTTAGGTGTCAGAATCACGAAAAAACAGTCAGAATTGGACGAAACCGCTTCCCCAATTTTTTATTTTTCAAACTTCAAAATGTCATAACTTGCTTCAAACTCAACCTTGTGCGAGATGTTTTGTGTTGTGTGTATCTATGACACTCACCTTTGTTTCAAATATATTTTCGTAAATTTAGCTTACCCGAAACACTTTTTTCCAAAAAAATTTTTTTGAAAAAAATTTGTAACTTTTTTTCCGTCACAGACCCCAACGCGATTTTAATTTTATTCGATTCTACGTACCTTTTTACCTATATGTATTATTTTTTCAAACTATGGATAGTGCCGGAAAATTCAGGAGGACATTTTGAACATAAGGAGGTCAAATCACGTCAAATTAGCGGTTTTTGGTGGCATTTTATCTCGCTAGCCACTGAAGATAGCAAAAAGTTGTGAACTATGAAGTTAAAGATCTTATTGTGATCTACAAAAATGCAGTTGACCGTTTTAAATTTACTCTTTTAGTTTTCGAGATTCACGCCTTGCAATAACACCTGTTTTGCTGTACAAACCGCGACCGACTTACTCTTTTTCTCGGCTTCAGTACAAAAGTAGGTGTTATTGCAAGGCGAGAATCTCGAAAACTAGAAGAGTAAATTTAAAACGGTCAACTGCAATTTTGTAGAGCACAATGAGATCTTTAACTTCATAGTTGACAACTTTTTGCTATCTTCAGTGGCTAGCGAGATAAAAAGCCACCAAAAACCGCTAATTTGACGTGATTTGACCTCCTTATGTTCAAAATGTCCTCCTGAATTTTCCGGCACTATCCATAGTTTGAAAAAATAATACATATAGGTAAAAAGGTACGTAGAATCGAATAAAATTAAAATCGCGTTGGGGTCTGTGACGGAAAAAAAGTTACAAATTTTTTTCAAAAAAATTTTTTTGGAAGAAAGTGTTTCGGGTAAGCTAAATTTGCCAAAATATATTCAAAACAAAGGTAAGTGTCATACATATACACAACACAAAGCAGCTCGCACAAGGTTGAGTTTGAAGCAAGTTATGACATTTTGAAGTTTGAAAAATAAAAAATTGGGGAAGCGGTTTCGTCCAATTCTGACTGTTTTTTCGTGATTCTGACACCTAAATATGTCTATTTTGTAAGTTTGAACTGTTTTCAAGAACATGAAAAAAAACTGTCCCAGGCCTATTTGAAAAAAGTTCAATTATCTCAGAGAATGCGTCTTAAGATAGAATATCAGTAAGTGACAGGAGTTGAGAAAATTGGTTGGTTTCCTGGGTTTGACAGGGTTGACACTTTGCTGGTTCCAAACAACCGGATAGTTTTGAAGACGGCTCTCTTGACCTTCTCGGTGGTGACCAGGATGAAGAAGCCATTGGAGACGGTGATTGTGTTGAACGCCACGAAGTACTGAAACCAGAAAATTGATAGATTTTTGAGTCATTAATAGTTTACTACATAGCGATGGAAGAACTGCCAAACTACGTTGTCGACATCAACGACCTCTCCGATCTCATACACAAGCATCCAGCAATGCAAAAAGGCGTGTGCACACACGAAGAGAAGCAGAGTACTGTCGCTTTTATGGTACTTGTCCTTGCTGATGAACTGAGTGATTCTGTTCCGAGCCATCATGGTGAAGATGACTGCGATCACGAAGTAGAGGATCATAAAAGCGAGGATGATGTAGCGTTGAGCCTTGGCGAGGTAAGGAGGAGTTATTTGGAAAGTCCAGTCTCCGATCTTATCGTCGAATTCAAACGTCTTGGTACGAAGAATGGCTGGGATAGAGAAGACTGCAGATACAAAGAGTGTCAGCACGAGGTAGAGATAAGTGCGGAACTTCGAGAAGTGCTGGAAGAACCTGGTAAAACATGATGTTAGGATGCTTCTCACCTTGTAGTGACTAGTGTAGGTCGCCGAATAGCGATTAACAGCCATCAGTCCGTTTCCGATTATGTTGACCAGGAAGCAGAAGCAAGTCAGAACACTAGCTCCGTAGTTGATCGCTGTGTACTTGTCCCCGTGAACTGCTGAGAGCACGAAGTTCATCCACATCAGAGCGATGCTGTGGATAACGTCGACTACGCCTGGAATAATAGTTAGCCCTAGATATGTTTGCCTGAAATCTTTGAACTTACCTATCCAAAAGTAGATGTGGTAGAAAGGTGCGATGTTCTTGTCAGCTTTCCGGAGGTTGTAGACTGCCGTCAGTGTTAATGTGTACACGGCAGATCCAAAAATTTGGATTACAAAGCCCGAAATCATGTGAGCCTCAAACTTCACCCACGGCTCAGGAGGAGAGGAGGAAGCTTCAGTCATTGCAGAGTAAAACCGACTGGAATGAAAGAATGAGATATGAGTGTGTGTGAAATGAAATATGAAGCGAGCGGTTGTTGAGGCCCCCGGGGATCGGTGATAATTATGGGAGGAGTCAGTGGCTCAAAGAGAGCGCTCCTCGCTAATGAGCTCCCTGATATTCAGTATTTGGTGTGGATTAGAGCACGTGCGATACGGCTCAGATGCAAAAAAGAGTAAATGGATGACTTGAGAAAAACGAGAGAATGACTGAATATAAAGTTCTATGCACTTTAAGAACCACACGATCTGTAATTTGCTCAGTACTTGATGAAATCAGAGTAGATTCATTCACGAGAATGATACGTGCAGAACAAAACAAAGTCATCGACATCGACTATTCTCTGATTTTCAAGATGCAAATACGACATTGAAGTCAAATCTCAATCAAAATCAGAACCTACTGTAAGCCGACAGAAGGCATAACTCTTTATGGAATTGTAGTCGCAATCCATGACGACATCAGAACCGAAATATCTCTTGCTCTCCGGATCTCTCAGTGAAATCTATACAACTAAAAATTATAAGGACTCTGAACAGAATACATCCATCCAACCGGGTTATTAGAAATAGATGCGCGATTTGGTAACTGGGAAGTCGGTGTCACCGTTGGTGAAGCGTTCCTAATGTGCAAGTACTCCGTATCTGAATCGCACAAAATCAGACTCCTGGTACCTTCCTCTTTTTCGCGTACATGAAGCGGAAGCAAAAAGAAACATCTAAACAACAGCAGAAGGAAGACACATGTGACGTTGAAGAAAATTTATTTCGACTTAAAAATTTTACAGTAATTTTAATGTGCAGAACAGTCGATTAGCGATTTAAAGTTTGAGGACCATCGGTCCAACGAGACTGTCTGCCTTCTCTTTTCCAAGGAGAAACTCAACGAGCTTCAAAGCGAATTCAAAAGCAGTTCCGGGTCCACGGGAAGTGATCACCTTCCCACTTGCGACTACACGGTCCTCCGAGTATTCATAGCCTGAAGTTATTTATCAAAAACACTTGCTATACGATTTTGGTGGCATTTACCTCCTGACTCAAGTTGCCTCTTGACGCTCGGGTGACTGGTGAGCCTGTCTGCCTTTATTCCGTGGCTCATTAATGCAATGGGGGCGGCACAGATAGCGGCGATGAGTCGTCCTGCTTCCGCTTGAGTTTGAAGAAGCTTGCCAACTTCGGCATGCTGTAAGGAGAATAACATGGAAAAATAAGAATTTCATTATATTACTGACCCCAGCAAGAGTGTTGCTTCCTGGCTGCCCTCCTGGCAGAATAACAACGTCAAACTTTTGATGCTTGATATCATCGAAAGCCACGTCTGGAACGAGACGGACTCCTCGAGAGCATTTGACCTAGAATAGGTGCGTCTAGTGTATGGACACAGCGTTCTTCTTACCGCTTCGATTCCTGAGAGACCTGCGTATGTAACTTTGACCCCTCCACGGACCAAAACGTCACCAGTAATGACGATTTCCATCTCCTCGGCACCCTCGGCAGCGACAATGATCAATGCAGTCTTCTCAGCCATCCGGAAATTTTTCTCACTAGAAGAAACTAGCATTTTGGATTTGAATGTTTTGAAAGAGTTGCTGTATCTGCCTAGCAGATGAAGCAGTCGAAAAGCGTTGTCCATTCTTCAGAACGAATTCTTCGAAGCTATCCGGCTCGTTTAAATATTGGTGCTGTATAGAAACACTGAACCTTGCGAAGTTCCAAGAGCTGTTCAAATGGACAACTTTTTATTTTAAACAACGGAACAACAAAAAAAATCAAGAACACTAAACTAGAACAGTTTCTTATATTCGAAAATCTTCAAGCTTTATTAGTTACTTTTGGGCATTATCCCTTGTTGCCACTGGACCGTATTTTCCTTCTTTGTATGCATTTCGAACAGTGTCTCCGTAGGCCAGTTCGAAAAGCGTTTCGGGAGACATCTTTGGTGGAGGCCACCTCTCATCTTCGACGGTATGAAGATCAGCAAGACGTTCTGAACCCTTTTCCAGGACTTTCTTCTCGTAAGCTACTCGTCTCTTCTCAATTTGTACGTCCGTTCGATAAGATACATAAGGACGGAGCTTGAAGCCATCAAGCTTGGGAACGACCAACTCACTACGCATCTCTTTAACTGGGACGAATTCTCCGTTGAAATCATTATGGAATCCTTCCTCTTGAACACCAGTATATCTGAAACCCGTCAGGGTTATTTATCAGGTTTCCAAAGTGCGTCTACTATATTTTCTAAGAATTGCGGTTACCAACTACACCAAACAGAAAAACAGGTTAATTACCTGTGCAACTCTTTTGGGTTCAGCTTCTGGAACTTGGGAGATAACTCTGGGAATTCTCTGTTCTGACCAGGCCACTTGAATTTCTCGTAAGTCATCGGTCCGATTTTCCGCTGTCCAAATGCGCCTTTCTTCACAAATGGCCAAGGAGCGCGGAAGTTGGTTGGATTGAGAGAGCGGACTCCTCTGGTGCTCAAGTGCATTACATTAGGAGCCTTGTTCATCTGAATCGGAATCTTATTTTTTTGTTCCTGGGTCAGGAAATAGATTAGAGCGCTACAACGCATCATCTGGGAAATTGGTAAAGAAAGCAGTGAACTAAATAATAAAACTTTATTCGGACAAGAAGTATCGGGCAAATCAATCAATTCAAAGTGGCAGCTACACAAATCATATTTCACCTTTCTACCCTGACTATAATGTTCAATACTGTTTACAAAGCGCTTGTTACTTCCTTCTTGAGAACAAACTTGTAATATGCTGCATTCATCTGCTCAAGAATAATAAAGGTGAGTACAGTGTGTGGACCAAGACGCATGTAGTATGGTGTGAATCCCTTCCAGAGAGCGAAAACACCTTCATTTTTGACTACCTGAAACAATACCAATATATGAGTACCGATCTATAAAACTCACTTTTGCCCACACGTCCAACGCATTTTTGTACTCGGGTTTTCCGTCAATCACCTTCATTGACTGAATTCTAGTCTTGGCAATATCAACGGGCATGGATGCAATTGTAGTAGCCAATCCAGATATCATTGAAGCAAGGAAGTGACAGAAAATGCCGTCTTGCACCTTTCCTGATCCAAGAAGTGCCTGCTTGGCTTGAGAGTACGTGGCCAACTGAGCGGCGTTCACGACCATTGCTCGGACAACTGTAGGCGTGCATCCTCTCCAAAGAGTCAAAACTCCTTCTTCTTTCGTGATTCTAGTGAGTGCGTTGACTACACCACTGTAGTTTCTTCGCTGTTCTACTGGAAGACGTCCATCTCCTGTCATCCTGATCAGAGCAAGTTCTGCTGGAGTTCCGACAAATGATCCAATTCCACCAGCGGCCATTCCGAGACCAGCTTTCATAGCAAACGAGAGGGACTTATCTCTGAAAAATATCCGACTTTCCAACAAAAACTCATAAATACTCACTTTTCTGTGAACTTTTCCAGCAAAAAGGAATATGTTCCTAGTCTCGTGGTTGTGTAGGTTGCTTGACGGAGGAGGCCGGCAGAAAGTCCATTGTATATTGCGAAAAAGCCCTCGTTCTTGATGATCGTTGTTAGCGCATGGAAACTGGAACGGTATTCTTTCTTTCCGGTCGTTCCCGAGAGTTGCATTCGGTTTTTGACTAAGTCGAGTGGTTGAACAACAAGCGTTGCTCCCATTCTGAAAAAAAGTGTTGAAACAAAGCCAAAAAGCCACACTCACCCAGCTGTACCACCGAAGGCGAACTTCACAACGTTTGGGACAGTCGCTTCACCTGACATGGCCGCTTCGATCTGAAAACCATGAGATTGGGGGTCAGTTATGAAGCTTTCCAAAGGAATATTGGGACGTGGAGTGGAAACGACAAGGAAAAGAAAGAGTGGATATAGTTCACAGGGTTGGCTACATTTAAACTGAAAGATGAAAGGAACGCCAACCCTGTTGTTATCACAAAACGTAGCGTGGAAAACAGACCTGGGCGGCGGGGCGACAGAATGGGTGTGCGGCCGGCAGCTGAAAACCGAGAAATTTGGTGTAGATTTACTGGACAGAGAGCGCGCACCAACGTTTGAGCGCGATTTTCATAGGGAAAACAAGTTTCTTTCTCACAAAAAATCATAAGCCCATAAAGTACAAGCAGAGGCCTGACAAATAATGTGAAAATTCGAATGATTACTGAGAATTTTCAATTTCGATGCCCGCGTGCGGTCGCGTCGCGGTTCTCGGTTTTTGCCGGAAAAACCCGAGAACTTCTCGGGTTTTTCGGTGGTTTGCTGTCGCCGGCCGCCCACCCCTGGTGGAAAAGAGAACGACTGAAAAACGAAGCATAGTGTTGCATCTCAACAGGCGGGACACTATACTTAGAGACGCAGAAATATGAACAAATGAACGCTCTTTGCACGTTCTTTGGCAGTAGGTTGCATGACGTGCAACGTTGAATTTGAGAAATTGATAAATACTGGTCAATGATGTTTTGGAGATCTCCTTTTAAAAACGGGAACTTTTTGGTCAGGCATAATTGTCAACGGATTATGGAAATTAGAGAAACTGAGAAACTGAACTGAAAATTGAAGAAAACTGATACAGACTGCATTTAAAAACGTTTTAAATATATTTTTCTTGAAAGCAAGGTAGTTGAATGGGGAAACAAATTGTCACAAAAACAAAAACATCTTGCGCAGAAACTTGAAGTGCGCAAAGGCTACATCGCTGGCGTGATTTGCGGTACTTGGCGCGTTTGCCAATTTTTTAAAAACAAAAAATGTTTTTAGAAGAAATTCTTTCGTTGTTGTTTATAACCACCTATATTCTACGATTAAAGTTTTTTACCGTTATTCTTCTAGAATTTATGGATATTTGGTTTCCTATCTTGTCGGATCGTCTCGAATCACCGCAGTTCGAATTTGTTAGTAACTTTATCGGAGGTGAATGCGTAATTCAGGTATTGTTCTATATGCCTCTTTTTTGTATGTGAATTTATTTTGCAGAAAGACTATCTTGATGAAGAGCAAACGTCAAAACACTCTGGATGGCTTGTACATGTTTACTATAAACCAAAAGAGTTTGAAGATCGACCATTCATTGCAGATGTCGTTTTTCGATGCGGAAAACGCCGGAGAGAAGTGAGTATTCTTGCACACAATCTTTTAGAGAATCTTAAATATTTTTTTCAGATGGTTGCTGTTCTCGTGAAAAATAACAGTTTTCTGGGCCACTTAAGAACAAAGGAGAAAGAAGGTCGACTCATTATTGCTATTAGAGTATGTTCTCGAGTTTCATTTTCCGATCTTACGTTTCCGTCAACAGATTCGTAAGATGATGTGCGAGCTGGATCTCTCAAGACCCTCAGGTTCTCGACAATTTGTTGTGCAGAATTTCGAGAGCCAGATAAAGGAAGGTGTCATCTTCTACGTAAATGTTGCAAAATTGACTACAGTTGGCGGAGACTTGTTCAAAAAGTGGAAAGCTGAAGAAGATCTGAATTTGAACACTACGACAGAACACGTTGATAACATGCTCATAGAAATTCTGATGGAAGCCACTGCGAAATACGATGACATTGTTATCATCCGGAGTACTGTAGACCTGCTAATCCAAATTTCACAAAGATTTCGTATTCACAAGCTGATGCGCGCCATTGAAGACATATTGTCCGATACGAAGTTGCTGAACTGGGATGAGAAGCTGCTAATTGCTCTGCAGTACCGAATGAGTGTGCTATATGTCCAAGTTCAACGGAAATACTTGCTGAGTCCTTGGAACATCTTGTGCAGAGTTAGCTTAATTTTTCTCCAGTTTGAGCATAAACCATCTCATTTCAGTTTCAACGTCACTATATCTCAAATTTTGCACACGACGAGTCACCAGAGAGCTCAAATCCCTATTCAAAAGTTCACAAACATTTACTGGAGATGATACTGTTGACGGAAGAAAATATTTGCATCGGTTGATGAATATTCTGCAATAAATTTTGAAATTTTGAAAAATTATTCTGTTTTCGATCGATTCAACTGTTGATTTCACGATATATTACCTGAATTGTTCCTGATTTTTTTTGCCTTTTTACAGTTTTTACAGTCAAAAGTTAAGACCCCTTTATTCGGAACGGCTTAACTCAGCTCAAAGTGTGTAAAGTGATCCGGTTGAGCTCATTTTTTGACTGCCGGTAGATACAACTTTTATGAACACTTCCCAAAGTTTAAGGCTTCAAAAATTGCGTCACAATTTTTTATGATTTCACAAAAACTGCAACGTGTTCATGAAGGTTGTATCTACCTTCTGTCAAAAAATGAGCTTAAAAGGATCACATTGAGCCGAGTTATGTCATTCCGAATAAAGTTGTCTTAACTTTTGAGCGCTACTGTGATGTGTCTAAAGTCGCGTTTCTGCGCAAAACAACGCACTGAAAATTGACCATAGATATTCTTCAATTCAAAGATCCTACAGTATACCAGCGAATAATTCCAGCCAATTTAAAGGGGGAGTGAACTCAAAAAATAAGTTATTTTTAAAAGACGTAGTTGGTTCCATAGATTACTTAAAAATAGTAGAAAAAATTCCCGTCGTCTCCTGATTTTTCTACGAATTTTTAAAAACTCGCGAATGACCAGTGTTCAAAAGCGGGGACTAGGATTTGAACGACGGGGACTAGGATTTCCTAGTCCCCGCTTTTGAACACTGGTCATTCGCGAGTTTTCAAAAATTCGTAGAAAAATCAGGAGACGACGGGAATTTTTTCTACTATTTTTCCCGTAATCTATGGAACCAACTACGTCTTTTAAAAATAACTTATTTTCGGAGTTCACTCCCCCTGCAAACCAAAGTTTGATGTTCAGGCTGGGTGTGTCTAGATTACTGTAGGTTCCGGAAAACAATTTCCCACTCTCCTAAAATTTGAACACTTTGTACTTCATTTTGCGCAAATACGCCTCTTTAGACATATCATCAACTGTTCCTGAAGATGGCAAACTCTGCGGTCGTCATCGTGGGCCGTCCAAACGACGACCCACTAGGTCCCACCGGAACAGTAGGAGTTTGCGCCGAAAAAAGCAGAAAACTAGTTGTCCTGGTGGATGCTGGAGATCCCTGGAACGGTAACGAACTTTTGGAGCGCTTGGGACAGCTCGAAATGAAAGACGCTGTGACTCATGTGGTTATTACCCATGGACACCTCGATCATTGCGCGAACATGGGATTATTCTCTACCGCCACTCACATAATGGACGCTGACATTGGAATGAGGAGAAATGGGGAAGCATGCAAGTATAGCGTTGTCCCACATTGGCCATATCAAATCTCGGATAACATAGAGGTGGATTAACACTACATACGTAACATCGGCGCAATTTTTCCCTACAGATTATGAAGCTCTCCGGCCACACTGCTTCCGACACAATCGTTATTTGTCGCGAACGCTCTAGAACGGTTGTTTTCTCCGGTGATCTCGTGGAAGACGCCAAAGATTTTGCGAACTTTCAAAATTCCTTGCCAGATCTAGGGTTTGGGTGTGAAAACGATGATGAAGAGCTAATTCTCTCTCAAGAGTACATTTTTTCAAGTGGTGATTTGATTGTTCCCGGTCACGGTTCTCCTTTCGCAAACGATTTTCGTTCCTATTTTCTCTTTTTCTCATTCTGGCGCCGTTTCATGATTCTGTGACTTTTTCGTTCAGTTTGAATTAATAAATAAAGTTTTCAGGTAATGGGAGATGATCCGGAACCATCGTCTTGTGGAGTTCTCCAAAGTTCATGTCCAATCTGTCTACTTGAGCTCCGATTGCGCGACAAAGTTTCTGCTTTGAACTGTGGGCATATCTTCCACTTTGGTTGCATTAACCAATGGCTCGCTGCGAAAAAACAATGCCCCAGTTGTCGAAAAGCAGTTCCGAGGAGCGGGTTCATCGAAAAGCTGTTTTTCAATGTTGTGGCTGACAGCAACACTGGACTTCCCCAAATCGATTACGTAGAAGAGGTTGATTATTAACTATGTTGTGATTAAATCATTGTTTTTCTTCAGACGTCCAGGCTTTCATCAGCACTTGCAGCAGAAAAGGAGAAGCATAAGCAGTTAGAAGAAAACAATAAAAATCTTAGAATCACCACCAAAGCTCTCGAGAAGAAAATCCTCAAGGAAAAGGAAAAAACGGAAAAGGAAATTCCCCGACTTGAAGCTGTTGTTCAAAACATGAAAATCATGGCGGACGAAGTTCCCTATTTGCAGCGAGAAGTTGTTGATCTCAGAAACAAACTGAAAGCTACTGACTTGTAAGTCTAACGTCACTATGAACCGATTCATTTGAGAATGTTCAGCTATACCATTCTTACCTCATATGGTCGAGACGCGGAGAAGCAGTTAAGTGATTATCTAAAAAAGAACGGAAGCTTAGATACTGATAAGTTTTTCGCTCTGCTGAAAGCGTAAGTGGCTCCGTGCCAGTTTGTTAAATATTTCCATATTGTCTGTTGCTTACAGACAGAACAAAGAGCTCACTGATATCCGAAGACAGTCTCGACGAACAATCGAGAATCTGACAGACGAAAGAAACGATCTTCAGAAAACTGTTCAGAAAAAAGACGCTGTTATTAACGTAAAATTTGTTTCTCACAGTCAAAATTTAAAAACTATATTAACAGATGCTAAAAAACACTGTTCTCGGTTTACGGGATCGTGCAAACGTGCAAACACCTATGAACAAACGGCTGCAGAAGGCGATTGATGCTGCCCCTGCAAAGCGATATTCTATGAGTTTTGACGATACTTATCCGATAGATGACGATGTGATGAAGGATTTTTCGACAATTCAAAAGGAGAACAACACTCCAACAACGAGTCAAAACTCTGTTCCGAAAGCTGATGATATTGATCAGTTGAATTTCGATTCAGATGAAGAATACTTCACGATTCCAAAAACTGTTGAAAAGAAAAAAATAGTGCAAGAAAAGAAGAAAATAAGTGTTGCAGATGAGTGAGTTATCAGTTCCTTTCCTGATTTTTCCAACAAATTTTCAGGTCAAGCGATGACTTTTCCTTTGATATCGACGTCCCTACAACGATTGTCAATCGGATCCCTATCAAGAAGATTCCAGTCGTGCCACGAGAGAATCTCGGACTCAATTCCAAAGGTTTCATAAACAAGCCAGTGTACCGACCGCTCAACACACCCATCTCCTCCCTAATAAAGCCACATCTTCTCAAGAGGAAACTGGGCGATGATAACAAGACAACAAAAAACACTCTGAAGGTAACCTATTCCTATCCATCAAAACACTATCACTTTCCGTTTTCAGCCTCGCGTTGTCAAATCAGCACGGCTTTCAAGTTACTACGAAAGGATACAATCGACATCACGCAATTCGAAAAACAGTGACGACGATCTCATAACACTCGAATGATCTTCATAATCCTCATTAAAGAGCCTCACTTTCCGCGTTAACGTGTTATTTCGAGTTCAAATGGTATTTTGATCTTGAAAATAGATTTAACTGTTAGAATACACTTGTCTCTGTTATTATGCTTTTTCCCGTTGTCGATTGTCGGCTGTAACCGTTTCTAATGTCTGGATGTATTTTTTATTTCGTAAGACTTCTGATTTCAGATGATTGATGTGCATTGCCATTTAGGGGACAACAAGTTCAATGAGGATTTGGATGAAGTCCTCAGAAACGCTGTAACGGCTGGTGTTCAGAAAATGGTGGTAGTCCCCGAATTCGAGTCACAATTCAAAAAAGTCATCGACATGTGCAGGAGTCATAGAGGAGTTTTGTATGCAGGCGTTGGTGTTCATCCTATTCAGGTTCCGATTCGTATCTGGTTTGAGAGCTACCATTTTCTATGTTCAGAAGCGCAACAAATCCGTCAAAATGAAAAATGTCGCCAAAATTGAAGAGTTCCTAGTGACCAACGAGATGGATGTCATTTGTATTGGGGAAGTCGGGCTCGATCACACGAAATCACAATTCAAACTTTCGGAGAATGATTTAGAGGAGCAGGAACAGGTGTTCAACTTTCAAATTGACCTCGCCAAGCATTTTGAAAAACCGTTGTTTGTAAACCCGAAGAGCCATCATAATGGCCATCCTTCTCTGTACGAAAACCAACGAAGTTTACAGAAACGTACATTCAACGAGTGCTGCTCGAAGAACGATCGAAGTGTTACGGGATGCTCACGTCCCTCCGGACCGAGTGGTTCTTCATGCCTTCGACGGAAGTGCTGATGATGCTGTACTTGGGGTAGAAGCCGGATTTCTTTTCAGTATTCCACCGTCTTTTGTTCAAAGCGAAAGAGTATGTGATTTCTCAGCTTCCACCCCACATTGTCATTCAAGGCAGCACAACTAATAAAGTCGATTCCAATTAATCTCCTACTCCTCGAAACCGATTCTCCAGCTTTGGGACCAGAGAAAGGCATTAGAAACGTCCCGGAAAACATTTTTCTGAGTGCCGAGCTTATTGCAAAGGTAAGGAACCCTCTTTTGCTTTGAGTTTACAAACTTGTTTTTTAGGTGAAAGAGATAACTTTCGAAGAAGTAGTGACTGCTACTGTTGCAAATTCTCATCGTTTATTCAAATTTTCTGATTGAACAAGTTACAATTACAATATAAATAGTACAAAAATGTTCCGAGAACCTTGTTCCCTTCTTTATCTTCACATGGTTCGTGTAATACAACACGACTGTTTTCGGTTATAACCGCTGAGTCAATATTTATGCTTAACCTATGCTGTTCTATCGCTTTACGGGTACGATTTGCACTCTTCTCCCTTCGACTAATGTTCAAATCTAATAAGAAGACACACTGTTTTTTGCATTCTCTGATTTTTTAATAGTTACAATGAATCTTCGAGTGCGTTGTCTGGTTCAGACTGTTTTATTTTCTTATATTTACTTTTGCCGATGTGTCAACATCTCTAAGGGTTGTCTTCACCCTTCTTATCTCCTTTCGTACAATATGCTAAACTAATGATGAACATCGTTTATTACTGTAGCAACTGCTGGAAGTCTCACCTCATTTTCATCTCTCATTAAATCTCATATTTTTTGGTTTCCGCAGTTAGAGAATTCTTCCGGCACAACGAACGGTTGCACGATTTGTGTCCGCCTTCCTCGTTTGCGCATGGATAATTGAAAAGTCGGAGAAAAGTGAGAATGTCCTTGATTTCTTCAGTTTGCCACTTTCTTTCTGTCTACCACCTTTTGCGAAAATCAACCTCGAAGACATAGTTAAATTTTATATTCAAGCTTGTCTCAAATTCTTTTTGAAGCGATAGAGAATCGAGTTCTTTACCTTGTATCGATGTCCAGATTTTCACCTAAGTGGACGTATTTGCCGAGATTCTCAATGTCAACATGTTTCCACTTCACTCTGGTCCTCTCAGAAATCTCATCACCGCCGTTGATTGCAGACCATATCTACTCACAACTCGTGAATTTACTCGGAAAATTTATGGAAAGATGGAAAGAGGAATATTTCGCAGCTCTCAAAGATTTCAGCGTGAGCCGTCGCATCATATAGTCGAAGTAAGTACGGCAACTATATTTTTTAAAAATTCAGTTGTTTGTGAATACCAGGCTGATGAAATTTTCTCTGTGGCTACCACGTCAGCAGCAAGATATGTCTCGGATAGTAGCGCAGAAAATACGGTGCGACTCGACGAATCACTGAACGATCTGATCCGATTCATCTCAGACGTTGAGAAAGCATTCAGACTTTCCTGGAAAAACCGCTCATTGAAAGAGTTTTTGGCTTACACCCCAGTAATACTGAGTAAGTTCGAACCGCTTCTTCTTGTTCAATTAGGATTTCTTAGATGCAAGCACAACAAGCATCGTGACACGGTCGAAGTTCTACAGGCTTCTGTTCAACATCGCTCATCACAACATACCCTTACGAAGATATATGGCTGGAGAGCTTCGGTTACTTGGATCTGTGTTTTCGTGCCTTAAGGCTTCACTGAAAGAACAACTGGGACCGCAAAATATGATTGACATATTGAGGCTTATCCAAGTTCTTAGCTACGAGAAAAACGTTCCACTTGAGCATTGGGCTAATGAGCTAATTTCCTTTCTGATGGGAGAAGTGTAAGTCAAGTCTACACTCATTTCAAACGAAAGTTTATCTTCTTCTAGTATACGAGAGCCCGAACCGGAATGGATGCCCTACTGTATCGCGATTCTCTGCAACCTGGCGTCGTCTTCTAAATCCGCTTGCAAGCGCATCAAGATCTCTACGTCGTACAAAAAGTTCAACAGACAACTCATGAAGCTCCTCCAGCATGAAGCACGGATTATTGTCGTATCAAGCTTAGTCTTGATAGGATATTTAGACGAAAAAGTCAGGGATATGGTTTACTGTCCCGAAAATGTACATGACACTTTTATGTGCACATTCAATGTGCTCACCATAGGAGACGACGATTGCATGATGACGAGACAGATTGCCGCTGATCTTCTGAGGAGGCTTGTTGTGTCTGAAAGCCACACGCAAGTACCCACTCTAGCGTCGACAGGGAAAAACGTTTTGAACTACGGATTTTTTTTGAGCAGTGTGCAACAAACGGCCAGACTCTTGGTTACTCTAAACCCTAGGACGGAAGAAGCTGCCAAGGTTTGACGAAGCTAATATTTCACCAATATCTATTCCAACTGCCATTCTAGGTGTACGATCTACTCCTTGCGTTTTGTTCTCTACAGGAGCTCCGATCCGCCGTCTGCCAAGCAGTCGTCCGATGCGATCCAACCGAATCTCAACTGACAACCCCATTAATGGCAATCACTGAAGCCGCTGCTCTCCCTTTAGAAGATGCCGTTAACGGATATGTGCCTTTGAAAGCTCTTAAAATGTTATCCTACCTGTTTAATGAGATAATTGAGCCCCATGAGCTATTGGCACCCGAAATACCGATAGCCCAGTTCTCGAAACTTCTCACCTCATCTGTTCGGACAATAATCGATCCTAATTCGGAAGATGTGTGCCAGACAAGCCAGCGGCTACAGTATGGACTCCGATTAGCAGCCGTCGCTGGGCGGGATGAAGACTGCCGCGGCTATCTGCTAGGAATATGTACTGCGAGTCTCTGTAATCAAATTGCCAACTGGCAGTTTGTGAAGAACCCAGTTGTCGTGCATCTAACGAAAGCCCCTCGAGACAGAACTGAGCCACTAGAGCCATGGACGATGCCTGGAATAGGTATCATATTGGAGCTCTGTCGACTGTTGGCTGTTCTTAAAGACCATTCGAAAGTGCACAAAGATCAGTACTGGCAGCTTCTGAAAGATGAACGGATAATTCCATTTCTGGCCTATGCTGTCTGCAATGGTGATAAGGAAACAGTTCAGACCGCGTTGACGACATACTCTCATTGTATGCAAGTGGCAGCGTTCCCCATTCACATGTAAAAAAATTCCAAACATCGAAAATTTTTAATTGATTTTTTTAGGCTTTCCGAGATGATTGCTTCTTGCAAGACAGATGTGCAGAAATTCTCTGATGATGATAAAAAACGCAGTCAGTCCACGGAAGATCGGAGCAGGAACGATGCATTTGAAAGACCATGTTCGGTAGAACCAGATGAAAAGTCGCAAAAGGCACTGGATGAACTTCTGAAGAGAGTATCGCTTGATGGATCTTCCGTTAAAGATGCCAAGACATCCGAACTCTTCTCGGCATACGAGAGAAAGATTCAAATGTTGCAGATCAGAGAACGAGATCTTGAAAGCCTGGTTAGAGCGAGAGAAGAGGCGTTGGTCCAAAGTGAAAAACTGCGACACACCCGAGCCGAGAATCACCGTGATATCGAAATTTCGAAGATCCGGGAAATGACGCAGGAGTGTGAATCGCTGCGAGAGCAGAACAAGCTATTGTCAGATCACATAGAAGCGACAAAATCGGAATTCGACAGATATATTGCAAAAAATGTTCAAGAAAACGATCAGCTGAAGAATCGACTCAGTGAGGCCACGAAAACGGCAGAATTGTACTTGGCAACATATCAAGATCTAGAGGAAAAACTGAATTTGTGTCAAGCCGAGAAAATCACATTGGGAACAAAATTGGACAGTACGTTTCGTAGTAAAGGAAAATTACAAGTAGGCTTTTTTGAGATGCCTATATTCAAATTGGGAAGGCAGAACAAGACCACCAAACAGAAGTTCTGAAACTGAATGCCGATCTAGCTCAAAACGTGGCGCGTCTTGAGCTGTTTTTGAATGAGGTAAATTAGTCTGTTGCTTTTGAGATATCGAACTTCATACCAATTCAGAACAAAGAAATCAAGCGTTCAATCGATGAAAAGACAGTCGAGTGTGAATCCCTGAAAGCGCAGATCGCAGATGCGGAAGCACAGTTGTTAATCAAAAGAAATGAGCTGGAGCATGCCCACGCACAGGTCAGTCGGACGCTTTGTCGTCACTCTCATATTCTTGCCTTCGGGATCTCCTAATTAGGCGGAGATGACACGTTGTGAGTTTTCCATTCTCACGTGCCTCTTCTTTTCAGACGTCTAATGCGGAACAAAGGGTGGCTGCGAAAGAGCTGGAGTTGGTTTCTACCGAGAAACAAGTTAGTTTTATTCACGAAGTATGAGGATCTGAAGAAAATGTTTCAGTTGAAGCTGTATATGAGTCGGTTATCCGAGAAAGAACGAGAGTATGAGGCAATGGAGCTCGTGGCGAGCAGTTTGCGGTTGGAACTTGAAGATTCACAGAAGAAAATGCAGGCATTAGAAACAATCCGGGAGTCGATTTTGTCTTTAGCCGCAAGGGGCCACTGAGTAGTGTGATAATTTGAGTTTTTGCGATACTATTGAACTAGGTAAACTTTTCTTACATACCTGTAAAATACTTAGCCCAATTAGCGTTCTACAGTTGAAGTTAAATATCTTTCTCGAAAGTGCGGGCATTTATCCCTTTTTACTATTTCCTCACATCATCTCTTTCGTTTTCATGTGCAATATAAATTTAAAAAAACGGTTAACACAAATCATTTTTGCAAACAGAAATTGAATGAGTAGTTAAAGTGGTTGAGGAATATGAAGACGGGTGAACTGAAATGATGAATGCTGTGTGATCTCCTGAAGACTTCCGGTCCGCGGCCTATCTCTTTCAACGACCCTGAAATGTGTCTATGGCAATCTAACTCGGCAGATGAGCGACTGTATGAGATCTTACCATTTTCATGAGTAAACGACAGATGGCCTCATTTTCCTGTTGAGCTCTAATTACTCTTTCTCCCATCACGGCACGCTTGGCGAGGCGTTTTTGCTAAAGTATACAGATCTTTGGTTATGCTCATACAACTGACTTACAGTTTCTTTGCAAAGGGAAACCACATCACCGAGACGACGTGCCGGCTCCCCCAAGCCGTCCTCTTTGAAGTCATCTAGAACAAACTTCTGCTGCGGTGAATTTTTATCTGAATATCTTGGAGCGCCAAACACGAACTCACTGAAAGAAAGCCATGTCCCAGCTTCTACAAAAAAAGCACAGAAGGAGAAGAACAGCAAAATGGTCACGATCCGGTAAGACATTTTCACTGGTTTGTAGATCTAAACGAACGCGTGCCACTCGCGAAGGTAACCCTGAAAACCATAGAGAGCTTTTGACAGAAATCAGGAAAGCGCGAGCAGAAGAAATGCGAAGACAGAGAAGGACTACTCTGACGAAAACCCATTAGACGTAATGAATTTTATAGGCCAAAACTGATGTAGAGATGGTGACATTGAAGAGGCGGGGCTTGAGTTTCCCCAGTAGAGAGCCTCCAATGCCGAGAAAAAACACGAGTCGGAAATGAGGAAATTCGAGATTTAATAACGGAAAGGTTTGGTGCTTTCAGAATCTACAAAAATATTGACCTTCAAATGACGTCTGGCACTTAACATCCGATGTTTGATTCGATATGGGTAACTATAGATTGTGAAGCATTGGTATAACTCCCAGTTTCCTAAATCTTAAGCATATCCCATTCACGCCTACTTCAGCAGCCGTGTCTAACTCGTTTCATTTAATTTACAATCATTGCCAGCGTCATCCATAGCAAACATTCTTATTGAAAATGTGAAGCCAAAGCTGAAAACAACGCATCATTCCCGCCTTGTTTGTGTCACATGGGGTGGATTTGTGAGAAGATGGACAAAGATTGAAAGTGTAGGTGTCGTCTGGGCGTTACTTTGCGCTACAGTAATCAAGATAAGTTTGGTTAAAATTCCAACCTTTTGCCGGGCAAACGGAATTCGAACTCAGAGCACATTGTATGTTAGCGGGAAAACAGTTATCACACTGAATATATTTTGACGCTATTTCACTTCTGTTTTAGACCCACAACAAGAATCGTTGTCCTGGGTCAAATCTAACAAGACCCGCGGAGCCGGCGATTGTCATCATTCAGGAGAAGAGCTGCCAAGCGGTCACTGTTTCTTTTAAATTCTTTCATCTTTTAAATTTTCAGTTCTCCGTTCTACTCTAACATAGGTTTAGTCGCTTTTTATGTAAGACAACCATTTTTTGTCACTTATTCCTAATAATTCTCTCCTAGTAATTAAAATGGAAATTTCCACAGAACAATTGTTTAAGTTAGACCAGAAAGCTGCCAAGAAACTCGATGTAGACTACATCATGTAGTTATGGCGTAATTTGATTACTAGTTGGTTAGTTCACTGCGAGTGAAAAGTTTAATGTGACCCCATCTTTTCTCGGTAATGGACTCAGTGCTTGAGGGAATCCACCTGTTCTTTTAATATAATATTGTGCTGCTCCGTACGCACCTTTTCCGCGCCATTCTCTGGAGCATCTCTCAATTACCCATTACAACCTCTACCAATGAGGATCCAGGGGCCACAACTTTCACTTCTCTTTCTAATTCTTGGCGTTCGAAACGATTTCCAAAACTTTATCTGGGTTTCTAAATGGCATGAACAGAGTACGGCAGGTCACCAATCCGTTACAAAGCTTTAAGAATCGCATTTCCACAGCTACTTTATGGAACTACCATATTTATTTTTGTAGAAAAGTTGAAGTACTAAGAACTAAATACAAGCGATGTATTTTAAGTTTGAATGTTTTGCTATGTAGAAGTTGTGATTCTCATCCGATCGGCAGCATGCGTGATAGCACTGAGATCGTTGGACAAGCGGCTGAAAGCCTTCTCTAGGTCGGCGCTAGACTCGATTGTCTGTGAATAAGTTTCATCTGTAGATAATTTGCTTTACTTGGTTTTCTGTACCTCTATAGATTTAGTAAAAGGGTCATATACGACTGAAAAGGGACGGTCCATGGACGACGCGTACTTGCGAAGTTTAGACAACGCGTCATGGATACTGTCGGCGACGAAATACAGTGGCTGATAGTCATCATCTTCGTATTTCTGAACAGCAGTCACTACCGGATCAAAGTCTTTATGCTCCGGAGTTTCGGAACAAGCGTGCTGGAAAATGTGTCGCTAGACAAGCACTTGTTTCCACTTACGATTAGTTCTCCATAAGCCGAAAGAAGACCGGCACCAATCGCTTTCAGTTTCCCATCTTCCTTGCATAATCCGAACTCCACGATAAACCTTAAAATAATGATGTTGAAGGCAAAGAAATGCTATCTACCAATATACTGTAGCCAATTTTTCAATGTGCTCATCACTAGCTCCCAAGCTCATAAGTCCAATATCTTGACTCATCTGAGCTAGAAGAGGATCTGAAAACATTGGAACGTGCCCCAGAAGCTCGTGAATGAGGTCAGGTTCTGGAGAATGATGAGGGCTTCTGTGGTGGCGGAGGTATGTGGTTGTCTGAAAAACACGAAAAGCCAGGGAAGCCAAGAAGTCTCGTGCTGATAGAAGACCACTGCATGGTCGGAGTTCAAATCCAGTTTTTTCTGAACCGATAAGGGAGTCTACTAGTTGTGAAGATCCAATTAAAACAAACTCTGTAGAAACTTGTTGACATCGCGAATCTGGGGAATCCGGTCTGCTGTCAAAACTCGTTCGTTCTGCAGAATTTTCAAGTTTTCACGATAAACAGAGCATGTATGCGATTCATGCAAGTCTCCGAGTTTTTCATAAACCGCCTTCCATGTAGCATGTTCGTCCTCAGTGTATTCCACGTACTCTATTTCATCACCACTGGAAACTGTACGACGTTTTGAAGTTAATTCTGTAGCTTCACATACAATTTGAATTCTAAAGCGTGGTCGTTTAGGAACTTCCTTCTAGCAATGTAAGCCTCATCGCCGTGCCCAGGATGTCGTGGATCTGTTGTCGGCTCGTACTTTGTTATGCATTTAGAACACTTGTCCAGGTCACTGATGTGGCGCGGAAACCAAAGTTCTACAGAATCCGACTTTTTCTTGTAGATTGAAAACGATGTCAATGAATCATGCTTTTTGGTTAATGTAGATGCCGCTTCAATCAGCTGTTCTTTTGTTGCTTTGCAATCAGCTAGAACATCGCATCCAACAATCTTCCCTTCCCTAGACTCTAGATGGTGCACTTCTACAGCAGCAGTTTTAAGGCTCTGAAGAACATCAGCGAAGAAGTTTGAAAGGCTGTCAGTAGAAGACATAATCACAGAAAACTCAATACATCCTTCGTTTGCTGCAAAGATAACCTCAACCCCTTCATCATTGAGTTGTTGTAGAATCTGAAAAAAGTTATTTACTAGGCTTAGTCAACATCTTTGGATTCCTTCTCCTCGCGCATTTGGTCTGTCAGTTGTTTCCTATGTTGTATAGTATTTTGTCTCCGGATTCCGATGTGATGCTTCGTCTCACAGCTTGCTTGGTGCGCCAAACTGTACCGACGAGGGTTCTTCTTCTCCACAAAAGTCGCCCTTTTTTGATCTTCCTCCTTAATTACATTTATTTCATTTCCGATTCATCAGATGTGTACCATGATGATATTTTGGGTTAGTGTCGGCTTGGATAAGTTGGTTGCCATGTTAATCGAGACGTTTCGGGCGACGTTCACCGTCGAAATCAGCTGTGAAAACACCGACAACTCTGTGTTAGTTAAATGACAGTAACTAAAGGGGTACACGAAATGGAAAAAGTGATAGTAAGATTTGCGCAGAGTCGAGTTTTATATTTCTGATGACACAAAGACTACTGTCAAAGTCATTGGACCTGACACAATATGACACTTTATTGAATGTCAACCGGTGAGAACCTTTGTGAAAACCATGGAAGTAGAGTAAAAAAGAACAATCAACAAAACAAAGAATGTAATAACTGCGTGTGGTATGGATGAATTACAATATAATTGTTGCTTGCTCGTTCTTGGGCATACTTCCTTCCGAATGTAATCATGTCTCGCCTTGTTCTATCCGTCTTTGCGGTGATGGATAGGACGTCGTATCGAAAGGTAGTTTAGAGAGTATTGTCTTTTCAATTCAAGCAAGCATCGTTTTCGATAGTCTCGGAGCGCCTCCCATCATAATCATGAGCTAGAATGTCCCAAACAACAAGATGAAAACACACATAATTTCGCTCAGAATATTCATTTGCACACGTTGCTGGGGACAATTGTCGATACGAAACTTTCAGGGGACAGGCCTGTGGGTACAGTTTACAGACAAGTAGGATTGCAGAGAGCATTCTAGTAAGGCCCCATAAAATCAAACCCAAAAGTTTCAAATTATGGGACATTGGCAAATAAACATATTTAACTGGCGTGAAGGTTCAAAAGAGTGATTAAAGAAAATGGGAGTGATTTTGTGGAAGCAGTGTAGAGATACAAAGGAAAGAAGGAAGGATGTCATAGCAGGCAAAAATGAACATTCTTCGGAAGCTGGAGAATACGCGAGTTCTGACGAAAATCAACCTATTTTAGGGAAATGATCGTGTTGATTCTTGGGAAAACAAGAATTTAAAAATGGAAGAAAAAGCTTGGGAATACAGCACTCGTCAAATCGTTCCGTGGATGCACATCTTTTAAATTTCTTCAACAAAAATCTGTTCTCGCGCTGGCCATTTCGACTCGGTGAATGTTTTTGTGAGATCAAAGTGACCAGTTATTTCTTTCTTGGGGAAGTCGGAATTGAAGTATTTGAACTTCTCAGAAGAGAAACCCTTGGACGACAAGTAGTCCACCAACGTTTGAAGGCTTTCAGATTTGCGGAAACGTCTCAAATCCTACAAATATCATATATGTTTGAAACTGTCGACGTTTATTTACCTGTCCACCTTCAGGAAGACGAAATTTAACATTGATGACGTCAGTTGCCGTAGCTGAAGGTTCCTCCGGGAGCCTAGAAGCGATAGTTTGTCGACGAAAAGCTTCCTCCTCTTCTGCTTTCATCTTCCGTTCTTCTTCAAATTTCTGCTGTTCAATCTCCCGCTGTTTGGCTTCGATTCTTGCACGATCAGCAGCAAGTGAAGCTTGGTACTCCGCTTCCTGTTGGCTACGGATCGCATCTCTTTCCTCACGCTCTCGTTTCTCATTAGTTTCGTTCAAGCGAATAGTAGTGTACTCTTCGACTCCATGACAGAGTTTTTCCACAACCTGCTCGCAAGTTTCTGTACCTTTACAGTAATCAACGAGACGGAAGGTATTCTTTTCGCGAACAACAATAACCATCAGAGGGAACGCTTCAACTTTGGTCATCGCCAAACGTTGAATTAGGTTGCGCACATCGCCTATATTCGCGGCTTGGAGAAACTCCATGAAATGAAGCAAGTTGGATCTGTAAATTAAACAAATCTATAAGAATTACCATCTTTAAAAACTCACTCGGTAGATATATCCCAAGGGAATACAACATACTGATGACGAATAAGCGACCAAACAGCTTCGCTACACATCACTTGTGAAGCGAAAATGTTGGAAGCGATGCTACGATCGTGGTTGATGTAGAAGACGAGTGGTCTACGTTGTTCGTGGTTCGGATGCTCGAATGCTTCCTTTATCGCATTCGGTAAGGTATCAGTATAGAAAGGTGGCAAAAATGCTTGAGTGGTTGGAGTGGAACAGAATCTCGAACTGAAGACTGACACGAAATTGCGGAGTGCATCAGGAACCGATGTGAATCCATCCGGAATCATAGGAATTCTTCCATTGTTCAACCTAGCAGTCTGAAATTTGGCATTGTGTTTTATTACAGCATTTGTTGATTGTGCGTGGGAGTTGCTGATATGTATTCATAGCTGCCGGGTTTTCTTAGCTACCTCAAAAAACTGATAAATTTTGCCAAAGCTTGGGTGAAAATTTCGAAATTTTTTTCTCTCTACATATGGCTCTCAGGGACTTTATCAGTTACAAAAACTTATACTTCCGTCAAATACAATTTTTTGCACAAACCTGCAATATATTGTTGTTCCACGGAACCAAACTGGTGAAAAAATCCCAGAAAATGGAAAACATTTTCAAATTCAGAATTTTGAAATTTAGGAAAAACTCAAGAAGAGTTGGATGCGTGGAATCTTACGACTAAATGCACTACGAGTATACAAACTTACGCCGACGACGATGAGTTGGATGAGTTGAGCGAACCGGGAAAAACTTTGAGTAGGGAAAGACTGAACAGGGAATGAAGTGACCAAATGAAAAAAAGGGACTGAACCGGGAATTTCGATGTTTCGTTATTTTTATCAAATCAGCTGTAATAATGTAATTTAAATAACGAAAAAACGAAATTCCCGGTTCAGTAACTTTTTTCCCTATTCGGTTACTTTATTTTCAGTTCGGTCTCTCCCTGTTCAGTATTTCTCTATTCAAAGTTCTTCCCGATTCGCTATAATCATCACTTTAGACAATGCTCAAAACACTCACCGATTGAGGTTCTATTATCGGGGCGTGATCATAATCATCGTACATCATATCATCATCGTCGTCACTGTCAACTTGGAAAACTGGGGCACTTTGTGGCACAACATGATCATTTTGTTGCATATCAACAAGTTGCGCTTCGACTGAAGGAGCCGCACGACGTCGCGTGGAACTTGTTGGGACCGCTGCCGAAGAGCTTGGTTCAAGGACTCTTCCTGTAATATAACGTTTGACAATATATTTTTTACTGATTTCTTTTTTTGAGCTCAGAGAGAAGATTAGGCACTCGGACATTACACAGCAATCCCACGTAACGAAAGAGGAAATTTTCGCTAGTGTTGGCCGCGTTGTGAACCATCATCATCATCATAGCTCTTTCAGTTCGACGCGAAGGTTCACTTACTCTGTCGGGGAATCGCTTGTCCTCTCCTTTGGGGCTCATTGTTTCCGCCGTGAGCAGTGTCATCGTTGATCTGAAATAAACCAAACGGTAACATTGAGAGATATTTATGTCGTTCAGAAATGTTCGGGATTCTTTTCGTTGACTTCAGATGCCAAAACAGTTGTTAGTCGGCGGGTCTCGTCACGAAATAAGATTTTCCCTCTTTTTTCGGTTCTGGACTGATTTTCTTCAATTTTTCTTATAGAGTATGACAGAACGGAGAATTTTTAACCGATTGATAATTAATTTGATCGAAAATATTTTCTTTTTCCTGTTCAAACTTTCCGATGTCGTGTTTTTGCGAGTAAAATTCAAAAATGTATTTGATGAAAAACTGAATGATTCTGGTGAAATTGACTATGAATCTCCGCTCTTTACGATTTCTTCGCTCTTTACGATTTCATCAGAAAATCGGTTCACGATCGAAAAAAAAACAAATTAAAAACCGACTGCCAAATTTTTTGGCGCTCGTAGAATGTAACTGTGGAGGTGACTAGTTTCAACTGCACAACCCTGGGAAGCTCCACACACCCGCAGTCTTTTCACCTGGTTATCGACCGTGTCTTCTTGATTTCTTGCACGACGACGTCCTTTAGCAGACGGCATATCTTCGCTCCTGGAAAAAACGTGTTATTTTATTTTAGGTCCGGATGGACTTATGTGAAGACTCTCTCAGGAATAGAGTTTGAATCTTCGGGAAAAGGCAACGTAAGCGGTGAATCAATGAAATGATCGGTACGACCATTGACTGTGGGCACCGGCGAGAGGAGCACGCAGAAACAACGCAGACAGACAAAGGGTATCCGTTGACCACAAGGAACACTGTGTTCTGTCTACACACTCTGTTGACTGCTGTTGCATCTGTGTCACAGATTTTGTGAGTTTCTCGAGCAGCGTGACATCGTTAGGAACTGTTCATGGAAATATGTGTGCTTTCCATGATTCAAATTTTGAGAAATTTAAGAAACATACTCAATATCAATAATTTCTGGCCTGCTATCGAAAGGAATGGTTCTTGGCGGCACCGTCTCGATAATTTCCGGGTCTTCTTGAATATCATCGGTGTCCTGCATGAGGTGCGCTTCAATCGCTCGTTCGAGATTCCAGTTAAGCGATGCGAGTGTGCCGACGGCAACATCGACGTCGTTCATATGAGTGAATTCCTACACAATGTATGCTTGTTCAAATACTTTTTCAGATACAAGCTCACCGTAAATTGTCTCAGTTTCTCTTTCTGGTCATCTTCTAAATCCAAATGATCCATATTGAGAGCAGAACCAAAAAAACAAGTTTTTTTGAAAGCGAAGTCGAATAAGCTCTTGTTTATAAATATGAAGTGGGTACCTGGAACGCCTGGATAATTATTGCTGCGAAACAGATACATTTTTGAGAATTTCGGATGAAAGATGGAGATAAAGCAATAGACAAGAGATATTTCTCGAGGCATCTAAATCTTAACTTGTGTCTTCAAATTCGATTTCAAATTAAAGAAAATCAATAAGCGAGAATATTCATGAGTGAGGGTTTGCGTCGCCTCTAGGCGGGTGGGACACCAGGCAAGCGCGCATATGGAAACTTAAGAACTCTTAAGAACTTTCAAAAATTGTGAGTTATAGAGCAATCGCCAGCAAAGCAATAACTGTATTTTGAGCTCGGCAACTCAAAAAGATCATGTGATCTCACTATTCCGATCGACTTGATGTTCAGCTCTTGTGACCTCAAAAGACATAGCAGCTGTGAGCAGCTGTGAAGTAGAAAAGAATATGTCACGAGTACAAATTCACGAAAAACGAGTGAGGAGAGCAGAGCGTTTTCAGGTTTTGTCATCAAATCGGTAGAAACTCATTCTGAACGCAAACACCACGACGCGAAAATACACCAAATACTCGAACGGAACAAATTTAGAAAATCACCTTAAAATTCAATAAATAAATAAAAATAATTACGGTATAACACCATCAAAATTTGAGAATTTCAAAAGATAATTCAGTCAGGCAAGTAGAGCATAGATACCTGGAGGGAAACACGAGATAAATATCAGATTTTGGACTGTACAGTTAGAGATATCTCGACAAATGCTGATAGCAAACTTTATCGAACAAAAACGATAGTTATCTGTGTATTAAACAGACCCAACAAGAATTTAGTAAAAGACAAAAAGAATACGATGTGATTAAAATAATGAAACCGGGACGCAAAAACAGAAAGAAGTTCAAATAAGAAGGGAGAGCTAGTAAAATGTGGATCTGTGAAGTTGGAACAAATAACACTAGCGAATTGATGATTAAATTCAGAGGTTAGTTGTCTATAAATCCTGTGTTGTCGTCCTTCCCCATCGTTGAACGGCAATCGAGACAGTACCATTCATCTTTCGGGCTCATTACGAGACCAACACAATCGAAATGAAACCATTCGATTCGACACTGGTGTAAGAAAAGATAAGTCATTAACAATTCAACCCTCATATTACCTCTTTATTTTCGCACTGAACCATCATGTCGGAGTTAGTGTTCTGAAATTACCCGAATGACGACAGCTTTTATCTATAATTACTCACCACTCCTCCACAAAAACACCATTCCTCAGCATCACGCTTTGTTTTCTGACGACTTTCTTTTTCACGATTGAACTGAATCATTTCAGTAACTCGGTCAGTTAGTCTAAATGAAATGTAGTTTAAATTTGGAAAACTTGTTTTGGAAGCAGGATAATAGCCTGTATTGGATACGACTGACTTTCTAGGTCTTCCGCTGAAACTGGTCTCGGCTATCGAACCGAACAGCATGTTGCGCTTGCGCCGCTCTGCCAGTTCGCCGCTGCTTGAAGATGATGCTGCCTACCGTGTCGTTGCATTTGTTTTTTAATTAGCTTTAGAAACTCACATTATTATTTCCCTTCGAGAAAATTGAATAAGTTGTGGGAGTCCCGGTCGACTGGTAGTTATTGCTATCAGACATGTTATTGGTGAAGTCTAAGCTATCGATAGTTTTATGACCAGCTGGATACATCTCCATTCCACAGAGATCAGCCTCAGTCACATCCAACGCTTCCATCATTCCTTTAGGGGGAGAAGGAAGCCCTTCCAGTTCAAAGCCTGGTATGAGAAAATCGAGAAGATCTTGATCGTCATCTTCTACTACAACGTCAAGTTTCTCTCCAACTTGACCCCACTGTTCGAGCCCATACTCTCCAAAATCCTCAACAATATTTTTCTTCATTTCGAGCGGAACTTTCGTGCGCTCTTCCTCCTGTAAACGAAGCTTCTCTTGCTTTTTCCGCATGTATTTCGACATTTTCTTCGGGTAATTTCCAGTGTCGTGCTCAACACTCGATCTGGTGCTAGAAAATGCCGACTGATTTTTTCCTCTGCTCGCGTTTATACGTGGTCGTCCTACTTTTTTCTTCGTCCTGGAATAAACCGTTATGTCAATTTCTCTTTCATGAAAAGTTACATTTCCTTTCCAAGCGGAGTTCCACTGCGAGTAGAATGCCTGTCATCGTCGGTCATAAAAGACATTTCACGAGTTCGTTTGGAAGATGGCAGAGCTGAGGAACACCGAGAGTCCTGCCTGCCAGACGTTTCACGGCTAGGGTCCACAATAGAATGGTAGAACTCTTCAAATTCATAATTCTGAGAGATGGCGAAATGCAAGCTTACGTTTCTCTCGCTGTTCCGTACATCCTGGGTTATCTATTTCCACTTCACATTTACAATGATAAGCGAGTTCAGACATTTTCGAATACACAGCCTGCACAGTGATCTGGTTCCGCTCAGCAAGTTCGACTTTACGCTCTGCCAGAACTCTCAGTTGTCCTTTCAGTTCGGCCAATCGACTCAGCTTTTCTGTTCTCGATTCTAATGGAATAGACACGTCGAAGATGAACTCTTCAAGTTTGCGAACTTCGTCGGTGTGCTTCGCTATCTGTCGGTCCCACTTTGCCAGTCTCTCTAGTCGTTTATTCATCTCATCATTCAATCCATCCAGCACTGTAAATCCACGTTAAGGCTAGAGGTTCCCAAAACAATTCGAACTCTTACAATCATGAATATCGTCCATGTAGTGCTGCATATTTGTCATTTTCCCAACCCGTTGTTTTTGTTTACAGAGTAGAAGGCTAAGCAAATGTTAATTACCTGTTGTCATTCAAGTTGAGGATCAGTAGAAAAGTATTTTCTTCGTCTGAACACGAACGCAGAGGTGAAAAGGTATAATGAAAAAAAGTTGTGATATAATTTATAGTGGCATATAATAGGGACACTGCACTCAAATGTATTCAAAGACTAGGTTCCGGTGTAAGCGTTAATGCAATAAATGGAAAAATAAATGAAGAACTGTGAGATGAGAAAGAACGACGTTTTGAGAAACCGTGAAATTGTGAGTGGCCAAGCCACATTTGCTTAAGAATAGAATAAGGCATCATAGTACAAGGCAAAGACGAAAAATACAGACAGTGCTCAAATTTGTCAAAGCTGAGAATGATACATGTGATATTCGATACTATTGTTTAGTTGTAGAGAAACAAATTAGAAATTGATCTAGTCCGAGTCGTCTTGAGCGTTGAGAAGACCGGCTCGTTCAGTGTCGTCGACAGGGGCGCTATTCTGCCGATAATAGTAGTATTGGGAGATGATTACCGCGTCGAAAGCACAACACCCCAGACTCCCAGCAAGCCAAGGAAGATGCCTGGAAAAAGAAAAGTTAAATATTTAACATTTCCTGGATCTGGCTCAGAGATGGCAGGTGACGAGAGGACGAGAGAGCACTGTGCACAAGAGAGAGCGCAGATAATCAGAGAAAACGTCGGCTGCTTGGCGCCTGGATTGCTGTGGCTACCGTATTCCAGGGCGCCAAGCAGCCGACGTCTGACGGTTTTCTCCGCGCTCTCCCTCGTGTGTGGCGCTCTCTCGTCCGCTCATCTTTTAAGTCTCTCAATTTCCCATGTTCCTTCATAAGTTACAAATAATTGTTTGGGTGCCACTAAAGACGCCGCTCGCCCATCTCTGATCTGGCTTCATATGCAGTCGAAAATAAAGTCATTGAAATCCTACCTCAGCAGGTACAACCATCCAGTGGTGGCCATGAGGACGGAAATCCCGTATGTGAAGTTGGCAGCAACAATAATGTAGAACATTGTGAGCGACAGCCCCTCACACGATCTATGTTTGTAGTTTTTGATTATCTGTGGAATTCTTCCCCCGAAGTAGCAAATGGCAGCAAGTGATCCAATCACATATCCGAGCATATCCGTGTAGCTAGTGAAAATAGGCCACATTTCAAGTATACCTTCGAGAGGGAGCCCCTTCTGACTGTTCAAATTTTCCAGAAACGATCTTTTCACTCTCACGGTTTCTGGTGTCAAGTTATCTAAGACACAGAATGATCCGATCGAAGCCAAAGCGAGCACGGGAACGACAATCGTATTTGACCTTGCCGTTGTAGTATTCTTGTGGTAAATTTTTGCGTAATAGCCGTATTGAGCCCAAAGAATGAGATCTTGAAAGATGTAGTACACTCCGATGATCTTCTGGATCGGCTGTTGGTTTGTGAGTATCGCTCCAAGCATGTTACAGGTGTCTCCAACCAGCCAGAAGAACAAGAAAGCCAAAGAGAGACCTTCGCACTTCTTTGTTTTATAGTTCTGTAACAGCTGCGGAAAAAGTGGAATGAGCCACAGAGCAAGGGAGACCAGTCCGATAATGAAACCGATTAGCTTTATGTCCGTGTCAACACAATCAGTGAACACCTGAAAGACAAATTACTGATATCTTTGGAGGCTCAGAAAAACTTCAGAAACAACTCACGTCTTTGATCCACTTAATTCCTTGAGTACAATTAACATCGTCTTCAGCGAAGTCTGCAAAATCACTCAAGCCGCCCTTCTTCATTGCTTGGAAGCAATACTGAAAGAAAACTGTTTCAATTGTATGAAGAACATCCCTTAAGTTACGAAAATAGTGAAGTTCATCAAGAAGAATCTCAGATCGCCAATGAAGAAGCGCATTCAGAGATTTTTAGTATTTGTAATACTATTTAGAAAAATCATCGATAGACGCGCGTAAAACAAGAGAAACAGATACAAATCGATTATTGCAGATTTTTTAGTCATGGAAATGGTCGTTCAGCAGAGCACGATTGCGGTTTCACCGAAAACCTTATCACAAATATTTACCTAATCTGCAACTGCGTAAGATAACATAATCTGAAAAAGTGGGAGTTGAAAAAAGACAATAAACATCGCATTACAATAAAGCGTCAATTAAATTTTCAGCAAAAAGTAAGATCGTGGAAAGAAACAAATCCGTTTTTTTTTCAGAAAACAAAGCTCCAAGAGAAGTAACCATTTATAATGTAAAGCTTTTTCAGAGAATCGTACCAGAGGATAAACCGCAAGGGGGCCATACAAGAATTTATCCGTGAGATCGCGGATAAATTGGAAAATCATGAAACAGACAGTAAACAGGGATACTAAATCACCGATGAAAACCAGCAAAACCAAATTAGAAGTAGTCTTTTTTTCAAATAATAGAAAGAGATCCGAGTTTCAACCGACCCATATACAACAATAAAGTGAAAAGTCGATAATAGGGATGAATTGTACACTGAGTAACGATGAGATATCCGACAAATTGACCTATGCAACATGTGCTACTGGACTGCCTGCTCAGGCATAACCGCACATTCGTCTTCCTCGTCATAATCGTCACCTTGATTAGAAGTGATAGCGGTGTCACCCACGTCTACGTCTTCTTGTTGGTCCAAAGATAAGAGCATCTTGCGGAACTGAAATTTATCAATTAACCCGAGTTTCGAAAACTTTTATACCGATGCAATCTTTTCAGCCAAGAAAGCTACATGCTGGAAAGATCCTCGTTCGTGTGGGAAATTCAGAGCTTCTAGAGTCGTAATCGGTTTGAAAATATGAATATTTCTTCTGGTTACAGCTTTTTCATAAACTTTCACCGCTTCCGAAGGCAAGTATTCAGCAACTTTTCTGAAACAAATCACTTCGTTAGTGGTTCTGAGCAGAACTTACGTTTCATTGAATCCGTACAGCAACATAAGGAAAGATCGAACATAAAGGAGAATAGATGGAACTTGACTAGCCAAGAAAAGGTTGTGAAAAGTCTCAGTTTGGTTCAAGTTTGATAATCTGTGCATGAGATGTTGATCATTGAAAACGACGTCCTCGTCGTCAGTTTCCGCCATTTGAAGATGGTACTTATACTGCACAAGCAAGGATTGCCCAGTTTGTGCTACGTTCTGATCGATCTGCCGGATAACGTAGAGAGGTTCGTCAATCATCTGGTACGGGAACATCGCCAAATTATCAGCGATGAACAAGTACTCCATCAAGTCAGGCTTGTCGTGCGTTTCTTCACTGAACAGTTTTACTACAGCTTGAAGAAAAGATCTCCGCTGTTGTCTATTTGTTCGGAGACTTTGGTAGAGTCCACTCAGAACAGCCATTCCATCGTGAGTTTTCTCGGGAAGAGCATTGGCTTGAGTGTTTACTGTAATTAACAAGGTTAAACAAACGGGCTAATATACAAAAAACATACTGTGGAAATCACAGAATCGGAAGCCTCTAACCGTTTTTTCATGTTGACCTGTCTCTTGTCGTAGTTTCTGATGAAGACTATAGGAGAGGCGGACTCCTTGCATCGCCTTGCTCTGCACCATCCCAGAATATTTAGAGTCGATGTCTTTTAACAGGATATCAATGCGATTACGAATAACATCGACCGGATCAGTAGTCATTGCGATAAGAGTTGGGATAGATGCTCCAGGCGTCACAAGTCCTTGATTCAAAGTTAGCCAAACAACTTGTACTGCAGCTCTACGCAGAGTCACATCCGAGTCAATGTACGATTCGAGAACTGCCTTCCAATACTTCTGAATGACCGAAGATCCGAGACCTGATCCACTAAGCTCCATCTCTTTTAAGTTCTGCAAATCCTTGTTCTCCTCCCAGTTTTCATGACTCGCTGCTAGCTTTTGTTCCTCGCATTGCAGGAACATCTCCAGGTTTTGAAGCACAAGAATTCTCTGCTGGAGCCCGTGAGTCGATCCGTTTTGAAGGATATCCAGATACGTTGTTTGCAGCTGCTTCTTGGTTAGATAGGACGAATGTTGCGCACAAAAATGGCCTATAAGTACAATTTCAAAATATCTTATTGGGGAAAAACTGACCCAAAGCTGTTAAAGCTTTTTGCCTTATGCCGCCGCGGTTGTACTTCGAAAAAAATTCTAGTAATACGAATACTTTTTCTTTCAAAGTAGTCACTTGAGCTTCATCAACTGTGTCCACTTTCAAGCTCAGTAATTTTTCGAAACTGAAGTATCGGGAAAGCACTCCAATACTAAATACCGATCTCGACAAAATCGCGTACATCTTCGGATCCAGATCGTACCTTGGATCACTGTCAAAACTTTTTTTAATAATCTCCAAGTGCTCTGAAGAATATTTTACACGTTTACTATCTTTGAAAAACTCACTAGAATACGTGTTAAAAAGTTCCATGGTTTTTGAGGCGCCTCGATTGAACTTGCGATAGATTGAAGCTACACATGCCACGGCAGACACAACTAGAGCCATACCGTTGAACATAATGACTTTAGACAGATTCTCATCAATGGAATCCAGAATGTGAGGGCTGGGGAACGGAACCAGTGGAATCACTCTTTCAAGCATCCCAATCATCTCTTTTGTAACTTGATTTTCAGTGTTCGACTTGGCTCCTGTGAATGTGAGATACGGTAGTAGAACTTCTACGTGACTTGTGAGTAGATTCGATCGGACTTTGCTGAACATGGCCAAAGTTGACAAGTATGACATGTACTTCTCTTCTCGCTCTTTCAATATCGCCATCTCATTTTCAGATTCTGTGACATTTTTATCTCTTGATTTCCTCATCTCTAAGTTCAAGATGTGGTCGACCAAGGAATCAATAATTTGCTTTACAGCAATCGACATGGCATTGTCTTGACCATTTTTGACGATGTGCAAGATGAGCATCTCGAGATAGTCACTCATCGCATCTTTGATACAGTGCTGCGCAACACTGCACATAGTGGTCACTTTTGTTGCAACTGCATTGGGATTGATTCTAGGATCAACCGGCTGGAACCATAGCATAGTGAATGTTTCGTAAACGAGCTTCTTCACGCCTTCCTCGTCCGTCACTCTTCTAATCATTCGAGATAGCATGTCCGGAATCATTTCGAACTTCGGGAACTTCTCGCAAATTTCTCTCATGATCCGAATCACTCGCTTTCTCACGGCTACACCAGTATCCAATATTCGCTCGGCAATTTGACTGTAGTATTTTCGGACATAATCTTCATCATACAGGACGAATCTTCCGATCAGATCAACTGCAGACTCTCGAACTTGGGCGTGTGAATCGACCATCCTAGTATGAACTGCTTGCTGAACGTCTTCCTGAAACTCAATAAATGAAATACAACCGAAAAACATGTTGTTACCAGAATCAATACTTTCGAGTCAGCTTCAATAATTGAGCTCAGGCATTTTAAAGCTTTCGATCTTAAAGCCACTACAGTTTCGCTTCCCGCTCCGAATACAATCTGTAATACAAAAGAGAACATAAGAAACTTATCTTACAAACCAACGAAACTCACGTGCTTGAGATACGTCTCAAAAGAATGACTAAACTCTCTGCTTTGAGCCAAAAACTTTACTGCCCATCTTGCGTCAGAGTCGAGCATTTTGACCCTGTTTGATTTTTCCAATCTTCGTTTCAGTTCCTTTTTATCCAAAAGTTTGGAAAGGAACATTTTCATTGCGATCCCTTTTTGAACTAGCCGATCATACTTTTTTTCAGCCTTCCGGATTTCCTTTAAGAAAGTATTGAATATCATATAAGTTTTAGAGGAAGATCTACCTTCTCAGTCTCTTTCGACGATAAGTTTTCGTTATGTTTGATTCTAGCATTATCGATGTCTTCCACAGTCTCTTTGTACCATTCTCCGACATAAAATGTGCATGCAAACATAATGATATCCGAAGAATTAGAGATCACTAGATAATCGACTAGAGAACTTTCTAGAATTTTCAGTTTCTCGTTGGTCGTTAACTGAAAAAAAGCATAAGTCGGTTACTCATATAAAGCTTGCCTCGGAAATATCAACTGAATTATACGAATCATATTGGAGCTCACTCCTGTCATCCAGCAGAAACAGTGCTTTTTTGACAACAGAGTCCAGTCTTCTTTCGTTTGTTGCTTCTTTCATGTCTTTTCTTAATCGAGCAGTAATATTGCCGAGATAATCCAGAGATGCTTGTCTGATCGTCATGTCCGTGGACTTTGATCTTAAAATGATTACTCTAATTACAAATCGTTCGTTGATTTTTCCATACCTGAAGTTTTTCACTAGTAGAGATCCAAGCGCAGTCAAAATCATTTCTGCAGCTGGCCATTCTGGTGAATACAACGCGGAAAGCAGCTCAGTGAGAAAGTTAGAAAATAAGATTCTATAGTCTTCTTCACCGTCCATTTTGCTCCCTTTCTGAGAACATTTAGCGAGAAAGCCGTTGAGGAAAGCATTTGTTACTTTCGAAGCTTGTAGGAATGAGTCTTTAACCAGACCTTCTTCTTTCTTACTCCTTTTTGCGGCGTCCTCTTCATCCACATGCTTTTTGTATCGAGGAACTTTGATTGTACTTTGAACAAGTTGAATGAACAGAGCAGTCGTTGAAGAAATCCAACTTCCATCAGGCAATACATAACCGTTGTTTGTGTTCTTCTGTGAGAACTGAGGGGCTCGGTGCAGAGAAGATAGCAAGTCTGTGATGATAGAGTATCGGAGAGAATCATCAGCCCGGGTAAATGTGTTGGAAGCCAAAAGCATTGCAGATATCTGGAGGGATCCAACGTTGGCAACGAAAAATGGAGTGAGTGAAATCGTCGCGATGTTATGTACAGCAGCGTCAGGAACTGAATCTGATTTCACCAGAACTGCTAGTAAGGATATGATCTCCGTCAACCGTTCATAGATGTATTCGGTACTTCGGTCACGATTACATGTTCCTATTTTTTTGCGTCGACGGATATCATCATTACCACGGTCTGTAAAATGGAGCAGTGTTTGAAGATCTAAGGTTGAAATCAAATTTTACCTTTTCTTTTGTTGTTCGCCATTTTGTAGACACTGTCAGAAGCTGGATAGATTAAATGAACAAGGAGAAGCCTGACTAATCCGATCGAGCGTTCTATCACATCTTCAATAATAACCTGTTTGTGCATTTTGTGGCTCGACATCACATTCAGAGCAACAACTGCAGCATCTACAGCTCTCCGAACCCGCTCTTCGCAAATTTCTTTTTCTAGCACATCTGATGTGTCGATGTCATCATCACATGGGATCAAAAGTCGTTGATTGTCTGCAGAGATTGCATCACGCATATTCCGATCGAGCATGGTGATAAACTTCATAAGACGATCAGGTCCAATGTTATGGAGAACGTGGTTTTCACGAAGACGCGTGGATCCTCTCCGAAGCTCTTCTAAAACAGACAACTCGATACGAAGATCGGAATCAATTTCATCAAGCTCCTCTTCATCTTCTTCTTGATCAATTTCGTCATCACTTCTCTGTACATTTGTACCAGACTTCCTTTTCTTCGGTGGAATTTTTAGTTCAGACTCCAAACATTCACACTGCTCCAAAATAGCGTCAACGGATTGACAGAAACGTGAAAAGGTATCATTATCTGCGAGAGCCTGTAAACTCCATGCCGTTGCGTGCTCTTCGTCGCTTTTCCTGTTCTTTTCTCGTTCATGTTTCAGACGTAATCGCTCTTGCCATTCTGCATCCCTCGCATCAAGGACGTCAGTTGGAGTTGGAGATCGGTCTCTTCGTTCTTTCTCCTTGTCTTCCTTTCTCCGTTTTTTTCGAGTTTCGAAAAAGTGATGAACGTCGTCTTCTGTGGCTGATAGTCCCGTAACACTCGCTGGTAGTTTTTCACCTGCTTCCATAGCCGCAATTAAATCAAGGTCTCGTTGCAAATCGTCGTCCTCATCATCGGATTCACGCTGGCGCCTTCTTCCTCTTCTTCCACCATCAGAAGGAACGAAGTTGTCAGTTAAGGAATCATACAAATTTTCCACCATGTCCCGTTTCTTCCTCTGATTACCGCCGCCGGCTTTAGGAGCTTTTCCTACTGACATCATCTGTCTTCGTTTTTCGATCGAAATTGGAGCAGCAGGAGAATCAACTGAATGACTGGAACTGTGATTTGGCGAACGCGTTTCGTGAACTGGCTCCACGGGAATGTAGGCTGACGTAGCTTGCAGAACTGAACTCGTTGTAATGTCTGTCATCATAAGATCTTCGTTCTCTAGCAGTTCTAGATCATTGTGCGAATCAACATCGAGAGCACTATTGTTATAGCTCACAACCGCTTGGATTATGGGAGGAAGCTTGTCCAGGAACAAATCATTACTTTCTTTGTCGTCTGGACGAAGTTTATCCATTCGTGTCACTCTGAAAGCACAGTTATTATAGAAAAAAAAAACATTTTTCTTACATGTCATCCACAATCGTAGAGCTTAGTAAGCTGCTAATTTGCGAAATCATTGCTGGGTCGCAGGAATTCAGAATGTAGCCATCTCTCTCCATGTCAAACACTTGCGGAAATGAAGAATCCGTCATACTTTCGTAAGGGAACGGTATCATGTCCAAGACTGAAATCGGCATTTCAGAACCAATGTACTGACTACTGATAATACTTACAGTTAGGGAGGAAATGCGTTCCGACAAGTGTTAGTGGCTGTGAAATTTGGGCATATCTCCCTTCCATGCCACTCTTTTGTTTTTGTACTTCACCATCCATCTTGTGCCGATCCTCAGCAAACTTTCGAATTTTTTCTTTCTCGACTCGCTCTTTCTCTTCTGCAATTCTGGTCTCCTCAGCTAACCGAGCAGCTTCAGCTAACTGTAACAATTTTTTCAAACGTTTGGAAAAATACAAGTTGCTATTACTCTTTTCACTTCTTCCTGTCGTTCTCTTTCCATTTGCTCACGCAATCTTTGTTGTTCCTCCTGATAGCGTCGCTCGTCAAGAACTCTCTGCTTTTTTAGTTCTTCCGCTCTTTTCCGTTGCTCTTCCAATTCCTGCCTTCTCTTCCGTTCTTCTTGTTCTTTTTGTTCTCGTTCAATCTGACGACATTGCTCTGCATACAGCTTCTGTTGCGAATTCAATGTAGTTTGTTCAAACAGCGAAGATGCTTGGTGGTGGAATTGCTGTGGCTGCTGTATTTAATATTTGAAAAAAGTTGTTGTTGGTATTTAGGAACACTCACGATTTGATGTTGTGACGACTGCCTTGGCAAAGGTGGTGCTTGGCGGGAACTTTGCTGTACAGGAAGTTGAGGTTGCACTTGGTGTGACTGCTGCTGGTGCTGCTGCATTAACTGTATAACTTGCTGCTGTCCAACAGTAAACATTGAAGGGATGCCATGGTGAAGCTGCTGCTGCTGTGGTTGAGCTTGATGATGCTGAAGAACAGGCTGCTGTTGTTGCTGCTGCTGCATCAAATAAGGGTTGTTGAAGTCAAATAGCTGAAGAACCATAACAGTATAATCTCGATTTTTTGGTATAAATTTTTGAAAAACCTGATTGTTTGCAGCATAATTCATTCCAAAGGGGAGGTTGAGGTACTGCTGCTGCAGAATCATAGGATTGTACTGGCCAGCAGATGACGGTTGCGGCATGTTGTGTGCAAAGGATTGGTTCGCCGGCATGTTGTTGAAGTTCCCATGTCCGTTGTTGGAAACCCCATTGATGTTTTGTAGGTTATTCGGATCCATGTGTCAGAGATCGATTCGATTTCATTTGAAATAATTGGCCTAAAGATAGGTTTGATGAATAGAATAGAAGTTTTAAACAGAAGCTTCAAAACACGGTTTATAAATCGAGCGGCATGAGGAAAAGACAAGAATTGTTTTGTGCAAGCGCGCTTTGTGGAGACTCCGCCTCTTTTGGCAACTGCCGCATGCTCTTATTTTGCAATTCCATCGCGCAGTTTTCCTCAGGTTTTTTATTCGTCGGAACACATCGTACGAGGCCTCGCGAGGAAGCATCAAGAATGAGATAGAAACGCAGACAGCCTGGTGGGAGACGCGCGGGCAGCGTCAGACTGCTCTCTTCTTCCTTTCAAATCTCTTCGTGCACAAGCCTGTGGTCACTGACTTCTCAAAGTCTCCGGCTTTGCCCGGAATGTTTTCGTTTTAGTGAACGTTGCTTCTCATCGTTTCCAAAAAGCGAATGGCTCTTGCAAAATCCAGCTCATCGTCATATTTTTTCATGTAGCTGCAACCTTGCAATCTGAATGTCTTGAGAATTATTTGTCTCTTCAAGACGTTCATTCTCAGACGTATTCTAAAGAACGTTATGTCTTTAAGCTATACATTGTGATTCGAATTTTCAGTGTTCAACATCGTTTTACAATGAGCCGTCCGAACGTCTTTTTTGATATCACTATTGGAGGAAAGGCTGCCGGCCGTATTGTTATGCAGGTTCGTGTCACTTGTTTTTTTTTTTGCATGTTCGAATCTCGTGTCAATTCTAGCTTTATGCCGATGTTGTTCCGAGAACCGCCGAAAATTTCCGTTGTCTTTGCACTGGCGAGAAAGGCGTTGGAAAGTCTGGAAAGCCTCTCCACTTCAAAGGATCCAAGTTTCACCGCATCATCCCGAACTTTATGATCCAAGGCGGAGACTTTACTCGCGGCAACGGAACAGGGGGCGAGTCGATCTATGGCGAAAAATTCCAAGATGAAAACTTCAAAGAGCGCCACACGGGACCGGGAGTACTCTCCATGGTATGGGAAACCAATTTGACCTCAGCTATAAATGTCCTATTTCTTCAGGCTAACGCTGGACCTAACACTAACGGATCTCAGTTTTTCCTTTGTACTGTAAAAACAGAATGGCTTGACGGCAAGCACGTGGTTTTCGGACGCGTCACTGAAGGATTGGATATTGTCAAGGCCGTCGAAGCCAACGGAAGTCAATCCGGAAAGCCGGTTGCGGAGTGCGTGATCGCTGATTGCGGTCAACTCTAAACATCTTGTTTGACAATTTAAAAAAAACCTATATATTTATGGTGTCTATTTTTACCAAATATACTTCATTATAAAACTGCGAGATCTTGTTTCATTCTCAACCAGCCGGGCTGCGCCGGCTTGAGCCGCCCCTTCTTTCTGGTGCTCAACTGTATTCATTTCTTTCACGTCCAAAAAGAAGAATTGGAGAAAATTGACGTGTCCGACTTCCGATTTTTAGAAATGAAAAAGCAAAAATGCCCTTGAAAAACAGATTTTCGGCTCACGAGAGCGCCAAACTGAACTTTACTGTTCAAAATTTAGTCGTGCATCATCAGGCGGACATTCCTGACCTTCCCACAAAATCTGGAACCAAACGGTCCAGTCATCTCTAAGATCCTACGGCGGACATACATACAAACAGACAAACACACAGAATTTGTCGTTTAATATTAGTAAGATTATTCAGTTCGAAACTCTTAACAAGTAAAATGCGTTTACACATCAGACTTTCCAAACGCTTCAACTATTTGAAGCATGCTTGCATATGTGCCAGTAGTAAACCCAACTAAAGCGAACGCCATTAGGAAAATGTTACGAGCCCACACCCAAGCCGTCAATTCTTGTCTGCAAAATATAAGTACTATTGACTCAAAGTTTAAAGATCACCTGGAGTAGCAACAAAGAAGCTCTATGAGCGGTGGGAAAACAAGTGTGAGCGACGTTCCAGCCACACTTCCCACAAGAGAAATAAAAAGAGCTAGATGCGGAATGAGTTGAGCCATCGCACCTGAAATTAAAGAAAATTTTTTCTAATTTCGTGTAATAAATTTCTAAACTGACAAGTCAGAAGAACTCCGCCAAAACGGATCGCATAAATCATAGGCTCCTGCTTAGTCTCCACCACCTACAAATTTTAACCGGAAATTATTTAGTTAGCTCAATCCGTTCGATTGTTATCCAAAAGGGTTTACCTTTCTTTTAATCCATTTTTCTACTCTCTCCATAGGTACGTAAAATTGCAATGGATAGGAAACCAGAATACAGAGAACAAACATAACCTTGATAGCTTGGTAGAATCTGAATGAAATCTATTTCTTGCAGAAAGTTCTGACGGCTAACGGCGTTTGAGGAAGGTTGAGTGTCAGAGTATCTTTGATGTTGTTTCCGTATCTTAAAAAGCCGAAAAAACCGACAATCATGTACATCAGAAGGACCAGAACACAAGAAGTGTTCAAAACACCATTTGGCGTGATGAAATGGATCGGCTCATTCATCTGGTTCTCGATTGGAAGAACAACTGCGACACCTTCGAATGCAAACATAACAGTTCCGAAAAAAAGAGGGAGAGACTCAATGGATCCGAATGCTGGTAGTGATTTCCACGGTTGCCATTCCGAAAAAAGATCGGCCAGGACAATGGCCACTGCGATCAAGTAGACAAAGTTGGCGATGGCAGCCAGTGGAGCAAGTGCTTTGAGTTCTCTGATTGTACATAGAGCACTGATAGGGATGAGAAGAAGGGCAATCCAGCCGGCTTGGGAGATGTGAATGGAAGAGGTCTGATCGAAAAATTGTTTCAGGTTATCCGCCATAAACACAAAGTAAACACAGCAGAATCCAAATTGAGCCACGAACATGTTGATATTGACCAGCTGTTTGAAAAGATAACCATGTCCCTTAATCCATGATGGCCCGAGTTCCACAGCACATCGCATCACATTGGCATAGTCCATCCGTTGTTCGCGCTTTCTGAATTTACCTGGTTGTTGTTCACAATTAACATTTGAAATTAACAAGTTGAGTTTCCTATCCTTACATGAATGTTATGTAGTGTTGTCCGAAGATGAGCTGGCGGGTACAGTAAATACAGATCAAACAGATACAAGCGAGCAGAATCAAACCGAGCCACAAACCAGAATGTTTGAATGCAAGAGGGAGAGAGAGCATTCCGGTGCCCATCATCACTTTGATCATGTGAATGAGGGCTTGATCAGCGGAAATGGACCGTGAATCCCTCACTCTGGATCCAAACATCTCCTGCATTGTAGGCTGATGGGAGCCGCGCAGAGGTAGAAGTTCGTTTCCACGAGGGGTGCCGTAAGAGGAAACAGACATTGTGTTCCTTTTGGTTTTTGAAAATTCAGTGTCTAATAATTAGACTTTAATTACTTGAAGGCGAATAGCGAAGTTGGTTGTGCATAAGTCGTTAACAAACAAGAAATTGATAAAAGTAGGTTGGTGATAAGGCAGCTCGCACGATAAGATGTAATTCTATGTCAAAAAATGTTTCAAATTCATAGTAAAAGAAATATGGAAAAAACTGAACAACTATAAATAGTTCGATCGATATTAGCATCTAAATTTCAGAGCCGCTATCTGTGAGGATTACATAGCCATTATTTGAGCTTCAGAACGGGGACTGATTCATGCTAAAAAATAATTTACTTTTTGGTTTTTCCTGGATACGTATTCAACTGCATTCAATGGGATCGTTAACCGTTTTCATTTCTTCTCATTGAAGTGAGAGGAGACTTCATATCACCGTTGTGTCTTTTCCTCTCATCTCTCGCCTTGTGAAACTTCACAGTTTCGTCATGATCATCCATCATTCTACTAACATATACACTGCTATGATATAGACATTGCTAAACTTATAGTAATTCACGGGCATCATAAAAGTTTCAAAATGAGCATCGGAATCGATCTTGGTACCACTTTTTCATGTGTAGCTTGCTATCAGGGTGGTCGAGTTAACGTCCTCGAGAATGATAGTGGTTTGTTATTCGGAGTTTTACGTCATTATCACTATTAGTTTCCACAGGATCAAGAACAACTCCTTCTGTTCTAGCTATAGATGAGGATGGAGAGTGGCTTACAGGTCAACACGCCAAAGATGTTATCTCGAATGCAACGAATTGTCTCTTTGGTAAATCTGAATCTGAACGCAACTGATCAATTCTGAATGAACTTAGATGTAAAAAGGATCATCGGCAGAAGGTATGATGACGTATTTCTTCAACGAGATATGACGTTGTGGCCTTTCCAAGTGGAACCACATGAAGGATTACCATATCTTGTCGTTCGAAAGGGCACAAAAAGATATCAGTTCTCTCCTGTATCTGTTTCCGCACAGATTCTAGAGTCTTTGAAAAACAATGCAGAACGGAAACTGGGACGTGAGGTCACAGGGGCGGTAATCACTGTCCCTGCCTACTTTAATGCGTCTCAAAGGAGAGCAACAGAAGAAGCTGCTGAAATGGCCGGGCTGCGAGTGCTCCGTATTTTGAATGAGCCGACCGCTGCAGCCATTGCATACAGTTTGAACGGACAGAGGTTGTCCCGAAGAAACATATTGATTTACGATCTTGGAGGTGGTACTTTCGACGTTGCTGTTGTTAATGTTGATGGCCCAAGAATAACAGTCAAATCAAAAGGAGGAGACACACATTTGGGTGGTCAGGATATTGACAACATTGTGATGATGAAACTAATTCAAGGGTTCAAAGAGAAATCCGGAATAGATCTGCATGGCAACTACAAATCTTTAAAGCGACTGAGGAGAGCCGCAGAGGTGGCCAAGGTTACACTATCGGCGAGTAATACAGCTCGAATCGAGGTGATCTAACAATTCTGATGGTATCTACTTTGAACGCTGTAATTTGTAGTTAGACTGTATCGACGGGTGTAGAGATTTCATATTCAAAATCACTCGTTCGGAGTTTGAAACATGGGTGGAGGATTTACTATTAGCAACAATGGTTCATGTTGAGAGAGCAATCCGCGAAGCTAATCTAAAAAAAACACAAATAGATGAGATTGTACTAGTTGGAGGGTCTACTCGGATACCACTGCTTAAGAATATAATAAGATCCGGTTTCTCAAACTCCACCAGAATCTGTGAATCCATTAATCCAGACGAAGCAGTCGCCTATGGGGCTTCTGTTATGGCGGCTGTTCTTTCTGGTAGGTCAAATAACTCGGTTACAGTGTGAGTCAGTTTCTAAAACAGGAGTGGAAGATGTGCAAGATATGAGGTTGACTGATGTGATTCCAATGTCAATTGGTATTCAGTGCAATAGAGATTACATGTCTGTTCTCATCAAAAAAGGAACAATATTTCCTTGTACAAGGAAGAAAACATTTATAAACAGTGAAGATTATCAAACGCATATACATGTCCCTATTTATGAAGGTTTGATACGATACTTGATCTCTTCCCATTTGAAATGATTTCAGGAGAGAGAGTTCTGTGCTCCCAGAACAGGCAACTCGGCGAGATAGGCTTGACTATTCCCCCCACTAGACGAGGAGAATCGGTCATTGAAGTTAGCTTAGAAGTAGATCATAACGGGATCCTTCAAGTTACCGCACTGGACACATTATCCAAAAGTGCGGTATCGACCACGATTGTTTATGACCACTGTACCTTTACACAGTTGGAGATTGATCAAATGACAGGACAGAGTGAGGAAGACCGATATCACGATGAGCATTTCCGGCAAAGGTACAAGCAGTTACAAAAAAGCGAGGATATGGCTTATGATTACAAATACAGGTTGGAAAAGATCAGAGTAAGAGGATATATAGCTAGATTTCTCAATTTTGGCACATGTTCAGGGAACAGTAGAAAAAGATAAGTTCACTCTGTTAATGGACACTGTTGACCGAGAAATTTCCTGGTTGTTGCTATTCCCGAAAGTTCCCTGCCAGGATTACCAAAGCCGACGTCGTGCTCTTAGAATGAAAGTGTATCCAACCCTTTTTCTCAATCTCTCGTTTTTTTGAAGTATTGTTCACAAAACTTTGAATGAAGTTCTTCACTACGATCAGCCATACACTCTTAAACTGATCCTCGAGGGGGAGTTCTCTTCTCATTTCATTGAAGAAACGACAACATTTTGCCATGCTCTCCCTACCTCTGCAATACCCTATGGTGTAATCTCTGCCGTTCGTTGATCCTCCGCTTCTTATATCTTCTTCTCTTGTTGCCGTTACGTTTTTCATATGCCACCTGACGGTTTTCTGCCATCCGCGACTGCTGCTTCTCACACGATTTTCTTGATTGAAAACTTCTTAGCTAAAAAATGAGAGAAGTTCTTTTGTTATTATTCGTTTTCCTGGATATAGTAGGGTAAGTTTCAACTTTCAAAAGATTTATAAGGAATTTAACTGTTTTTAAGAACTCAAAAGGCTCTCCATTCCCGTAGAATTGGAACTGAAGGACAAATTGTTGGCCGGATCCTTTCGGAGTACGATGCAAACAGTAGACCACCTGTCAGGGGTTTGTAAAGATTCAAAAGATCGGAAGAACTTAAAGGTCATATCAATAATTATTTGAAGAGCATGCTGAAAACTCTGCGATTCTTGTGATCACCAACATTTTTATCAATAGACTCATCTGGCACAACAATCACGCTGTAAGACTTTCATTGTCACTTTTGGAAGACTTTCTCGTAACAGCAAATTTAAGGAAGTTGATCTCTATCTTCGTCAGCAATGGCAAGATAGCCGACTGAAATACGATGTTGACACGCGGGAGGGAATAGAGGAAATCCGCCTGCCGACAAACCGCAGAATCTGGGAGCCAGACACCTATTTTACATCAGGAAGAGAATTGAGTCGGAGTGAGAAAAACTCTAAGAATATCATCGTAGAACCAAGTGGATATGTCCGTAGTTCTGAAAGGTTGTTCTATTTTACAAGTGAAGAAGTTAATATTTTTTTCTCAGAATCCTTTTGGAATTACCGTATACCTATGGAACAATGTTTCCGTTCACAAACTCAAGACAGTTCACAATCAAACTTGGAAGCTGTAAGATATTTAAAAGTCCTCTGAAGAAATACTGTAATGTTTCGGTTTCAGACAACTATGATATTGATGATATTGTGTACTTATGGGCAAACTCTCCTCCACTTGTAAACCCAATCGAAGTTTCTGGAGATCTACTTAAGGGAGATCTGACATTTGAAGAAGCTAATGCAGGAGATTGCGTTGGGAACTACACCGTTGGAGTTTTTTCGTGTATTGATGCGAATGTTACTTTTTCGGCCAGTACTCTTTCTGGCCTTATGTCTTGGTTCTTGCCTTCTCTATTCCTGCTCATAGGATCCTGGCTGCACTTCTGGATCCATGGCAGCTGGTCCGTTCCCAGATCTATCTCGGCTGCCGTTCCATTCTTCATTCTTGCTGCATACTACGTATGTGCTTGTTTTTGAAAATAGTGTAAAACTCTTACTACACAGATTTTCATGAGCGAAGATTCTTACACTCATGCTCAAGGAGCGTGGCTTGGCTTTTGCTTGATTTTAACTTTCTTCTCATTTGTCGAGTACTTCCTTGTTATTGGATGCGGAGGGAAACGATCAATCCGATATAAAACGCTTGGAGGACAGGAGGAACATCCGATGGGCGCAGCCAAAGAAACAGTCGAAGTTGCGTACAACCAGGGCTGTTCCTCATTCAGTAACAACAACGGAATTGATGTCATCGCAAGGATCCTATTTCCAATTGTGACTATTCTATTTCTTGTTATCTACTTCATTTTCATTGTTTGAGAACGTTCTAGAACATAACTCACAGAAATCAGATCAAATTAGTATAGATATATGTTTGAAAAAAGGTTTATTCAACAATTTTTATAAATAAATATTTTAAGCGTGTTCAGTCGATCGAACGAAAATCTATAATTGAAAAAACTAGAAAACAACAAGAACATGATTAGTTAGTTCCAACAAGAAAGTTGACCTTAGGTGTTAACTAATAAGCAGGAAAAAAATATCACCGGAGCAAAAATAGGCAGAATTAATAAGTCATGAAATGTTTACCAATCCTCGTCGTTTCCTCGATTCCCTTTCTTATTTTTCTTTTTCTGAGTTTCCACTTTAGTGCTGAGAAGTGTTGCATGACCAGTTTCTTCAAGGTGTGCAAAAAGCTTTGTTCGACTTTCAAAAGTCTGTTTGCACTTATCACAAGAAGCTGGTTGTAGATTGATTCTGACTGCAACATGTTCTTCGTCATTTTTGACTTTTTTTTTGTCTGCTGCAATTGTCTTCAGTATTATCCCTTCCATCATGATCACAACGAACCTCTTCTTTTTTTCTTTTCTTTGGTTATATTGGGAGTAACATCTTTTTCTTTAGTTTCTTCGTCGTTGACTGGAACCTGCTGTTCAGGCTCTGTTTCAGAAGGTTGCTCCATTTCTTGGAAATCGTTTTCTTCAATATTAAATATTCCATTGCCTTTTCTTCTATCTTTCCTTCTGCTCTTTTTTCCTCTTGGTGCTTGATTTTTGTTATTTTCTTCAGATTCGAAAAGGGTCGCATCTTCATCTTTCATGTGTTTTTTAAGCTCATTCAATTGTTTGATGTGCTGCTTCGAGTTCTCATGGTTCACTTTCGCGTTTCTAAAATTTTTTAACTTATCATTGTTATCAAACAGAGAAGCTTACGTTGTTTTGAAAGACTTGTTGCATACAACACAATACGGTAGTTCTTCGCCTTCTTCATCACACTCATCGCTACAGGTGTCGTATTCCTCGGCCATTTTGACGCTAACTTCTATCAAATGTGCTAAGCGAGACGCTTCAGCGTCTTTGTCATTCAAGTAGGAGTTGGACAATCTATAAGTTAAGACCACGTTGTTCGGCTGATTGCAAGAAAAACCGTACTCTTGATTCTTGGCAATTTGCTTTTTCCTGTTATCGACTTGCTTTTGTCGAGCTTCTATCTTCTTCTGCTCTAGTACTTCTCGATAAGCCTTCACGCGTGGATCCCGTTTACGAACAAAAGCAACCAGTTGCTGAAAACTGTTTTGAAAAGGTGACTGGAAGCAAAAACACGTACTCTAATTTGATCATTTCTCTCATCTTTCCCAGCATCTCTATACTTTCTGTTTTCTTGCTCAATTTTCCGCGACTCGTAACGATTAGAAGCCTGAGTAATGTCATAATGATCTAGCCAAGCAAAAGACCGGCTCGTCGAGAAAGAACTCCAGAATCCGTAGAAGCCGTTTACGATACTTGGGATGTCAGAGTCCTTGTCACCGAAATCGGGGTAAACAGTGTCATTCTCATTATATGGATCATATTCTTCGGTTACTAATATGTTGAAGACCTTACGATATACTGCATAGAATCCCTGTGTTTCAAAGATTTTTCTAAAACTTTTTTTACCCGCTTACGTTTTTGTCATTTTCGTATCCAGAATAGCAGGAAGCGGTGAAGTAAGGGAACAAGTCGACAGACTGCTCTTCAAAATCCGAGCTTGCTCCTTTCAGAATGCTTTCCCTGTGGCGATCGTAAAACTCTCGTTCCCGCGAATCACTCAGAACATCGTATGCTTGTTGCAGTAAGCGGAACTGCACAGTACAATTTTCAACGTCGTCAGGATTTTTATCTGGATGCCACTTGAGAGCAAGTTTTCTGTTGAAAAATAAGATTACCGGCAAATCGAAACAAAAATTACCTATAGTTCCGTTTGATTTCGTCATCTTCAGCATCCCGCTCAAGTTCCAAGACTTCATAGTGACACTTCATACGTCCTAAAATTAAGCACTCACAAATATGTTATCAATACTTGCCACAAATGTTCAGTATGACAAATCTATACAGCTAAATATGAAGAAACGAGGTGTACGCGCCCGAATTCGGGAAGCTGGAAAGTACTTGAGTTTTTTTGCCGATGGCCTAGAAATATCAGATTGTGATTCTAGGCCAGCATGAAATTTTTTTCCGCCAACGTTGCCTCGCTTCGCTGCATAAACAGCGACGGTGAGAACGAGAGAAAAAGACAGGAAACAATTACTGACTACGGGCCGTATTAGTACGGGCAATCAAAAATACAAATATAAGTCCACAAGTAAATCTGTTACTTAAAAACAGTTTCTACCACACTCCGCAGAGGCTGCAAATCTTAAGAAGATCTTACAACATTGTTTTCTTGGAGATTATTTTTGCTTTTAGAAAGGATACTTTCACTTTCCTAACTCGATTCTAAACGTTTTCGTATCATGCAATCAAAAACGTTCGACCTTGAATCACCTTCCTACCGGGCAATTGATGTGGGCGCCCTCCATACCGCAGAATATTTGACGGCAGAATCTTTCTCACTCTGAAGTTAACAAATTCAATATTGTTTTCCAGCTTCAGCGATGTCTTCCGGGAAAGTTGTCGTGTATGGAGGAAAAGGAGCTCTAGGATCGGCAATACTTGAGTTTTTCAAAAAAAATGGATTCGTGAGTCTCAACCTGGAATTTGATTCAATCATTCTTATCCTTCTCTTCTTTTTTGCAGACCGTTTTGAACATTGATCTATCCGAAAACGAACAAGCTGACAGCAACATCATTGTTGACAGCTCCAAAAGTTGGACCGAGCAAGAAGAATCGATTTTATCTCAGTAGACTTTCTCTTATTTTTTCAACTTTAGTTTTTTTCTGCTTCAGAGCTACAGCGTCTTTGAATGGTGCAAAAGTTGATGGAGTTTTTTGCGTAGCTGGAGGTTGGGCGGGAGGATCTGCTTCATCTAAAGATTTCATCAAGAGTGCTGATCTAATGATCAAGCAGTCCGTACGTTGCTTCCAAATGCAGCAGAAAATGGGAAAAGTTGAACTTTGTAGGTGTGGAGTTCCGCAATAGCTGCCAGAATAGCAACAGTCCACTTGAAGCCAGGAGGTCTCCTTCAGCTCACTGGAGCTGCTGCTGCCACCGAGCCAACTCCAGGGATGATAGGTTATGGTCTTGCTAAAGCTGCTGTGCATCATCTTTCGTCTTCGCTCGCGGCAAAAGATAGTGGCATGCCAGACCAAGCATCTGTCCTTACCATCCTCCCAGTCACATTAGACACTGCAATGAACAGAAAGTGGATGCCGAACGCTGATCATTCCTTGTAAGATCTTGATAATGTTTTTAACCACAGTCTTTGATGATTTAAGGTGGACTCCTCTAACGTTTGTGGCGGAAAGCCTTCTGAAATGGACTGTCGAGGCGGCTAGTCGACCGGAATCTGGCTCCCTCCTCAAAATCACCACCGCTAATGGATCGTCAACCATCACAAAGCAATAATCTTAAAATTCTCTAATTTCTCTGTCCAATGCAGAACAATTTCTTCTTATTTTTTCAATCCATTTTAATGAATGAAAGTGCGTGGGAACAGTTTTGTAGCAATATGGTTCGAACGAGAGCCAAAGCCGACACAGACTGACTCACTGCGACCATCACAAGTCAGTGTGCTGATGGGTTTGTTCGGATCGCGGCAATCAGAAGACGTCGTTTTGATTCAATTTCTCAAATACTCTCCGTGCATCATCCGGTCATCCTACATGGTCATTCTGCCAAGTACGGGCTCAAACGGCCGATTTATCTCATTCACTAACTCTACCGGTTAGTATTTATAGTAAAGACAATGGCAAATATTACTATTGGTTTCTCAAAGTTTTTTTTTCGTATTAATTATTTTCCTGAAATACTAGACTGAAATCATATTTCAATATTTCGAAACTGCTCGAATCTGGGTTACTGTAGTTACCTTCTGTTTAGTTTGCCTACTGATGCTCACTCTAACCCCTGTACAGGTGATCAAAAGCCACAGTTATATATGAATTAATTAACGTGGCATTCGACAATCTCCTGGAGGAAGAAGTCCCATCCAGTTTGATTGATCAACGTCTCCGACAAGAATCGAACTTCCTAGCGTCTCACAGTGATGTTGGTCGGTGCTTATCTTGCCGGGCGCAATTCACCTTTTGATACTCACGTACGTATCCCACTCTTCACGTACAAAAAGTCGCTGGCGCTGAGAAACCGGATGGCACAGGTTTATGCAAGACTTATCATTCTGGATGATATATTTAGCAGGGAAACATAACTTCGCTCGGAAAACTTAAAAACTTTGATAAGTTCCGCAGAGGCTTACAATTAGCTTGTTCTCATATTTATATGGAACCTGAAACAATTAGGATTACAACATTCTGAACTTGGAACTGTTTCGGGAGCTTTTGAGAATTCGTTCTTTGATGTTAAAGTCCAAAGAGACTATTTTATGCCTAAATTTCAGTAATCAATTGGTGGCGTTAACAAATCGTTATAGTTACTCCTGATAAGAAAGGAGCCTGGTAAAAGCTCATGAAACATCTGACTTATGTGCTAGTTTTTTTTATTGATACATGGTAGTTTCAGAAAAACTATTATCGGATGCTATATGATAATTTGGAAAACAATGAAAGAGTTCTACTTGTAGTACAGTTCTCTATGAAAAACTGTTATATTCGTTGGAATCACTTTATCTCGAAAGATCAAAATGTTGATCAACTTCGTGCCGGTATCAAGAAAATATTGACCTCCTCAATTAATTAATTGGCCTATCAGCTTCCTGACAAAACAAGATGTCCGCTGACGGCAGCGTATCAACATTCCATATTTCATTTGGAAACAAATTGATATGTCTCTCTTCCTGTCTTTTCCCAGCTTCTCCTTTCATATCTCCTTCCACGTATTTGTTGGGCAAGATGATATGTGAAATCGGCGAAATTAGTGCCTTTAGGCTTCAGAATACACACGTACACAAAAATACATATCAGTTCGTATTTGAATCACGACAACATCGCTTCCACGAAGTTGCAACAATTGGAGTGGACTGTGTAATCAGGTGGAAGCTAATTGGAACCGGCGTGTGTTCACAGATTATTAGATCCGTCAAAATGGGCAACTCGGACTTGAGAGGTGTGAGCCGAGGTGACAATCGTAGATAAACTGTTTATTTTTAAAGATACCTTCTCGAAAATTTTACTTAAAGTATTTAAGTGAAATGGAAGGAACTGCAGTTGAGGATTAAGATAAGGATTAAAATGAAGCGACGGATTGTACTTTGTACTCATCGTAGTGCTCTTTACCGCAATCATCAACCTTCGACCTAGATGCAGTACTCACCGATCATATTGTGACATTAATCTTTAAAGAACTCCGAGAAGTTATCTTACGAATCCAGTCAATCCGAGAGGGGCGGGTCTAAGAAGAAGGTGAACTGTGTGTGCGGTAAGTGTGTGTAAAGCGGATTGTAAAAATAAGTGGATTCTCGTATAAAGCCGCTCCCACAAATCCTTATCAGCTTCATTATTGCCACTCCTCGCTGATTTCGATCGCAATTTTGATTCATTGCAAATTGCAACATGCGTTATTGCTTCTTTTTATTTTTTGCGCTGGCAGGTGAGGCTTAAGTAATTCAACCACACTAACTTGGGCTTTCAGCGCTAGCATATGCTCATGGTCCTACTCCACATGACATTGGCAAAAACGGAGCAATCAAGGAAGGAAATCATTTACGGGTCAGTTTTTTTGTTTTTCCAATACAATACTTCTTTGTTTAAGGTCGACTTGAATGAAACTTCTTCTGATGAACTCTTGGAAAAGTGGCTTTCTCAAGCTTTTTCCGGGTTGATGGCTGCTGTTGCTTCGAAAAAAATATCTCAAATGCCAGCAGAGCAGAAAGATATTCTTCAGAAGTGCTCTAAAGGAGCCAAGGATGTACCAACTCACGCTCGGTGCCTTGTACAGCTCATGGATGCTGAAAAAACCATTCAGCCGACTCAATCAAAAACAGAAGTTGCAAGCAAAACGAAAACAAAACCTTTTGAGAAGGTCAACAAAGACATTGAATGGATTGGAGCCTTTGGAACAGCAAGAGCCAAGCGGAACAGTGGTTTCAATGTGGTCAATAGATCGGGATACACAATCCACGATGAGAACGACGAGGACGTCATGTCGAAGATCGCGAAGGGCATGACTAAAACAGTCCGAGCTATGAAAAATAAGGATTTAGAAAAGAAAGAATCATGGAGAGAAGCAATCGGAAGAGTCAAAAAACTGGGAGAAGAAGCGAAGAGAGAGAAAAAAAACCGGGACTTAATGAAAAAGAGACTCCGACAGATGATTGACAACACTCCTGCTGAATTCATAGATCCACGTAAGCCGGTCGCCTTGAAACAAGCTGAAATGGAGGACGAAAACAGCGACGTGGCAAAGTTAATGCGCAAGAAAAAAACTGAAGAGGTCAGAGTGCCACTGAAGCTCATGAGAGATGCTGTCAAAACCGCAATGATCATTGGAGGTCAGAATGTTACCGGATTCGATCAGAAAACTTTGAAGATGATCTCACCAAGAATGATGTCAATCGTTCCAGAGCAAGAGGACGATACTTTGGTATAAATTAACTAAAATAACTCTGAACCACAGTTATTTTTTTCAGTTCAACTTGCTTTCCCCATCTCTGTTTTCACTCCATGACGAAGGAACTGGAGTCGAAAAGCTCATGTCACTACCGCACCTTTTGAAAAAACTGGATAACAATGGACAGAACGCCTGGTTGGACTTCATTCTTGAGGCCGCTGGTTCGTCAAGTTTTTGTCTGATCGCAAATTATGATAAACCTTTTTTTAGGAGTGAGTGACCAAGTCGATAAGACTGAGAAAGAGTTCAGAGAAAAGAAGGAAAAAGAGCTGAGAGGACCAGACGGAGTTCCACTATATTTCACCAAGGTATTTACTATTTATAACTATCTTTTTTCGAAAAAATGATGTTTTCAGGAAAATGCCACCAAGATTCTAGGTAGTGAGGAAAAGACAAAGATCGAGGTCTTTGAATATCTCGATAAGTCGTACAGCGAGGAGCAGAAGAAACGACTGAATGATGATGGATTTGCTTTTCTAACTCAAACTCAGCTGGACAAACTTTATGGAAAAGGAAGTCCATACAATCACACCAAGGCCCTGAAAAAGTTCAAGCGACTCAGAGACGACCCAGAGAAATATATTGAGCAGGAGTAAGTTACAGTTGACTATTTTATTTTTATGTACTCTCCGAGTTTTTCAGTATCCGAGCCCTCGCCGAAGCTGAAAAGTTCCGAGTTGCACGCCGTTCCGATATCGTTAGTTCGCCGTTCATTCTCACCCCACTTACCTTTGCCTCCGCTCCCCTTTCCAACACATTCATTGTGCTCTCCCCTCTGGTCCTCTCACCAATCACTCTTTCGCCTGCAGTTCTTGGACCTATTATTTTGTCTCCATGGGTGTTCGTACCATTGATTCTCTCTCCCCGTGTTTTGTCTCCATTGATAGTTAATCCATTGGTGTTCTCTCCTATCATTCTATCCCCACTCGTACTCCACCCATTGATTCTCGTACCAGGAGTTTTCAATCCTATCATTCTTTCTCCATTAGTACTTTCTCCGTTGATCTTGTCTCCCCAAGTTTTTACTCCACTTATTCTTTCTCCGTTCGCTCTCAATCCTCTGATTCTCACACCTATGGTAGGATCTCCACTTATCCTTTCGCCGTTCGTCCTTTCTCCAATTATTTTATCTCCACAGGCTCTGTTTGCTGTAGTTCTATCACCGTATGCTCTTTCTCCTTTAGTTGAATCGAAGCTCATTGCAGCTGAAGTCGTTCTCTCGCCCTCCTGGCTCTCATGAGCACCTCAGCTCATTTCACAGTATACCTAAAGTACAAAGCTTGTGCAATAATAATAATTTATTCGGTAACTTTAACATATAATTTCGAGTTGATGAAATAAAATTATTGAATTAATCATGTTCTGTGCTCAGATTTTTTTTGAAAACCGGAATCAGGAGAGACAAGATACCAAAATGGCCAGAAAAACCAGGAGAACCACTGGAATTGTTGATATATCAGAATAGCACACGGCATGCGATAGTGTAACCGATATCACTCTGATCTGAAAAAGCAAAGTTATAAATATGAAAATACGGCTCAAAACAGCGTTCCGAGCCAGAAACGGAACTGTGACCCCAGAACGACGAAAACGGTCAGCTGTAATCAATGACCACTTCCTGGGTTTCACCATAGTGAGGGAGTTTCAGCATAATGTTAAAATTGGATGAGAACACTAACTTGAGCGAGATTTCAGCATTCAATGATGTTGGAACTTGAGCACCCGGGAAAGCGTTTTGATACATTAGCATAATGGACGGATTCATCTGGAGTGTTTTTGAAAGGCATTGTTGGAACATGGCCTGGTGCAATGCTGAGGAATGATAAAAGTTTGTCATCATCATCGGAGAAATGTCATTTGGACTACGTTCCCTGAAGTACTCAGAAACTGAAGATATTTAAGAAGAAAACTCATGTTTCTCACATTTCGTCAGGGGACCTTCCGGTTGGATCTCGAAAACCTTTTGCGAATGGATTCTTTTCAATTTTTAGCTTTGTAATCTGAAATTCTTCATTTATACGGAAGGAAAAACAAGTGTTGGTGGTACCAACCAGCTGGTTTTGATAAGCAGTAACCGCCATGAACTGTGTCTCAGGGAAAACGAATGTGCAATGTTCTTCTTCCGACAAAACAACTTTTGATGGATCCAAGTGATTGTTTTTAGATCTTTGTACTATATGAATCCTAGGTTGATATTTGTGCATGGAGTTTAGAATCAACTATAAAATATTGTAACAGTTTCTAAGATGTACAGCTACAAACATGTCCTGTTTTGTCCACTTCATTATTGGTCAACTTCGTTTTCTCAAAGGAAATGACGTGCTTCAATAGCTGGTCCCCATTGAATGGGGAATCTGGATGGAGGTAGAGACGATTTTTCGGAACTGGCTCAGCTTTTCCAGCAGTGAGCCAAGCTGATTTGTTGTAAATATAACGGTACCTTCAAATAGAAAAGGAAAAAAGTTATCAATCTAGCTTGAAGAAAGCTTACCGTTTAGAATCAACCGGTACCACGTCCAGAAAGATGTAGTACAAGGAGTCGAGAATGACGTTCGAGAAAGAAACTTTAACGGTTGGGAACATCCGCCTGAGAACATCAAGTACTGTTTAATAATTAACTTTCCTTCAAAATCAGTTAACTACAGTAAACATAATACTGGCCCCAAGACACCCATCAGAAATTCAATCACGAATCACATAAACGATCCTCGCTCGCTTAGAAGGCTGTCTTTTCTGAATTGATGAATGTGCTTGGGGTGAGAGGCAGGGTGTTTTATGTTCGTCGGTATTCAGAAGAATGGCGAGACGAACCAATTAGAATGAGCGACACATATTGCTGATAGACATGCAAATCGATTGTATGAGACTGAGATCACAACGAGGTACTGTAGCAAGTAGAGAGCGAAACAACGTCCAATCAGCATGGTGGGATTTTATAATGTACTTTTGAAACGTCCAAATTTTTCCAAAGTCTTTAACAGTGGAAATCCGGACAGGCTACCGTACTCAACTACACGCATCTCGGAAGAAAGGGTAAACTTGGAGAGTTCCGAAAAAATTTCAGAAACCATTATACGTTGTCCTGATTTTGAAAAAGGAGCATTGGTTTAGTGCTAGGAAGTACTGCTAGAAGCAGCTGCAATACATATCTGGATTCAGGAGTAACGAACCAATTCCAAAGAGATTTAGGCGTGCTGAGGACGATACATAGGATTTTAGAGGAATCCTTTAGAATGTTGCTACTTCCTCCCTCTGATAACCTGCTCATGTTGGAAAACTATGAAAAATCTCAGACACAACTATAATCTTCTAGGACTCAGTGATTTGAGATCCATGGTTGGTCACAGCTAAGTACTCTAGAAAGCTTCCCTTCTTGTCACCCATATCGTCAAAAACGTCACAATGCTAAATTCGCCAGTGTCTTTTGGCACAACAACTGGTCCTAACACATTTTTGGCAAATTGGCACACGCATTCTACTCGTTGGAAGTGGCGTTAACGAGCCGAAGTAATCAGTTTGAAAGCCACGTGTTGTGGTGAAGCATGAGCTCACCTCCCACTCTTAGTAATGATCATCTCTGTCCCTAGATCGTAAAACTTCGCCCACAACTCGGATCCTTCCAGCTTACAGTCGATAGGGAGGTTCCCTTCCTGAAATAGAGACAAGGGGAAAGAGTTTCTTCTAGTTTTCAACCCACTTTCATCTTGGTGCCAATTTTCTGGCGATTTTTCGTTTTCTCAGAGTTTGTTACCACCGGAGATATAGCACAATTTCGTTCTTCTTCATCATCCAGAATGTCAGCGATAGTGAAACGAGCTTTCTGAACGATAATTCAAGAACGTTCGACTTTTCAGAAAAAATCTTGCTCACCTTGATAGTTTCAGGTACGCTTTCGTCAGAATCCTTGTCACTCTGAGGAGAATCGACTACTGCTCTTTTCGACATACTGTTTATAAAATGAACAAAGTGTGATTCACACGTCTTCAGCAGCTTTGTCCTCAGCAGTAAAGACAAGATGGGCGTGGTTGCCCAATAGGAAGAGAGGCGGGATGTGCGGGAAGACGGTTGAACAATGTTTGAAGGATAGAAATTCTTGACATCTGTTGAAAAACATCTAGGAAGTCATGCTAAAAACGCCACGGCGATGTGTTCTGTGAAACAATTCGTGTACAGTAATTTTTCTGCTGGTCAGTCGATCTATAAAAATCTGATCTGGAGTTCAAAAAAATCAGTTGCTCGGAAACTCCTTTGTACATTTCTAACTTTAATAACCACTTCCTCACCGTATAACCTGATAACAGTCAGTTAGTGGGCACAGAGATTTCGCCTCAGCCAGCCAGCTGTTCTAGATATCATATCAATGGGATCCTAAGCAGTTATGAGATTATCGACAGAATCGTTTAACCCTTGAGCCATAAAATCGCGCATACCTATCAAGAAATAGGTGATTATTACTCACCCAGTCTCTCGCGAATTCCGTTTATTGTTCCTCACGCTACGATGTTTTAGTAACGAATCAAATTGGTACAGTATTCATCCAGTAGGCGAGAAACACGGCATCATCGTAAAAGAAGCGACAACGTCGGAACGTCTTGTGGTAAAACACGGTTCGTTGATGCATTGTTATTATAATATATGGATTAAGTTGTAACACCCTCATCCGACTTATTCAAAGGCACATGCACCGAACAAGATAAAAATCTTCATTGGGTATACACATAGATGTTTCAAATCAAGAGCAAGAACCACGAGCGATTCTATCTTCATGAATTTTATAAGATTAATTTGCAAATCAGAACTGCATCCATCGAATTCTATTCATCTTATTAGCCCAGAGTAATCCATTTGTTTGACATTCCTCTTCCCTGTCACCTTGGTCCAAAATTCCAAGAAAACTTCTGCCGGGGCTACTTCTAAGGCATGCTCGCACTGAATGTATGATACTGCTTTATCTGTATATTTAATTATTTTAGTATTCCCAAAGTTATGCAAATAGAAGCTGACCAGCCTCGTTAAGAAGAGCTCGTTTTACTCCGTTTCAGAAGCCAAATAATACATCGAAATAGCTTGTAAAGGTTGACTGCATACACTGAATGCCAGTGACAACACGATCTTGGTTGATTCTTTTATATGGTTATTAGTCTTTCGAAATGTCAACCGGGTGGTGCCATTTGATGCCTGTGAGCACGAATGGCGAACATTTTGGTAATCCTACGAAGATATCGCTTTTCTCTGACGCTTCTCGTTTCTCCCTGTCTTTGTAGGAGCAATGGCGGCGACAAGAAGAACGACGATGTGCGACACACTCTGTTATCACCCTTTCACATCTCTTTCCGAAGAGACGACCCGAATTTGCACATTTCTTGGCAGCTACCAAGCGGAGAAGCAAACGAGCTCATCGAAGGGAATTAATTCAGAAATTCATGGAAGTTCCAGTTGATATCTGAATGAAATCTCAAAATGGAAGCATGACCATTAGAATTCTACTGAGATCTTTATAGTATCATCGGAAACAGTCAACAGATGAACTGTCCGAACGGAAAACTGCCAAAGTTTGAGCGGTTTCGTTCGAAACTTTTCTCCACGCGTGCTATTTTTAGAGAAAATATCAGGAATTTGATAGGCTATCTGTCTTCAAATTCACATATTGTGATAGTAGTGTGTGTCGAATTTGAAGAAGAAATTGGTGACATCTCAGGCTTCTGCCAACATTGGGAAACAGCGAAACACACTTCACGTGTTCAGCATGGTTCGCAGAGCGAGTAGTCATAACAGTACTTTAAAATTGTTCTGAAAAGGTTTTGCGAAAAAAAATCAATTTCTTGTTTCTCCTTCAGCTATAATTCTGTAGATTAATACTCTTGTGGTTCGCATGATACACTAAATTTAAAGAAAACTGGTTTGAAATATAATAAAAAGTTTGTAATGATACCACTAATTTTGTTCCAGGAATTCACAACCGATATGTTACACTTTTCCTTTTATGTGAAGTTTTGTCAGCGGGTGACATGTCAGCTCATCGGTTTCCCGTTTCTCGCACATTTGCGGTTTTCGCTGTTTTACTCTCTCGGGAATTTCTGATATGAAACAATCGCTTCGAAAAAGCTTTAGAAGATGCGCGGACGAACGAAATATGGAGAACACCCAACATAAACAGAAACAGAGCGGAACTGTGTTAATTTAAATGTCTGGGCTCGAATATTGACAGTGTGTTCCGAAAGTAACGCCAAAGCTGGTTAGTAACCTGTAGTTTGTTCACGTCGCAACAAGGGTGACTGAGTAGAGTTTGTGGAAAGGCAGCTCTGCCGCCCGATTGAGAGTAAGTGAAGAATGGGAGGAGGTGCTGCGCGAGACGTTTGCTCTAATCAAACAAACTCACAAAAAATGAGACCGAAGGAGAAAGTGGCAAATTGAGCTTGGCAAAGGCACACTTTCACCTCATTGTGTGATCTCCTGTTGTAGTACCAGAGTTGTGCCTCAGAGTTTTCCTATTCTGCTAAGACTTTGTCAGTTAGTCACAGTTTGATAACGAAAGAGTTCTTAACATCAGTGTTTTTCCGCAGTTTGTGGTCACAGATCAGATTTTTTATCATTTTCACTGTTTTATGATACATGAATGAGAAGTGAAAAAAGAAACCACGTACATTTTTACAATTGCTGAATAGCAAATACACTTTTTTGAAACGCTTTATTGTTCGGGAGAGTTATGAAATAATGCTTAAAAATAGAAAAAAACCCTGAGAGTTACACTGTCAAGGTCACTCTGGATGTTTCTCAGATGAATACGGATGGTGCTGAAATTTGAAAAGTATATATACTCTCGATATAGACCACAGAACACTGGCGCTGCTTTAAGGGAAGGTCGCTCACACTTTGAACTCCTTGTTCGTTTTAGTCTATGAAAGAAATTTATTCGTATCAGCTTCTCGGCGTCCACATTGCAGAATCATATCAGAACCATACTCTCCATATACCTTCCCTCTTTTTTCGCTCAAAGATATGAATGAGTATGGACTGTTTGAGATCGCATGCTAATTTTAATAGCTTTGATCTCCTGAATCCATGTAGAAGATTTCAAATCACTGTTTCGAACTAATTGTATGACGTTAGCTCCTCTTCCCTTCTTCACATGAAATGTGAAACATCTCCAACTCATTTCATAACTGATTTCATTTGAATCACGAAATTGCAGTTAAAACAGATGTTTGTGCGAGGTAAATTCAATTATGCTCACAGCAGGTTGTCTTTCTTTTCTCTATACGACGGCTTTTTCTCATTCCGTTTGTACATAGCAACATATGGCAGGCTACCATTCTCGAACAGCTTAGCAACGGAGTCAAATTTTTGTTTTCTATTTTCCCGCGTTTGTTCCCCATCAGGTGCTTCTCATGGTCTTATTTGTTCTGCCTGTCTTCTATAGGTGAATATGTGTTAGATGTTTTTAGATGAAACATATGGCAGAGAACGAAACATTGCTACACTGTTACGAACACGAGGAAAGCAGTAGCAAGTAAAAACATATCGACATTCAGATCCACCTTCTGAAGTATAGTTTTCAGGTACTTTGTGAAACCTGATTCGAGATACAGTATTGATGACAACAAGGGCGAGGAGAGAGTTGTGCGAAAGTGGCCCACAATTTTCACGACTATACTTGTCGTAAGCTTTCCATTTATCTTATTTCGGTAATTTTACTTTAACTAGTTTCAGGGAATTGGATGGCTTTCAAACGAGATAGCTCTGGCTTGGATCCACGAACGAGTCCCATATGACTATCATCCACTTCCGGACCTATTCTTTACATACTTTCCTGAAGCAAGTTTAGCCTTCGCGCGTTTCATCAAATCAGGAACAACTTTCAGGTCCGTGGAGCCATACGGATTGCTGAGTACATTATGATAGTTTTGCTCGTCAGTGCACTCTTAGTAATGTTCACACACCAACATCGATGGATTGTTGTTAGGAGGACTTTCTTTTGCATTGCACTGTCGTACACATTCAGAGCAATTTGCGTGTCTATATTCCAGGTATTCCACAAAGCCATGCTCGTAAAACAATCCTTTATCAGGTACCAGTTCCATCTTTAAGCACATACTGTGCTCCTAAGTCGAACTCGTCGTTTGAGCTTGTAGCTAGTCGAGTAACTAAAATGTTCTGGAGCGCTGGAATAGAACAGCTACGGCCAAGAGAGTTATGCGGTGACTTAATTGTTTCTGGACACACTCTCACGATATTCACTGCATTCCTCGTTTTTAAAACATATGCTCCCCAGAAAATACAGGTGAATAATTAGTGAGGGGATTCGGGTTTTTTATTCTCGTGCTTAGAGTCTTGCAATTAACAGAGAATGAATAAAACAAAATTATTCTGCTTTTATTTATTGTTATGTTTTTTCGTTTTCAGCCCTTATCACACTTATACCATGGTTTGGCTTTCGTTGCCATATTTTCGATTCTCCTGGCAAGGAAACATTACATGATCGACGTAGTTTTGGGATATACTGTTTCCACCAGAGTATTCATGGAATACCATTCGCTGGCTTTTTCATTCCACAACAACACTTTTGCAGAAAATCCACTCACATGGTTAGTGTTGCCTTCCAAAATTTCGATAAGTAGCAAGTTTCAGGTCATGTTGGTCGCGATTAATTCCTTTTCTTGAGCAAGATGCACCTAGCAGTTTCCATAATCATATGTTTTTTTACCGGTCTACGAAAAACGTGTCGAAGAAATCTCGAAGAAGCTTTGAATAAATTGTTACCTGAGCCTTACCGATTGTAAAGTTGATTGTCTGGGAAATATGTCGGTGTGCCTAGGATGAAAATACTGCCTCAGCTGTTAACTGCACAATCAAAACATAAATTGAGAACACTTTTTCACAAAAACTCATAAAACAACTTTTACAGCTGTTAGAGCTTTCAATATTTTTCACAATATTTTGTCAGAACGGAGAATGCCACTGAGGCTCAATCGCTTAGAGTTACAGTAACCAGAAGGAAAGAGTGCGTTAGTGGGCGGGGCTGGCCTAGGAACTTGCGGTCGCGAATTCGCCGAGGCCGAGGCATTGTTTCCCAAATCGCGCTCTATTGAACTCGCGGGAAACAAAAAATTCTCTAGCCACGGCGTTTTTTTCAGTACGTCCAGTACTAAATTTTTCCACCACTTAGGCCACGAATCGACCAATCAGCGCTGTTGAGCGTGGGCGGGGCGAAATTCGCTGCCTTCCGCTGATTGGTCAACAAGTTTTCTCGGCCACCGGATCCTCGGCCTCCACCAGTTAGGCCACCATTTTTTGAACTGAGCTGATTTCAGTCATCCGAATTTTCAGGTGCCTTAGCCGATTTTGTTTGACCCAAAATTTTTTTTATAAAAAGAAAATCAAAATTAGAAACTTTTGTTGGAATTATCTCGATCAAAATTGGGACTAACTTTTGAGAAAATCGACTTTGAATCGACGGTGGCCGAGTTTTGACGTGGGGCAAAAAAAAGTGGGCGGGGCTGGCCTAGAAACCGGGGGACTAGAAAACTCTTTTGGTGGTACCAAATAAAACGCCGTGTCTAGCGAACTCCCGATTAGGAAAAAACTTATTTAAGTTTTGTTCATTTTTTTCTGAATTGTGTTCAAAAATATTGATATTCTGTTCTTTACAGTTGAAGATGAGCGGACAACCTTATAATCCGAAAGACCGGATCAAGAAGCATTTTAAACGGAAATCAAGTAGCAGATGCCTCCACTTCTTTGAAACGTCGCCATCGAGTAGTTTCGGTCTTGATGGGGTCGAAACAGAAAGTTGTCCAGCTCCGCAAACGTCTAACCCTTTTAAGGTTAGAGCGAATATTTATCATCACATGAGAGAAATTATGAACTTTTAAGATTACTTCGCCACTTAGGAAACGGAGACCACAAGTAACCTTTCCAAGTTCGGAAGAAAATGAGGAAAACGCCCAAGATTCTTTCGATGCGAACGTGTTAAAGTGAATAGACAGATTGTTCAATTTGACTCAATAGAGTAATTTTCAGGCATAAATTGGATGATTCCGCAGTTTTACAGTCAATATTCCCTACAACATCAGGAAAATTAAAGACGCATTTCGAACGGTTCCAGAGTTTTGATACAGTGAGTTGTCAGTTATAGATGAGGTATCATTATGCCTCAGAGCTTAGTACATGACATGCACGCGATCGACTTTTCACAACTGATGAGTCAGTCGACCGCCCAAGTCCAGGATAGAAAGGATGAAACTGAACAAAGTGATGGCTTGCCGCTAGACTTGAGAGTTGGAGCAAAACTGCGAATTGTTTGTGGAGCACCTTTTCCTTGGATGTCATCTAGAAAACACACGGGAATTGTTGCTGTCAGGGTTCCGGCGATAGAAAGGTACAATGGGATGAAGTATTTTAACGAATTATTTTCCACTGGATTTGAGGTTCACTGACTTTTGTATAAAGAATAAAAAGTTCTTTCAGAATCAGTGTGTTACTGCTCCCGCTGCCGATTTATCAATCCTCGAAGCTGCAACTATGTACTGGCAGTTCCCTGTGGTTCCAGGCATGGCGCTCTACCCCAGGATCACTTCCGAACTTAAACAAGTTCATCGGGTCCCATTGGCTCCTCTGGCGATAAAGGTCATGTCAGATCAATGGGTAGAATGTTATGAGCAACTTTTTATGTCCTATAAGAAAGGGGAGAGAGATGGTTTTTACGTCGCATCAGCCGTTTTCAATGTACTCTTTACAAAAACTACGATTTGTGACGACGTTGACATATCTGAAGAATCACAATCGTGCTATCGTTCCTTCGTTGGACAACAGCTTGTGGCTCTTGTTTCTCACACAACTTCCTCCACTCGCGAGCATTTGCGGACCCAAGGTAAATGAATACAAATTTGGCGACGCTCATTTCCAGAACAATTCAAACCTCACAGCTGGCGTCATTCTCTTGGTTTTTTAAACACGGCCAGCAGTGATATATTATCTGGAGAATCATTCGTCATTATTTTTTTGTTTTTAGGAGTCGATTACGAGGTTATTGGCCCAAAAACTCTTAAAAGAGTTAGCAGCATGCCAACGTTGGGTCAGGTCAATGTTTTGAATGCTGCTGAACTTGATTTGAAGGAGGGCTCTCCGGTTGCAGTAATTTCCGAGGAGAGAACTCACGAGGACTACAACTCCAAGAGGACTTATGAAAGTAGCGATGAGAATGACAGTCCCACTAAAGCCAATCAAGAATGGTTAAAAGATATAGGAGTGTCACCGCGAAATGTCATGAAAAATCGTTCAAGAAGGTATTTTATGTTCTCTGTTCCTCTTCTTCATCAAGTGAGTTGTAGGCTTATAGCTACATATTTTTTCTTTGTAACGATTAGTCGGACTTCGTTTCCAGCTTCATCGATTCAAAGCATCATAATTTGGTGAAAAAAATAGGCAAAGTCGAAAAGAAGATGAACAGACGAAGCTGAAAACAGTTCGGCACTTGAGTTTACGTTTTTTCAGAAAACTCACTGCTCAGATCACAGACCGGGAAGGCATCCTCTGTTTGCTTGTTAAAGTAACGCGGCGGTAAACTTTCGAAGACATACATTCAAATTCAGGGATCCGCAGTTCAATCGCTTTACAATACGCTAATGTCCTCGGATGTTGTTCACGAAAAGACTGGTCCTTACACGAAGATTCCGCCAACTTTGTTCGCAACTTCTCCTTTTCTTTATGCCCAACTTCTGAGTTTGAATGTGAACAACTGAGCTTCTGTCGAACGAGAGGAAAATGAAATTTCAGAAAAGTTCGCAAGTTATACAAAAAATAAACTTCAAAACCACAGAATACGTTCTGGAGTTAGATGGAGGACCTGTACTGCCTCATTGTGCCAATCTGGTAACTGCAGTATCCGGAATGGAAATATTCAATGCGTTTTTTTAGATGGTACAATTTCTGAGAACAACTAAGATGTGCGAGAAAACAACAACTATCCAGGTCTCAGACCGTCATTCGAGCAATGGTATGAACGATTGGACTGATCGGACGACAAGCTGGAACACTGTTCATGTTTTATCTGATTGTGTAAAGTGGAAGAAAATCAACAGTTGATATCTGTTTTCTCAAACTTGTAAAAATATTTTCACTTATCTGTTTGGAGTGAGTAAAAATTAATTCTTCATTATTTTTGTATCATACTAAATATCAGGCTTGGTCGGAACCGACTGCTCGGAACTTTCGGAACCAAATTATTTTTCCGAAAGAGTCGACGATTCCGAAACAAGATGTCGGAGAAATCGGAACTTTTCAGAACCTCACAATTCATGCAAAAATTTTGGTACATCAACTTTTCTGACCAATAAATTCATTTTTTGTTATTTATGTTTATAAACACTTCAAAATGTTCCAAAATTTTAAAAATGAGTTCGACAGATGAAAATTTTGATTGAAAATAGAAATTGCTTCCGAAAAATCGTTCCGAAAATTGTGTGTTCTGGTTTTGGCACCGGCCTAATTTTTTGGAACCAGACCCGGTCGGAAAAAGTTACTATTTTAGAAGTCGGAACTTTTCCGACGGGAAACAGTTTCGAAAATGGTCGGAAATCTCGAAACTTTCGGTAGTTCCGGTTCCGACCAAGCTTGCTAAATATCATTGTTTCCAATAAAGAACAATGTTTTAGAGTTAGTTGATGTTCTTATCGGGAAACGAACAGATTTTAATAAAACTTCCTGTGCGTGATTTCGCTACGAATTTGGGCATGATTTTCTACCCAAAAGTAATAATCTGAATATGTGCGGCGCCGTTGATTTCATCGGTAGATAGTGGCTGTGTACATACTTTTCCGAACAGACTGTCTCAGTTGCCCTTGGTTAATCTGCGCGCATCGTTGTCTTCGAATGAGGACAGTGACCTACATCGAGATTTTCTCCTCGTCACTATCATCTTGCATTCAACAATTGAATATTTGAACTTATATTTACCTGATCGTTTAATACTATCACTTAGTTTGAGTTGTGCATTCTTCTCTGAAGCCATGGTTCCGGTTTCCCTTTACTTAGACCCATATTGAACTTCTTTTTTAATTTTCGCTTGTGAGGATGTCAAATTGTGGGTTCTGCACTTTTCCACGGTAACACTCGGGAACCTCTACCACGAAGGATAGTGATCGAATAAAATACTGGATAAGTGGGTAGTCCTTGTTTCCTCTTCTGCCTACGGAATGATGATAATCTCGTTTGATATCGTTACGACCACGACAATCTTCTTCAATTTGATAGGGTTTTGAAGATTATCATACAAATTCGCTTGACTCTAATTCTAAACTTTTTCGAACACATTTCCATTTTTCTGCTCTCTACTTTCTCTAATCAGTTAAATTATGTTTTATCAGGTAATGGCCCTCTTACTTCTGCTACTCGTCGCGGGAGCTGCTTCCCAGAACCCGCTCACCAAGGCATGGAATGAGGCCGTACCCGGAGTGCAACCCTTTTGGGAAAAGTACCAGACAGGACCACATGGAGTAGTTATCCGAGGATGGCAGTTCAGTAGATGTGCCAGTGAACAGGTTGAACAATTTGAAAGTTAATGTAAACTTCGTTATCATTTCAGTGGACTAACTATGTTGTGAACGTTTCAAATATTGTCATCTGGCCAGATTACCCTCGGTTCCCAGGACCAATTTTCTTCAATGTGACTATGGATGTCAGTGAAGATTTACCACTCGACAAGATCGAAATGGACCTTGAAGTGAGACATGCTGTTACAAACAAGCAGGGTTCCAAAGGGTGGCAAGTAATCCCATGCCAGGGATGGAATATCATCGACGGCTGCGACGGAGTAGGTTCTTGGTAGGGTTGAATCACGCATTTTGTGTTATATACATCTATCTATACCTTCAGTCGGTACTGTGACATGCTCGATAAGTGTAATGAGGCTGTCAGTGGCGCTCACAAATACGTCAAGGATCGAAAAGCTCTTGACTTTCTGAAGCAAAACAAGCTTTGTCCTCCACCAAAAGGTCATTGGACCATGACTTTCTCAAAAGTTTTTAGTTCCGAAGATTTGCCCAAATCTTTTTTCGGACCGCTACAGTCGGTAATAACACTTTCCAGTTCATCATTCTAATTTTGGCAGTGTTCCAGAATGAATACTGGCTAACGTTTTCCTTCACTGATGGAAAGGACAAGAAACTTGGCTGTGCACGTCTCTGGGTTGATGTCTGTAAATACCACTTGCAGGACAAGTCGCAGAAGTGTCTCCGCGATCCGAACGCTTTCAAGAACTTTATCAATGAAATCTCATCTCAAGCTGAACAAATTCGAAATAGAAACGGAAAATAAACCGTACACAGATCACACTCGTCTCCCGATCTATAATGTGGGTATTATTTATTTGTAGTTAACATCAGATTTTTTGCCCCCGACATGTTTTGCCTCATGTTGAAACTCATAAACAATTTGACCATTTGAAATATCACATCGGTGTTACCGTTGAAATTTCAGAAAAAAAAACGCTACATCTCTTTCAGAACTGAAATTCGCAAGCATTTTGTGTTAGGAAAGAGCCTGGTGGGCTAGACGAGCAACTATTGCCCGAGCGCACGCACAAAAAAGGGGAACTACGTCTCCACAGAATGCCACGCTATTTCAAAAGCAGACCAACGGCAAATCTCTCACCCGTCTTCCTACTACTACTTCGCCCTCGTCGTCTTTTCCTTCATGTGCTTTCTTTCCGCACTCTACATATTCTTCCTTTCTTTTCACGAATTTGGACCCACTCAAGTTGTTTTTCTCTAGACAGTTTCCCGGAGCTTGTTACTTAACTAACAGAGGCTTTGTTTTTAATATAAAAATTTACAAAAAAATTACTGAACTACATTTCTGGTGACTAGGATTCCCTGGAATGACATTTAAAATACAGACCGATCTATAGTTAGCAGCTGCTGTAGCGGTTATGAAAATTAATTTTGAAGCTTAGTACACGAACTATTGGAATTTGTCCACTGCCCACCAATGTTCGAACATGCATGGTCAAGGTCCCCAATTCTTTTTTATCTTCTTTTTGATAAAATGGACTGAAAAAAGTTAAGTAATGAGTCTTGACAAGAACTATCTGTAGAAAAAACAAAAACATAATCCCTGATGGTAAATATTAACGTCGTGACAGCCAGCGTGGAGCATCTTCTAAATTCGTTCTTCGAAGTTTCCGTATTGCCCGTAAACCAGGATTGTAGAAAAAAAAACTTCATGGAAACTGACAGTTCATTAACACGTGGTATCAACTATTTAGCTTCCCATATAACTCTAGAGTCGGCTGGCAGTAGCAAGAAGAATGAAATCCGATATTGTTTCAGGATGGAATTCAAACTGAGCACACGAGCTTCATAAGTAGCTTTCTTTTTTCTACCAACCTCCTGAAGTTCTGCGGTTAAGTATTGTGTTTTCAGAAGTGTGGTATTGTCGGTGGTCTTTGTGTGCACGAAGATCAAAGTGCCACTAGAGACCACAATCCTGCATCATCCACAGGCGAACCTACCACGTGAGCGGTCTCGTTCTCCGGTAGGATACGAGACCGTTCAACCATCTTCGTCTGGAGGTCTACCAACCGGAACACAATTTCAACCAATAACTCAAATTGAAGTGTCTGTTGATTTTACACGGCCGGATGGTCAACGAACACGTCCTTTGCTCGTAGAAAATAGACGACTTTATGTAGATGAGCATTACATATCAGTATGGTCTCCTGTTCTCCGGTAGGGGAAAAGTCAGGTTTATCTAATTTCTGCATTTCTATTTTCAGAGCTTGGTGTGTGGAGTGTCCAGATAGAGAACTGATTTTAGCAAATGTTCAGTACGAGCATGTTCTAGAAATGCTGGAGTGTATACATCCAACCTACAAAGCAGTTGATGACCAATCTGTTCACATTCTTCTCCCTTTGGCGTATGACTATCAGGTGAGCTCAGAAACACATCTTTCGAACTTTTTTCTCACTTCTTCAGATGGAAGGGCTCTTACACCGCTGTGAATGCTTTCTGATAAGTCATAGCTTGCCTTTTCTAGAGAAAGTGTGGATAGCTGATCGGTACAAATTGAATCGGTTGTTAGTTCTATGCTTACGTGAAATGAGACCAAACAGCAAAGTTGATTTAAACGGGTCGAGATACTATGCACTATCAGACCGAGTCAAGGTTCTCTTACTGGAGCGGCTACATGGAGCCGCAGCACCTGAAGAAATTTTGGAACCTCCACTCGATCTGGAGCCTTATCAAAGAGTTTCTGATGTCAATTTCGCTGCAATCAGGGCCAAAACTGGACGACTGTACTATGTTAATCCATACTACATGGCTGCGTGGTCGAATGTGTTTGAGGTGATCGGTCTATTCATTATTCGGGAACAATTCTGACATTCAGGAAAAAATATGTACTACTTCATCTGGTGTTGAAGAAATGTTTTGTCCTTGTACACACGAAGAACTGAAAGCATTTCTAATGGCGGTTCATCCCCCACAGCTAAGAATAAACGGTACGTTCTAAATCTAATTCCCGAGCAAAATTACTTTTCGTTCACCTACCAATTGCAGAGACAAACATTGGACCGATCCTGATGTCTGCTTGTAAGATGGAGTCTCCTGCCCTACTTAGAAAATGTGCGAATCTTCTACTCTCTCCACACACACAGTTGTCCGTTTTCGTTCGCCTCTCTCTCCTTGATCGTTGTTTTTTACACGAGATGTTGCCTCAGTGCTTACAAATGGTCCAAAGGCCAGAAAACCTCATCCAGATGACTCAACAAACAACATGCGAGTGAAATATTTACTCAAAAATGTACGAAAATTGAAAAAGGTTTTCAGACGACTGTCTATCCACAAGAGCAAAAGCAGCAATGATGGATCGCTTGGGAACACTGCTAGACAACCCGGGGTTACAGACACACCATTGCACCAGATGCAAAGCAACCAACACCTGTGGCTCTGTGACGTGGATGTGCCCTCAGTGTAAAACATATTCAAGTGACACTACACTTTTGAGATCCACTGCTACGAACAACGTAGCAACAACTACTACAGGAGCCACAACAACCCAAAGTCTCGTTTTGAACAGATGATTTTCAGTTTAAATTTCCCCCCATTCTTTCACTATGTCGAGAGCTTTCTGCCACCGTTCTGCCTTCAAATTGAAGTTACTTTTTGGAATAAAATTTTTCTGCTGGTATGCGTTTCCCATAGGTATCAAAAATTACGAATGTATGTATTTCATAAAAAAATGATGAGGAGCAACTTTTGAACTGGTACCCTACCGAAGTTACTGTAGTAATCAGTAGTAGTACGGGTGAAAATGAAGTTGATTAGATGACATCCATAACTTTATCCAAAAATGTACAAAGTTGACTAAGAAAACATGCCATACGTTGGAAAAAGCTTGTCATTTTTTGTGGTCCTGATTCACTCCTGAAAGACTGCGTCACAAAGCATCTCTGCGACAACAACCTCTTCAAACAGGCTTTAGCTGTCAAAACCAGCAAGCTTTATTCACCTCGTTTTGTTCAGATCCATTGCTTATTGATCGCCATGACAAAAGCTTTTCCAATACTCGTATTTTTATTTACAACTGTGTCTGCCGATTTCACTCCACACTTTCGAAAGTTTCTTCATGATAGCTATGGGATAGCCATCACTGACATGCTTGAAAGAACAGATATTGGTCTTGACGCATCGTTTGGTGGAAAAGAGTCCGCTGCCGAAAATTCATCGAACCAAGCTGTCATCATTGTTCATGGAATCACGAATAAAGCCACTAGATTCCAGGTAAAGCGATTTGGAACTTACAAGCAAGAAAAATAATCGGTTCTAACATCAAATACGTTTTAGCACACCGTGAACTATCTCAAATCTAAAGGTTATAAAAACTCGGAAATATATGGGACGACTTGGGGTGACGGTGGTAGAACGCCTGTAGGGCTAGTTGAAATGAGATGCAGCTATGTTAAACAAATAAGGTGACCAGATATACCAAATTGTCTGATGGTCTACTGAGTTTTGCTTGAAGAGCTATGATAATTGCTGTTCGACAGTATACGGGAATGCCAGTTGACGTTATTGGTTACTCGATGGGTGCGCCACTAGCTCGGAAAGCAATACTGGGTGGACAGTGTGTGGACACTAGAGAAATTCTGGGTACCACCGAGAAAAAAGTCAGCTTGAAAAACGAACCAATTGCAGGATCTCCTCTGACAGAACTGGTCGACACATTTCTATCGGTTGCTGGCGCAAACTATGGCAGCGTGTTGTGCATAGTACCAGTACCAGTCGGAACATGCAACAAGTTATTTGTATGTTGTGACTTTTCAAAAAAAAAGGTTTTTCTCAGAAAAAATGGTCTGCATTGCGATTCCTCATTCTTGCAAGATATAAATAACCAAGAGCGATATGAAGGTTCGCATGTTTTCAGTATATTTTCAACAGCAGATGAAAAAATTGGGTTTCGGTCTTGTGGTCGCCCAGTTTCTCCAATCCGTGGAGGTACCGGGTTTGTTAAGAAAGATGGCTTGAATCATGATCAATTGATGGACACAACAGTAGGACTTCAGAGAAACTTCATTCTTTACCATACTACAAAAGTACCAAAAAAGTGAACGAAAAGGCACTAATCTTACAAAACTTTTCTACTGGTTTTCTTAGAACTGTATTTCTCTCTCTTTCTCTCTTTTTCTTTCTTATTTTCATTTTTTATCTGACTGACCAGGTCTCCCGTATTTTCTTTGTCTCTCTCATCTGGCACTGTCTACATATTTGCTCAGCAATGACTAGTAAGTAACAACAATAAAAACGTTGATTTCTTTTTTCAATCCGTTGCTAGGCATCAGAAGAGCGCCACATTCACTCTGTGTCTCTCATTAAAACGTATTGAATACCTTTTGAGTCAAGATTTGTTCCAACTATGTCAAATTACTAAACATTTTTTTCGAGAAAAGTGAACAGTAAATTGCACAGTTACCAATGGACACATACCATACAGATTTCCTAAATTGGCTTTATGATTAGACATACGTAGACACTTTCACGGAAAGACACACTTCAGACAAGTGATATGTCTATAGAAACCTTTCAGTGGGTATAATTGACTAGGTGCACCTAAATCTAGTTTTTTCGAGAATGAGGATTATTTATATAAGGTTCGATATAAGTAGATAGGCCCAGATAATTTCCTAATTGAAAGAAATACGCCTTGTTCCGTGAATCCAGCCGGAAATGGAAGACACAGCGAAGTGCCAACTCCATGAACAGATAACAGCGCCAACTTCATGAACAGCTCAGAAATAAATAATTTTAAAAAATCGGGCGGGTACCGGCAACATTACGATCGCGGCGAAATTTTCCTATATATTGAGATAAAACAGTTCATGTAGCGGTCGCAGACTTAGTGGCCGAGTCGCCTGAGTCTACCCATGCCTCGAAATGTCGGGGTCTCCTTCAAGCTAGCTTCTGTGTCCGTTACAGAAGGATGGAAAGTTCCATGAAACGGAGGGTCTTACTGTAAATCAGAACAGATGAGATCAGCTCGATCACCTCAGATTGAGTGCAGCTCATCCGGCTTCATTTTTAATGATTCACTTGCAATGGACATTTACTGTAAACTGAACGGAAACGATATAAACTGATCTAATCTTGTTTTGTGGCAATTTGTCGTTGCAATCTTTCTAAAGTGCTCACTTTCTGCTTTCAGATTACATGTTATGGAAACAGTTAATCTAAAACTACTTCATATTATATTCAAATAATGTTGCAACACAATGATCAATGGTTTGCTTATTCTTCTGTACTCTTAGCAGCAGCACCTTTGTCAACACAACTGGCCAGTTCACATATCGGGTAGTCTATCTATGTCTTGAGAGTTCAATGATTCTGCCCACATCTGGGCTGAGTTTTGTTAAAAACGAGAATAGCCGATTTCAAACAGCACTGTTACAGCAGTACCCCCAGAAGATTTGTGGCTACTGTTACCGTACTTCCATTCTCTCGTACTCTCCGTCAATGTTTTTGATTCTAAAGCTTACTTCCTCGGAAACAGCAATAGCAAAAAAAACTTGATGTTTATTCACCAAAAGTCTGCACCTATCCCTTCCTAGATTTCATGGAAGCCTTTGAGAATACTACCGACAGAGGTGTTATATAATTTTTTAGATGGGTGTTTTTCTTTCCTATATTTGCGATTCCGGCATTAACTCTAATGAACTCGATAGGAACGCTTTCGAATTCGGCAACCGTACAGACTTTTCGGAAAATGGTACCTATTGCTGGAGGTTGGACGTTCCAAACAGTCCATGGTATTTTCAAAATTATCCTGATTTCCAGGAATCGGTTGGGCATTCACATGGCACATTGCCGAAAAATTGTTCATCGAAAGTCTCAGAGCTGCACAACTTTTCATATATGTGATATTTTCATTGCGGCCATCCCTGTCATGGGCAATATCTTGCGGTCATGTTTATAACTCACAGGTGAGACATACATAGACAGAATTCTCAGGGAAGTTGCTCTTGTAGTATTGTCACGATTTTGCCAACCTAAACACAACAATAACTAGTAAAACACATCACTATCCCGACAACTTCTGGCCAGCTCAAGAGTTCAACAGGTACTCAAAACCACAGAAACTTTTAAAGCTGGATAATCTCTCGAGCTGCAAAACTGACAGTTTTCTGGTCGGGTTCTTATGAGCTCTTCAAAAGCATTCATCTCTGCAAGAAAAACTCGTGTTTCGAATCATAAATAAGTGTAGAAGAAGAGCACAAGTTGTGCGGAATTACGATCAAATTTGAACAATACTGTTCTATAATAAGTTATTATGCCCCAGACATCTGCAGATATGTGATTCGCAATAATCCAGCTGTTGATTCAATGCCAAGTTCTTGGGAGCCAAATATGTGGTATCTAGGATCCACTCATGAAACATTTATCTTCACATTGCCGGCTTTTCATCTACTAGCTGCTCATCTTTTAACTTGGTCACTGATTTACTTAACCCTGACCAAGTATTACGACCGTTTGAGTTCCATAATATTCAATGTATTCGTGTTAACTCCGATCTTTTTGTATATAGTTCTTGTTGGGGGACTAACTGTATTCGGATTCCATTTCAATTCTGCCGACGTTCAGCAGGAGTTGGATGACAAAATGATAAATAAAGATCCTTATGACTTCTGGGCCGACATGAGAGTGAGTTCTAAAAGTGCAGGTTTAACAGACATAAGTTAATCAGGGTAGCTTCCGGACATCAATGTCTATTGTCGACTACTCTTCAGCATTCACAGGTATAGTAATATTTGCTACAAGTCGCATACGTTCTGGAGTTGGTAGCATGAACAGCTTTCGTCTAGTAGCAATGTTGATGGTAGAGTAAGATTTATTTGTTTATATGTTCTTAGTTTTAAGATTGTTCCGGCTGTGCAAACGATCATCCGTGTTGGTTGCGAAGGGAATGTGTTTGATAGTCAACCTAACTACAAAATTTATGCATCCACAGATGAGACAATTTCTTTCGATCTTCTACCTGTTTGCTTCGCGACATCTCCTCTAGGCCCTTTGTGGGCAAGTATCTTTTTTGCTGCACAGTATTTATATTCGTCTCTGGGACCAATGGTATCATAGCGGTTTCGTTGTTCATCATCACATAATTTTTTCCACCTACAGATCATCTACTCTTCGTTCATTTACCAGTCAGTTATTGATGACTTTCCAACTGTACAGAATCAAAAGAACAAATGGATAGGTCTCATGTGTGGAATAATATCTTTATTTTCAGTATTTTTGTATATGCCGGTGAGTTTCAACTCTTAACAGTAAGAATCATTCACTTGTTTTTTGAAGTTTGGCACTAGAATTGTGGCGTTTTTCCGATACGCATCCCAAACCTCGTTCGTGCAGCTCGCTGCCTATGTTGTGATCTTCTTTATTTATGGTATCGAACAAATATCTTTGTTTAGCGTTCATTATATGTTCAGGATGGCAGCGTTTAGAAGAAAATGTCTCATTGAATGTACCAGACTCTACAGCAAGGCCACTCTTGAAATATCTAACTTCACCAACGAGCCCGATTATCACATTGTTGCTCTTCACGGTAGTACCAATGCTTTTGTGTGTGAGTTTTCATTTTTTCCTACCGTTAAAGTTTTTGAATCACGCCAATATATGTATGACTCATGAAGTTAAAGTCCTGTCTGCCCGGCTACGCCGGCATGGGGGTCCAGGCATCTAGGCGTGGCTCCCGGCAGGATGACACCGGGTGTCACTGAGCAACGTAAAAATGAATCTTTTTTCGTTTTTCAGTGTAAATTTGTGGCAGTTTTTGATTTCTTGGCGTCTGGGAACGAGGTTCTGGCTAATGTGGACAATGGATTTCAATTTTTGCCATTTCCCATATGGATCAGACGTTTTATTGGATACATGATGATATTTGCACCTAGTTTAATAATTCTTTTTGAAGCAGGAAAAACTGTGCATATTATGGTTTTTAAGTACCATCTCTCCTGGAGAGATACTTTGAAGCCAACATCCGATTGGATGTCTCATGTTTCTGTAAACACGAACAAGCGCCACTGTCATACTCTTTCTTATGTCATTGTCTACAAAATTTTGAGAGTGCAGTCAAACAATTCCGTTTTTATGGTCTTGATTTTTGAAGCGTTTGTTGGGATCATTCTTGTCGTTCTTTTCTTCCTCAATGCTTCCTCGCTCTTAGGCCTTAGCTCTTCCCATGGGGGGAACGAATACAGGAGCTGTATGCTGCTTATGTTTGCAACTATGCAAGTTTATGTGACAGCAGGAATGAGAAAAAGTCAGGTCAATAACACCATCGGTGAAAAGTATGTTAATAAAGTCTGAACTTTATGAAATGTGTACACGTCAGATTGAATCCTTACATTGCCGTCGCTACTCTGGAAACAGCTATGCTGAACGCATACATGTGGATGTTTGCAAGTGATCACAAATGGGGGCTTGACATACCACCACTTTTGATTATGATCTTCAACACAGGTGAGCCAAGACCACGTCGATTTGAGAAAAAACATTACGATACCAAGGAATTCGTGGTTTATGCATTCTCACTGTGATTGCCGCAAGAGCCTTTGAAAGAGAGCACCATCAGCTGTCCAACACACGTGAAGCTTCAGAAGTGGATGAAAGCGAAGTTCAGCAAGAAGACGATGTCACGGATGACACACCTGTGATATTTGACATATATCAGCCGTGATTTCGAAGTCTCACTAACAGTTTCGCCAAGCCCAAATTGGTATAGAATAAACGTATTAAAAAAGCATGAACTACAAACAGGCTATAGTGAATGTCGGCCTATCTGCCTGGCTTCGCTACGTCGTCACAAGTAGCTAATTTTCGAACAGAGAAACTATGTTTGACCCCTCTGGATCCGAAATATTCTGCTTTCCCTAAGGAAGTTTTGCTTTCCAGAGGCATTTTCATGCTACATGTCAGGCCTGGGCGGGGGTGCGTCATCTCGCGTCAGCCCGAAAAACCAAAATCGCCGACCCTTCAACTTGCGAAAAAAACAATTCTTATTTTTAGAGCACAAAACTCAGTATAAATAGAATCGTTATATTGTACAGAGTCAGAATTTCCAATTTTCGCCGATTTCGGTCGACGCGCGGCGGCGCATTACTGTAAAACACGCGAAACGCGTGGCGCGGTCGCGTCGCGGCTCGGCGATTTCGGCCGAAAAATCGCCGACCGTCGGCGATTTTTCGGGTCAACGTTGACCCACCCCGCCCAGGCCTGCTACATGTAGTGTAGCTACATTTGCTAGAAAACTTGTGAAAAAGAAGAGTATTTCTAAATGTTCGTTACCTGTTTTGGTGTGAAAAATATTTATTTAGTAGCACCAGAAAGGAGGGACAGCCTCAGCCGTCCCAAACCTTCTGGGAAATACTAATGCTAAAAAAAAGGAAAATATTGGGGGGAGGGGGGGGGTGTGTTTAATTACTTTTGGGAAGAAGTAGGTATCCCATGTCTCATATGGTCGTATTCTCGAAGAATAACTTCTGCCCTGAACAAAACGATGTCCAAGTCCTTTTTGTTCGTATCTATTTGCGCCTGGACAAGTTGGAGGATTGGCTTTCGATCTTCAACCTGAAAAAAGGATCCATCGAAATATCTCATTAGCAAGTATTTGCAAAAAACCACGCGTTTCCGCTTAGGAAACAAACCTCATTTTCGCCAAGGAAAGATTTCATATCAACGTCGTCGTAATCTGGCAAAGGGACTGTTGTTTGTGTAAACTCCGAATTGATCTTAATTATAATTTCCTGAAGTTGGAAGTTTATTTTCTTCAGTTCCTCCAACATTTGAAATACAGTATCTGACGCTTTCATTCTGAAAGCTTTTCAAATGAAGTAATTCATTAAAACTATAACCAACAAATTTAACGACGCCATTGCCTTCCGAAGCTTTCTTGTGGTGTTGACCAATTCTTTTTTTCCCTGGTGAACATTTTTCGCTGCCTGTGCACAACTGGAATGATCACCATCATCATCACCTGAAACTTTGCCTTATCGAAGTTTTCCAGAAAAAACGTTTAGCGACCATCTATTTTTACTATTACTACTGTTAAAGCTAAAAAACGACATTTCTCTCACCCGAACAGGCCGGTTCGCCATTCTCTCGATAATCATGCTTGAATCTTTCAAATTGACTAGCTTTGAAATCGCCTTGATCCACTCTTCGATTTATATCAACCGGGTCGAAATCTTCGAGGAATTCAGCCATCTGATTTCAGAATGAGAAAAAAAACCAGCACAATTTTCTACTTGAAAATAAAAATTGAGAAAACAACTCGAATGCAACTGTTCAAAAAAAACTCAAGCACTTACTGGAACTAGGTTAAAATGTTTTTATTAATAAAGATAACTTATTCACATTCGCTGATTTATTTCAATAGTTCTTTCCCATGCCAATTTATTAAGCAATTTGTTGAATTTGAGTGCCTTCTCAATCACCTTTTGAATCATCTCTTCCGCAAATTCAGTTTTCGAAAAACGTCGATAGTTTATGAACGCCAAGAACTCAATCGTGAAATTGAAACAATTCCATTCACATTCATCATAGGTCTGAAAACAGATTTCTTACTTGAAAAAACTGGGAATACCAACTGAACGTGTGAATCGGCCATAAAACTTTTCCAGAAATCGTGATATTGATGTATCGAATTTTTTCGGGCTGTTATCAAAAAAAGGTAGGAGATTGCAAACTACCAGAGCATCATTCCAATTTTCATCTGGAACAGTAGGCTTTCTTTATCGGTAACTTTGATTAGGACGTCCGATGAAGCTGCCCGCAAAAATAAACTAAATCCGGCTATTTAGAATACCTTCATTTAAAACTCCTTGACTGCAAAATGAGTAAACTGACGAAGAAGAATCTGATAACCCGATATGTAGATCTTCTCCTACATTGTAATGTTCGAATCTCCCTCGTGATGGCTTCAAAATAATGGAACATCTGAATTCACCATGTTTCACAAAAGGACACCGTATAGGAAACGCTTCCCATTCTGCGCTCTGAAAATATAACTATTTAGTTCGGATATAGCGAGTCTAAAGAAATCTAAAGAAAAAAATTTTTTTCCTGAGGACTTACATCTTTCTCAAACAATTTCTGACAGTTGGGACACTGTGCCGTTGCTGCGGCTGTAGAAATAATGAGCAACCGCGAAAGACACGTTTTGTGATGTATATGAATCGCTAACATATTCAGCGTATTTAGTGTTTATCAAAACTGTTAAATCGTTAAACGACTTTCCCATTGGTCACCTCGCCACATGAATGCATATCGTGGCTGGGGGAAAGAAACGACGGTTCTGTTTTATGTCCTTGTGAAACGCAGACAGTACAAGAAATATATCCATTTTTGATTATCTCAGTAAAACTGAACTTTTTCGAATGTCTCAATCTGTATCTTCAACAACGCCACCAGCGCGCTGGTTGCGTTTTCACTTTTTCTTAGCTAAATGTGTTTTTCTTTTTTAATCATAGCTATGCCTAATTTCTGAACATATGTTTTATTATACAGTTGAAAATACGGAATTGAAATTCGTCTGAACAGGAGAGAAATAAGGCAAAACCTTTCAAACATTCCATTATCTTCAGTGTTTCCTTTTTGGAGGAAGCCGCTTTGTTGGAGCTTGACCATTTCTTCGCTGACCAGCGGATAGTTTCTCCACATTCTCTAGGCATTTAGGGGGCGGCCTCTTTCGCACAACTTGGCTCGGCTTTGATCCTTCAATAACAAGGGTAAGTGAACTTTGATCAATTATTCATGTGAATAGGCTTCTAAAACTTAGGAAATTGATGAATATTTTTACAAAAAAACAACTAGAAATGCACAGAAGTCTAGAAAATCGGCTATGTTGAATGGTCCTAAGATGGGGGAAACCTTCTATTAGAGGCTGTCGCTGACAGCTGTTCGTTTATTTTTCGAAGAAAACCCTCCCCCGCCTACAGGGCCCCAAGTTTCACTCAATGTTACAAAAGTAATTAACCATCTTTTCCGGGAGACGTTTGTTTTCCAGTGCTGAAGTCAGAGACCCCCGACGTACTTGCGACAGTTCCTGTAGTCCCATCACTGAGATGAACCAAAAAACGCTGAAAAAAGTTTTTAGGTGATACCTTGAACAGAATCTCATACATTAGGGTTAGGAACGCTTTCTAAATGCAATGGCGTATCTTGAATCATGATAGGATACAATTCCATTCCATTGACAGCTGAATTATTGATGGAGCTTACTCAAAGCAATATGAAGAAACTAACTTTCCATAGCGGCATAATGCTGTTTCGATGTTGGGTCAATGTATATTTGCATCTGTTGTTGTTGTTCTAGTGCAATAGCCCCAACCGGTAAACCAGGCACAGCTTCCTTGGCTGAATGAACAATCTTGGCAGGAAGGCGATCGCGGGAGTTGGTGATACCATCATGGGAAGACTCTTCCACAATGTCGACGTTCTGCAAAATTATGAAAATCTATTAAAAATATTTACACGCAATTAAATAAAAGCGTCGCCTTGGACCGCGAGGTTAGAGAAAAAATGAAAATGGGCACTAGACAGAAAGTTCGAGAGAAATTATATCACTTGAAACATCGCAGACTAGAAAATCACCTCATAAACCAGCTTTTCTGCATTACTTCGAACATTTAAAGTTCCAGTTTGCTCGTTCCATTCATCTGCGAGAGGAGCATTTTTAACAACTTCAGTACCATTCACCACATACTGCGTTTCTGTACCTTTAATTTAAGTTATCAAGTTTTTTTACTATCCACTTCTCTCACATCTCCGCCCCTGCTCAGTGTCAAAAAAAAGAGGCCTTATCGGAATATCACTCAGGAATTGTTTGGGACGAGAGTAGTTCAAATGAGGTCTATGTATGGGACCGGTAATTTTGTGAGCTTGTCGATATTTCATGAGAAATATTCGCATTGGTTCCGCATAGTTATCAAAACCCGTCGCTTCAAGTGCGGTTAACAAATCATCAGCTGTTATTGTTTTTCGCTTCGTATTATGGCACAACTCTGCAGCTTCCGAAGCAATAAAGCTTATGAACTCGGAAACGCACTCTTGGACACACTCTTTCGCATCTTTCGCCAGTTTTGCTTGAGGGTCCATTTGCGTTTTCATTATCCTGACGACATTAGCTGCAAGAACAGGAGCGGTTTCAAACATTTGATTGATGTGGGCCACTACCGATTGGTAGATAACGCTCTTGGTCTAAGAGTACGGACGGTGATTTTGTGTCCAGAAGAGAACGTGCACCATGACAGTCGCTGTTAAACTCGACATCATCAGTTCCATCTTGGCTTATTATCAGAGGGTCGATTTCTGAGGTGTTTTCAATAGCATCTGAAATTATTTGCTGAAAAATGTTAGATTGAATTTGTCAAATCACCATGTTCCTGTGCGAGGGCTTCGTCTCCTTCAGCTTCTGTGCGACTCAAACTCATAACTAAAGGAAAATTGCAATTATGTAGTAATATTTTGTCATTTCACATTTTTTCAAGAAAATATAGAATTGAGATAACATGTATCAACTCAAAATTTCCGAAGGTTATGTTAAAACTTTTATAAAAGCGTCCTATTCGACTAAAAATAACAACAATTTTTGAGAATAAACGCTGGTAGGAGGCGAACATGTCAGGTTGCTTTCGCTTGTTGGATCGCAGCCGAGGGCCCCAGCAACATTTGACGCTGCTGGGCAACTTGAGTTTTCTCGAGATCACTTCTTTCTTTCTCGATGATGTATGGGAGGAAAGCAATTAGAGAAGTTGTAGAAATAATCCAGATAGTACTTTTTGTGATGTTGAACTGAAAGATTTTATTCTGTTTGGGAAGGGGTTCCAAATTTTCTTTCTCACCAATCCTTTGATGCTCCAAGCGGACCAAGCTGCACTCGACGCAGCGGCTGAGCGAATTGTAGTAGGAAACATTTCGCCGAGACCTTCGATTCTCTCAATCAGCGATTCTTGAATCTCCGAATCAGGAATGTCATCGAATTCATCTCTTATGGATGTCATCTGGAGTGAAATTCAAACGAATTTTTAACCATTAATTTGAAACATCACGCAGACTGGAGAACACTTTTTGTTTCCAAAAAATAAGCTGTGGGTTCCAACCCCAGATTCGAATTACAAGAAAAAAAACAGAAGAACAATTTAGAAATAACAAGTCAAAACAAGTAACAATAAAATTTAGATTGTCATTATAACATAACTATTGCTGTTTAGCTAGCATTTTCTTGCGTCGATTTTTCACTGACTTGGCACCAGTTCTAGCAGCAGCCCTCTTCGGAACCTTAGACTTGAAAACAGTTGGTTTTCTCGCTTTCTTGACGTTTCCAACCTGACAATGATATTTCAAAACAAAATAAAAAGGGACTATACTTACAATACTGAAACCATCATCAGTTTTCAGCATCTCTTGCTTTGTCAGTGCCTTTTTTTGATTCCTGCGCTTTTTGTTCGCACGCGCTCCGGAGCCAATATTTTTCACTGAAATAAGTGATTTTAGAAAAAAAATGAAATGGACTCACTTGGTGCGACTTCATCATCATCTGAATCATCAACCTTTTTGTTCGTCTTTTTGTGTTCGTTTTTGCAGTTGATGTCGTCGTCAGCAGCTTGATCATCTTTCTGATTCTTTTTAGTGGACTTCTCTTTTTCCAACTGAATTTTTTTATGATGAGTACAATTAAACTATTTTTAAAAAAATTTTTCCACAACTTTTGTTCTGGATACAACAACTACTCACCTCCATAACACCTTGTTTGCTCATTTTGGCATTAGAGAGTTTCTTAATTTTGGCAACGTAGAAACCATCGATATTGTGCACATGAGGATAATATCGCTTGGTCATTGAGAGAGACGGATGGAAGCGATAGTCTCGGAACTTCGTGAAACCATCGACTCCGATGGATAGACCAGTTGGAACAAGTTCACAATGACGTCTCTCTAGCAGGAAGTTGACGACGGCTTCGTTCTCTTCGACAAGCACAGAGCAAGTGGAGTACACTAAATATCCTCCATTAGGAGAATTCGCATCGAGAGAATCGAGAGCAGACAAAATGAGCTGTCTCTGCACAGTATGGCGACGCTGAACATCTTGACTGTCTTTGCTAGTCTTGACAGATTGATCTTTCCAAATAACTCCTGTTCCAGAGCATGGAGCGTCAAGAAGAATTCGATCGAAGCCATTCGGACGGATCTTACTGAACTCTTCTCCACCCAAGTTGCACACAACAGCATTATTCACACCGAGACGATGCAAGTTGCCAATAATCGCCCGGCATCGGTCGAACTGAAACTACCTTTCGTGTTCATTTCGGAAAAAATAACTTACACTCGCGTCATTGGCAAAAAGAACTCCACTGTTTTTCATCAACGCAGCGATGTGAGATGTTTTACCACCAGGAGCTGAACACATATCGAGTACACGATCACCTGGCTGTGGAGCCAGAGCCATGACTGGAAGAAGAGAGTTCAATCCTTGAATCATATAGTGTCCAGCGAGATACTCCGGAGTGGCTCCTGTGAACAAATACGTTTGCATCCCGCTTAATGAGGAGTAAAACATACCAACTGGAACTTGTGAATCGTACACAACAAGGCCCACCTTCGTCCAGTCAGCAGCAGGATCCACGTTCATTCCACGATTGATGAGATTTTTGGCAAGATCACGACTTGAAATGATCGGGATTAGTGATTAAACATGACGTGATTTCAAAAAGACTTTCGTAAGATGCCTACCGTTTCACTTTCAAAGAGTTTGCGCGAATGGTGACTGGTCTCGGATTGTCATTAGCTTCGAGAAACTCCAGAAGTTCGGCACCATTCGGGAACAAATCCATGAACTTTCCCATGAGGTAGTCGTTGTAGCCGTACTGCGAACAAAGGTCTTTCTTGAGAACTTCGACATACTGAAGCCGGCTTTTGGTTGGATCTCTACGAGCCCGAAAGTCTCCCAACACTTGAATCACATCAGCAATTCTTTGTTTGATAATTTCGAGATTTGGAATGGACTTCATCTCGTGTTCGATTTCTTCAACAGTAGGCAGTTCGAAAGTTTCTTGATTTTCAATGTTCAACTTCAATTCTTCTTCACCTTCTTTGCTGAAAACATTAGCTTTCGACCAAATACTGATTCCGAGTCTTCGTCAAAGAAAATACAAAACATAATGCCCAAAAAACTAAATGTTGCGAAAAAATAGTTATTGACAGTTAACTCACAGTACTTTCTCCTTAAGTTTGTCCAAGAGTTTCGACTTCTTTTCGATCGGAAGAGTATTAGAGTCGTCCACTTCATCTTGAATAAAGATTGAATGAGATCAAACCGAATTATTGTATGAAACGCAATATATCAGGGTGAACCATTTAGAATACACCCTCATACTACACATTAGCAGTGATATAACACTAGTCATTTTTGTTCGCTTACCATCATCGGAAAAATCGTCGATCAGATCTTCATCATCGATTTCATTGACTTTGAGAAGCTGGAAATCGCTAACGTCATCATCGATCTGAACTGATTTATTAACAATAAAACTTGTAAATGAGCCATACCAGTTGCATTTTAGCCGTAGCGAGATCTTTGTCAGGTTCATCGATTACTTTCGGCTTTTTGGAATTTTTCTTAGGAATAACTCGTCTGCTTCCTTTTGAAGTCGATTTAGCCTCTTTAATATTGTTGGCATCGTAATCACCAGTCTGTAAAAAAAAAGAATATCATTCAGTCGTTAGTGTATACTTTCATACCTCAAGTTGTCTTTTCATTCCTTTTTTGAGAGGCGGGTTCTCAGCTATTGAAGTTTCCTTTTTGATTGCCATTACTTTTTTCTTGACTATCTTCATTTCTGAAAAACAATACATCAGCGAACAACAGTAAGAGCAAGATTTGAGCGTATTGATTTCAAAAAAATGTCAACAACGAAAAATGATTTTGGATGAATGAAAATTTGTGAAAGAGCCTTTTTTCTTCTCCTTGTTAGAATATTTTCAACAAAAAAACAGTCTGCTGCAACCGATATTCAAATCCTATGAAAATCAGAATATTAATTTTGAACAACTCAAGCAAATCAGAATTTTCTGTAGAGCGCTCATATGTTCAATCGAACTGCACATATTTTGTTGCTTTGAAATCCGGAAGACAACGTTTTACCGAATAACAAACCGGATGCGGTTAATAATAGCAAACTTTTGAAGAAAAAGTTGAAAGAGAAAAAACGAAAACTAGCCTAAATTCGTAGATTCGAAACCTATTGAAAAGTCTAACGGAGCGCACATGCAACCATGTCCGCCAAAACTAGGCCGCGGCCGCGGACGAGTAATTTCTGCGATGAGCGAGCGAAACGAGAGGAAAAAACCAAGACAAATTGTCTCAGGCATTAAGAAAAACTCAGCAAAGTAGAAAAAAGACTGAACCAAGCAAAGAAGAGACCGAACTGATTGTGAGATTCTTAAAATACCGGAAATGGCAAAGCTAGACTATTCGGAACAATTAACTCAACATTTTACAATTTTTACTTTTTTTTCAAAAATTTTCTGCCTCGGAAAAGTCTCGGTTCGGTCTCTTTCATGTTCTTCTCATGTTTGTTAGTTCAGTATCTTTCAAACTTGGTTCAGTCTCTTTTTGTCTCGGTTCAGTCTTTCCCAGTTTTTCTCGATTCGCTCACCCCTCCAGCAGAATTGAAGAGTATCCATGAAAGGCATTGCTGAACGGTATCAATTAAGACGCGTGCGAACTGAGTAAGAACCGAGAAAATGGATACACCCTATTTTTGAAGCAAAATCCCGATGTTCCGCACAAATTTGGCCTCAGTATTTCGGCGTCTTCTGTTTCTGATGAAACGTACAGTTTATTCACGTGGCTCAGCCTTGGGAGAGACAGTCACAAAAAGGGACTGCATTCTACCATGAAAGGGTCGGAGGAGCAACTGCTCTCGATCCTTTCTGGATAAAACTGAAAAAAACACGCGTTTTTTAAATAAAGCATATATTGAGGAGAAGCACTTAACCCTATGCCGTAGACCTGGGGGAAAAACTTCCGTAGTCCTATAATTTTTTATGGATTAGCCGAGCAGGTCGATTTTTTGTTGAAATCGACCTTATAGCCATAATACTCGACGACCTTACTACCAGAAGAAGCTTGAACGGTTCAGCCATCTTAGAAACAGACACGGGGAAACACATTAGTGATGACAACGGTAAATTCCACAGAGGTGTCTAGCGAATTGTAAGTTGACCGCTTCGTTAGTAAGAAGAAAGTGGACGAAAACTGGGGAGATTTAATGAGTTTTTATTTTACTAGAAACAACAACAAATAAACATAACAAACAACCGAGAGAAAACAAGAAAAAATAAAAAATTATTGTCTCCAAAGTTTCAGGACCTTATCTTTCCCGCCACTGACAACTTTCGTTCCTTCAGGGCTCCAATCGACAGTGTAGACCTCGTCACCATGACCTGGCAGATCGTAGTATAACGATCTCGTTTTCAATTCGAAAACTTTCAAGGTAGAGTCGGAAGATCCAGAAACCAAAAGCCTACTATCAGCCGACCACGCAACTTGATAAACTGGTCCTACGTGGCCTCTTTAAAAATTTGCGTTACGCGCATATTCAGCAAAAAAAGAAACGAACCTCAAGGAAGCAATATATTTTCCACTCCTACCACACCACAATTTCACCGACTTATCAAATGATGCAGATGCTATGTATCTCGTATCAGGCGAAAAAACCACCTGATTGATGAGCTGCATATGTCCTGTCATTCTAGTGACCGATTGTTTTGTCTCTTTCGGATTCCACAGAAACATTGTAAAGTCATCTGATCCACTGACCAGCCTCTCTCCACCAGCTAATTTCATGGCATTGTTGTACCGGATCTGAGCGACTCTTTGACACTGAAAGACTCGTTCTCTTCATTTTTTCGAGAAACCCATTATACCTCTTCACTGGACTCGGGTTTGACGCATCTTTTACTAGGCTCAAAGCAAGATGTTCTTAGAGCATAATCTGTGTTCAACGCAAGAGTATTGATCCAATGGGCATGCCCAGTCAAGTTTCTGCACAGAGCACCATCATCAGCTCTCCACATCTTCACGGTCCTGTCTTGCGATCCAGAATAAATCAATCCTTCTCCTCCCCATCGGAGACATGTAACAGACGCAGTGTGTCCGCTAAGACAGCGTACTGTAGTGAACTTGATGGTATCCCATATAAAGATATTTCCATCTTTGCCAGAGGATGCCAAATATCGGCACTGAGGATCGTTGTGCAATGGCTGCCAGGCAAGGTTCGTGACCCACTGCTTGTGCCTCTTCATAGTGCTTCCCATCTGCTCTCCGGTTTTAGCATTCCAAATATTGATTTCCCCATTTTTGCAAGCCGAGGCTATCTTCGTCGCGTCTGGTGACCATGCAATGCACAAAACCCAATTTCTGTGAGATTTGCAAGTATACAAGGGTAGTTCTAGTTCGATGTCCCAAATACGCAATGTAGTGTCACCGGATCCACTCGCCAATCCACGACCATCAGGGCTGAACTGAGCCGAAATTACAGGTTCTCCATGCCCGGGAATGCTCGCTGAGCACCTCGTGACAGGTCGAACACGAAAAACTGCTTGTGGTTGATAAACGAGCTTGAGAGTCTGGAAAAATCAGAATGAGCACTAAAATTCTGATACTTAGTTGTTTACCGTTTCAAAATCAAGGGATTCAATCGATTTGCAGATAGTGTCTGTAATTTCGACTCCCTCTGATGTGAAAAATGAAATGGGGACTGGATCATCGCTGAGAAACACGACTTTAAAACTGAGTTATATTTAGTCTTACCTATTTCCGAGGAGCTGATTGCACAGAGCTTGCAGTTGCACCGTGGTAATATCGACAGGAACAAGAATACCTGCCTCTCCTAATTCATTATCATCTTCGGATACGAAACTGATTGAGAGTTGCGGTGGTGGTGATTCCTGGCTCATATCACCTTAAAATCAGAATATGTTTAAATCAATTTTATAAAAGTAAAATTGTGTGCATCAATATCGGCGGATCGGATTCGAATAAATATACGATTAAATAGTTGAAAACAAATAAAATGCATTTTAAAATATATTTTCCAAAACATTTTGGGAACTTTTTTTTCGATCGACCGAAATTCGAAAAACTGGGATGTGCAACGGAGCGCGAATGCATTGTTGCGTTTTTTAAAAAATACAGGTACCTAGGTCAGCCGGAGTTGTTAAAACATTGTTTATAATACAAATAATGAACAAACGTTTTTTACTTTCCCGACGTATTGCAAAAAATATATTTATGTAAAATGATTTTTTTGCGAATCAACGTTGATTTCTTCATTTATTGTTAGGCGTACTGCTTCCAGATGAAATCATCCACAGTTGTTTCGAACCGCGAAGAAGATTCGATGAATAACGAGCCATCGCTCTCAGGTAAAACTATCATTGGTCTAATCTATCCACCGCCGGAAATCCGGAGTAAGTTATTTCGTTGTTGAAAAAAATTTTATACTTTAAAATTTAAGCAATTGTCGACAAAACAGCAGCTTTTGTGGCCAGAAATGGAGTTGACTTCGAAAACAAGATTCGAGAGAAAGAAGCTCAAAATCCTCGGTTCAATTTTTTGTCGTTGACTGATCCCTATCACGCATACTATAAGAAAAAAGTGTACGACTTTGCTGAGGGTCGTGTAGAAGCTCCGAAGCCTCCTACGGCCGTGAAAGAGCATGTGAAGAAAGCTGAATTTATTCCAACTCAACCACCTTCTGTTTTTGAGTTTTCTGCTGACCCATCGACTATTAATGCATACGATCTGTAAGTTCCAGTTGTCAAATTTTTCACCAACAGTTGCTTTCAGAGACTTGGTGCGTCTGGTTGCTCTTTTTGTTGCTCGTAATGGTCGCCAGTTTCTGACTCAGTTGATGACAAGAGAAGCAAGAAACTATCAGTTTGACTTTCTCAAACCAGCACATTCTAGCTTTAGCTATTTTTCCAAACTGGTTGATCAGTATCAGAAGGTTTGATACTGTTTGAGGTCCAATGTGGTTTTCACTCCAAATTTTCAGGTGATTGTACCCTCTACTAATATCGTCAGCCAGCTCACTGACGACGCAGCGAATAGAAACAGACTTCTCGACGATATCAATTACCGTGTTGCATGGGAAAAACATCAGAAGAGTCTGAAAGATCGAGAAGAAGCGGAAGCTGAAAAGGAGAGGCTTGCTTATGCTCAGATTGACTGGCACGATTTTGTTGTTGTTCAAACAGTCGACTTCCAACCTGGCGACTCTTCTAAATTACCACCACTGTGTACACCAAAAGATGTGGGTGCGAGAATTCTACTCGATGCTAGGAACGAACAACAAAAAGCCGCCGCCGAGATGCAAGAAATGGACATGGAAGAATCAGACAGCGATGAAGAACAGGAAATGGAAAAGACAGAACAGCCCACTTTCACAGCCCCACTGCCGCCAACAAAGCAGAAGGATGTTATTGTTCGTGAATACGATCCAAAAAAGACACAAGTTCAAAAAAGCAAACCGGTGGAGAACTGGATAATATCTCCTCTTACTGGGGAGCGCATCCCATCCGACAGATTGGCCGAACATATGCGTTACAACACCGTAGATTCGCAATACAAAGAGGATCGGGATCGTCATATCGGGGAGAGAAGCACCGAAGAGCCAGTCCTTGCACTCGGAGCAGACATTAGTCGAAATCTCGGCCAGTTTGCTGAGCGTCGTACCGACATTTTCGGAGTTGGTGGCGAACAAACGATGATTGGAAAAAAATTAGGTGAAGAAGACGTTCAGCAAGCAAATAAACTGATTTGGGATGGTACAGAGGAAACACGCGATTCCATCACTAGAGCAGTTCAAAGTTCGTACTATTATTCATTACTATACAACAGAAGTTATTGTTTTCAGATCAACACATCATTCAAGAAATACAGCGGCAACACGTTCATCAGTCTGATTATAACAAAGAGAAAATTGGAGCCCAAGTACCTCATCAAACAACTACATCAGGCAATATCACGATCACTCAAGGTATTGTAGCTGCCAACGTTATGTCTTCGTCGTGGAACCAACAGGCACAATCTCTTTCAAACACAGTGGTTTGTTTTTTTTCCCATCATCTCATCTCATAATTTTTTAGATCATCAATCAAATCGATGGCCCACCTGCTAAAAGAATGAGAACTGAAGATGACTTAGAGCCAGAAAATGAATGGGTCAAAAAAGTCAATGGGAACATTGAGTTGATCGTCCAGTTGCCACATGCTCCAGAATACGGAATGGACGGAACGCTGACTCCACTGACGGTCGACATCGCTGCCCCGGTAAGTTTTTTTTTCTGTATCAGTGGCAAATACCCAAATTACAGTTGAGCGAACTAAAGCAGCAGATTCAAGATCGTTTTGGCATGGCGAGTAGTAAGCAGAAGCTTGTGGCGGAGGGATTTTTCATTAAAGACAATCTGAGTAGCGCGTTCTACAATCTTTCAAACAGATCACTGGTCACCCTCCAAGTCAAGGAACGCGGTGGGAAGAAGAAATAAAATTTTAGACTTCATTGCTTTAAAATTAAACCTGATAAATGAATGAACACATCGTAAAACCCACTCTAGTCGAATTTCTCTCAAATTTAAACTGTTTAGTTTGCGTTCGAAGAAAAAGTCAATGTCCACCACTAAGTTAGTAAGTTTAGAAAATAATCGTTGGGTTGCATATGTTTATTTTCAAATGAAAATGCTGGAATGGTGATCGGGCAATAGTTTTGATCTGTGTACATTTTGAAACAGAACAGGGAGTATCGTTAACATCAAAAAATTGTTGCACGCTCTCTTCAAGAATAATGCGTTTCATCAGGTGAAATTAAAGTGAAACAATTGGACTAATACAAAAAAGCTCATAATGCTGGTAGTTCGACAGTGAAATAATATTGCTTGTCGAGTATCACATTCTTATTCGAAATCATAATACATTTGACAGAATTTAAAGCACTTATGAGTTACGACTCATATCGACTGACAATTTTCTGTGTTATTGTTGTTAGTGGAAGTTATGGAATTTTTCTTCTTGTTTCCTTTTATTGTCTTAATGAATGGGAGGAAAACGCTGCATATTTGTGACGGTCTTTCAGAAGATGAGTTGGATCTGGTTTGCTTCCTGAAGGCTATGTTTATATTCGTTTCTAAGTTCATTCTCACGGGTCATCATCCACATCTGGGCGGTCTCCCCTCTCCAGTCTTTCCAACTCAGCAAAATCGATGTTCTCTATTCGCGTAGGGGACACCAAAGAGTAAGTAGATCGGTAGAATGACTTGTCTGAAATTTCCGTATTGATCATAAGCTGAAAAACTGCGAATGTCAACCTTTATATCATCAGGCAGGTTAATTTATTCGAAAATCAGGCTATTAACGTAGGGACTATACTTTTCCTTCATTTACCTTTACCTTGTATTTTCAGTTTGGAAAGCTCAGAGTTGAGGTTCTTGTGCGCTTCCAACGGACTTGGGGATGATATCTCTTGCTCGATCTTATGAGCGAAAGAGCGAAGGAACAGCTCTTCCCACAATTTGTTCGGCTGCGAAGAAAATAATTCTTGTTTAAGAATGACGAGATAGCATACCTCATCTGTCCCTTCTTCTGTGAGCTTCCTACCATCCTTTAAGTACTTTGGTTTTGAAGTCTTCTTTTTCAGCTGGCCTGTGAACAATGGCCTCCAAGAAGGTGTGCGTTTAGTAGAGTTGTGTCTGCTGGCTGAATAAGCAGCTAGGATCAGTATCATTAGCAGATTTAACTCAGTGACGAACCATTCGCTGACTCACTTTCTCCTCTTCTTCTCGTGGAAGTTTCTCGGCTGAGCAGATTTGGGGCAGTTGCATAATAATCCAGGGGAGTATCGCACTGAACATTTACCATACCAATCATCTTTCTGAACAAAGAACTAGGAAAATGAATTTATATATTTGTATACGGTGATTATGGGCGGTTCGTGTAGGATCAAGAACGTCTTTTAAGAAAACTCTCCGAAAGGCACCTAATTTAAAGATTAAGGGCATGACTGCGAGTTTCGAAGGAAAAAAGAAAAAATGACGAAACGGAAAAATGAATCGAAGAAGAGAGATGACAAAATGACGACGGTTAAGAAGATTTAAAAGCAAACATGAAAAGAAAGTATTGAATAGGAGGCAACGTATGCGAGCGCGTTGAAATACCAGATGCACAATGATTCAATCAAAAGTGACGTGGGTGTCTGTTTGTATGTGTGAGATGTGTTCTCATAATGGTCACAAAATGTAACAGAAAATCTTCAACTGTTTATATGAGAGGTATATGACAGAACGTATTCGAGTTAAACAGTTATTGTATACTTTTACCATTATTTTAAATGAAATTGCAATATAGATTGCTTAGAACGTGGAACAATAGAAAATCTGAGAATCGAGCCTTGACCTAACTGATTACAATTCTGGAATTGAGAAGAAAGAGTTAAGAGTCGATGTCAGTTAGTGTTCAAAAGGGGGTGTCACAAGCCCCCCGCGAGCTCGCGCGGGCTC
>LR538137.1:0-24701 GCA_900883565.2 Caenorhabditis panamensis | reverse complement strand
CGAGCTCGCGGGGGGCTTGTGACACCCCTCTGTGGAATCTTTGAAAAATTACTGACAACGACTCTTAATATCTTGAGAATGAGTGAAGGAAACATAGAATTGAGTGCGAAACAGTCTGTGTGGCTGATAAGAAAAATGAGGAAACATGGTTAGACATGCATGCCTGACTGAATACTATGATAAAAGTTTAAGAAGCATACATGCTTCTTCTCAAGCTGATACTAACTCATTTTTTAAAACTGGAAGTTGTTCTAAACCATTGTGACCATGTGAAACTATTCATCAACTTTATACGGGCAAGATCTTGAAAAGTTTAGTTTTTTGATAAATGGGAGGGGCTGGTCGACAATAAAACGCGGAATGTGCAGGCACTAATTCTCACACTTCCCTATTTTCGCTACAACGCTGATCAGTAAACACGGATGACGAAGTTCTTCAGCGCCACACTTCTCACATGTTCCGTCCACCCACAACCGAAGAAACATGCATTGAATAACGATAGAGAAGAGCTGAAAACACTCTACCACCCACACAGTTGACTTTGGCATCACTTCGGATTTCTCATAGGTCATGAATTTCAAAAATAGTAAACCAAAAACGATGTTGTGGTTTGCGCTCGATATTATTCACACACTACCATGTGAACACTTCTGGATTCGAAATATTATATCTAAAAGTTAGTCTCCCGTCTCATTCGAAATCATCCACTTGAATAATAGAGAGAGAGAGAAAAGGTTAATACATTCTCCCAGTGGTCAGAATTCCTGACTCGGAAATATACACCTTTTCTGTAACAGATGTTTCAAAAACCCTCAGGATTGAGTTTATGTTCCTGCCAGGAACTTCCTGGATCATGTTAATTCATCAATTTCTGATAATGCTGCTTTTCATGACTTTCATAATCTTGATTGACCTTTTCCATTACTCGAAACGTTCGCAGAAGACATTTTCTTCTAGAAACCCCTAACAGAAGGAGATCTTCGGAAGGGAAAAAGGCGACTAAAACCTGCTTGAAAAATAGAAGTGCATATCCTTGAATTAGAATAAATATGGTATTTAACTGTTTCGACTTTTTGTGAGGTAACTCACTGAGATAAGGGTACTAGCCCGGTCGGGGCCTATTCAGCCCCGCCCAGGCCAGTGAAAGTTTCAGGCCGCTGCGCGGCCTGGCTTAGGGAGCTGACGCTCCCAGGGACCCTGCGGGTCCCTTTGTTTTTGATTGTGAGAGTAACCGTCAAAAATGGCTTGCAAAAAAGAGTTATTAGTGGGCAAAGCTTAGTGATAGGACAAAATTGTAAAATTTTTGGTAACGTTGAACTCGGCCTTATTTTTTATTTTCGTACATGCCCATACCATCCATGTTCCAGGTACCGGCGGATTTATTCGACACTATACCATGACTTTTTTATGAATTCAGTGAATCTAGGTGTTTGTGACTCACAAACACCTAGAAAAATTGTGAGCACACTAGCACTTTTTTTTTCGGAGACCGTGCCATTCATTAAATTCTATGCACTTTCTAGGCCATTACGCCTGCTCGTCCGGCCGGCCGAAGTGTTTTTTCCAACAGTGGTCTTTCATTCGTTTCAAATAACTCTTTTTTAGACTATAGAAGATGCAAAGCTTGAAAACAATGAATGATCTTCCAAAGACAGGATTAGTTCTTCTCAAATGTTAGTGATGGATTATCTACGTTCATACAGATAATATTTGCAGCTGAAGTTCCTCTCGATTTGAATTCGTTTATAAATGCGTCCTTCCGTGGTTCGAAGAAATGCGTTATTCATCACACATCCTTCAGGCCATGGCTTGAAGATTTTTTAACACTTAAGGATGAATACGAATTTGTCTCGTTTTCGGATAAAAATCAAGTCTCTGTGGCAGAAATAAAGTCCAGCGAATCGAAAGATGTATTTTTTCTGGATCTCGATATTCATGTTGAACTTCATGGACAACTGAAAACGCTGCACCTCCTCAATGAGGGAAAGCGTAAGTTTTCTAAAAAAAAGTGAAGAACTTTTATTTATCCCGTTTTCAGGCATAAAAAGAGTTTTCATACTTTCTTCTTATGGAATTCAAATGCTTCAACAATCGGAAACTCTAGCTTCTGCAATGTTCTCAATGTAATTTAAATTCCCAATGTGACCATATTTCATGATTATTTTGTTAGCCGCAGAAATGGAGACGCGGCGAGGTTCGAGTGCTCAACCATTTTCTTCGAGAAAAATGGCAAAGTATCAACATCAGTCTGTTTTGTGTCTCATTCATTTGTTTTTGATATTTATGAATTGAGGTTCATCAGGCGTTTCTTGGATCCGATCAGCAACTGGTGTTTAAACCCTTCTGTAAGCCCGATGCAATTGCTGACCGAGACAGCGCCCATGAGACAGCAATTTCGAAAAAGACAGAATCATCAGAACTCCCATTTTTCGCATCGCGACATGAAGACGGTAATCAAAACTCGATAATTAAAACATTCTTCCATTTCAGGTGTTGCGCTCCGCGATGCAGCTACAAAAAAAATTCGAGTTGGGGGTCAAATCGTGTACGAGCCGGACCGTGACGACGATCTCGACGACAGCGATCCTGACGATGACCTCAACATTTAAATACATCACTCATGTAAATGTTCATCGAATGAAAGTAAAATGGAAAAGTGATAAGACTATGTGTTATGATTGTGGCTGGTAATATGTGGCGGAGGGACATTGTTGGAATGTGGAGCGAGAACCATCTTTCTCTCTCTGAGTGCGTCTAACAGCATCCAACATGCCACAGGGTTCTAAATATTGATATATTAAAGATTAGTGGCTGAGAATGGTACCACATTATCTTCCGTGTTGATTCTGCTATGTGCAGTTGAACCTCGTTCTCCCCATTTGGCAAACATTGCATCCTGGAAATTTTGAGATTCTTACAACAAATATATATACCCGTACTCTCGAATCATACACAGGCTTTGGATTTCCCCACAGAGAAGGAGGTGTTACAACGCCCTGGGCTGTTTGATTTGAATTAGCTGTAAGACTTTTCATTATCTCGATATTCTTGGTTCATAAATGTACAAGTATTTGAGAAACAAACTGACCTTGTGCAGAAGATACACCCGAAATCGTAATTGGAGCTCCGTTCGAAAAAGCAGTGGCGGAATTCGGGCCTTGAAAAAGCAAATTAAAAGTACACTAATTAAAATGGTCTATCAGCGCTGCTCAAAAAGTAGTACCGATTAAATAGCATGATGGGCTCGAATATCGGAACAAAATGTTTCTCTAGAAAGGTCCTCCTATTTTATAATAGAAAGAATACGGTGGATATTAGTCGAATGCAAATCAGAACAAAGCTTTCAAAACTTTTTTCGCTTACCTACTTGGCGTTGAGTTTCAATTAGCTGTTGATGATGCTGAGCTGCAGCCACAGCTGCACGTTGCTGAATTTCATGAACCATAGCTTTCATGTGGTGTTGAACGTATGATTCTTGGGAGCTGGCATATGCAACTGCCGCCTCTTTATCTTTTTCATCCATTCCAACTCGTCTATGGTTTCTTTGCTATGAACAACGATTGGCTTCTGAACATACAGAAATTCTCTTACCTGCGCTTTTCTAGCTTCTACTTCTTTTTCCCATTGCTCAAATTGGCTAACATATGAATTGTACGCATCTGTACCGACAGATGATCTGAACACTTAAAGTAACGTGTCTCGGGAACTTTATATGTTTCAACTTATTAGCTTCTTTCCATTGCTCGAACTGCGCTCGATAATCTTCGTACTGTCTTTCAAGCTCTTCCTCTGATACCTGGAAGTTTTTTTCTTGATACGTGCACAGACGGAAAACTAAACTTTAGAAATAATACTAGGAACGATGCGACTCACTTTTTTTGTATTACTCATTTTTTGTGATGACTCTGACTGCTGAAAAGTATAATGCTGGACTAGTTAATTCAACAGCGAAACGAATAATTACGATTTTTTATCGAATCGCGCGCGACCACGAATCGCGATGCCGGCCGCGGTGGTTTCTAGTCCTCGGTTTCTAGGCCAGCTCTCGCAAGTCGTCGGTGACGTTATGACGACTTGTGAGTTGTGACCAGTTCTCATTCTAAGTTAGTTGTTTGAATTGCTGAAAACATTTAGCTTTACATTCACGTTTTTAGAGCTTCTAGTCGTCATAAGGCTTTGTGATGACGAAAAGGTGTGGACCGTTACTGAATGTTCATCCCATTGTAGCGAAAAATCACCAAGAATCGAGCCGTAATGACAACTCGGAAAAAGGAATTGATTGTGAACTATGGAAGACGTGTAAGATTTTTATAAATTTTATTCACAGTACTTTCTGTCGAATATAAACTCTGTTCTTTTCAGACTCTACTTCGTCGGGAATAGTTTCATTCTTTTCCGATGGAGTTGGTGAAGTGATAACTCAAGAAACATTTGATGTAAAATTAGAAAAAATATATAACCAGTTATGGAAATCATTAAGGACACTGGGCTCCATTTCATTTTCACAGAAGCAACTACAATTAAAATAATGTTTGACTATGACTTTGTCGGAGTTGGTTCTAATGTTCAAATTTATTGGTCAAGAAGTTTCGAAAGAATCATCCGAGGAAACCATATTGTGGTTCAAATAGAAAGAATGGAAGTTTACAAATGTTAGCATTCCTAAAAAAATAGTATATGTTTCGTCCCTTTTCCCAGGTTGCCAACTTCGTAAGGAAAATGTGTTTGTCACATTCAATTCGCAGTCTTTGGCGGGAGCTGCTGTTGGTGTCACCGAGGTATTCGAAATTCACCAACCTCTTAGTAATTGTGATCATTTTAGAGGCACATGATGGTGGCGTTTCATCCCAGCTGTTTTCCGGAAGTGCGCTATGAAACACTACGTGCTCTTAATGAAACCCGCACCGAATTTCAACTATCTTGTAAATATGTATGTTTCTTGTAATATGAAAACTTTCCGGTATATTTCCGTCATTATAGAAGTTCCGTGAGAATACTAATCGTATGGTTGTAGTACTTCTGGCTTCGGCGCCCTTCAAAGTAGAACTTAACGGGAGTATTGATAAAGTTCCGTATATAGTGTTGAGAAAATATGAAGATTTAGAAGGTTATAAAGGAGTAGCAGTGGTGACAAAGGTTGGTCATTCTCAGTTTTTTAAACATTATTTTGTTTCAGATGGTACGTAATATTTTCATGGAAGCTACTTTTTTGTCCACATCAGAGGCCGTCTTTTTTGATTCAAATTCTTGTCATTCAAATATTCTGGTTAGATTCGATTTGTCATGAAAGAACACTGGGAATGTTTTCCAGGATAAAATCACTGTTGGCTCGATGATTAGCGTTCTTGCGTCGCCAACATTTCCAAGTTCTTGTTTCAAATGGTATGGATACGATGTTACTATGCTGGACGGAGCAACGGAGGAACTGCAGAAAGCCAATTTTATCAACCGTGAAAGCTGTAATCTCTCAACCGTTTCTAGTGTACACCTCAGCATTTTTCCAGCACCAAAAAAGCAAATCTTTGATTATTGCAAAACATTGAACAATCGTCAGGAAGTTGTCCATGAAAGCTATCAGAACAAAGTCATTGAGAAAGCTGGTTTGAAGAAAAGGTAATAGCAACTTTTTATGTGTTTGTTTGATCGATGCACACGTTTCCTTAGCTGACATGAATCAAAGCCTTTCTCAGAGACTCTTCTACTTGTTCGCAACTGCAGGCAGGACTGGCTCAGTATAAATACAAGCATTCCATTTTTGATCCTGTGGGGTATGTGCCTAAGAAGATTAAAAAAAACGTGTTGTGGTGCCAAAAAAAATTCCTTCAGCTGCGTTGGAGATCCGAAATCAACTGATAAATCGTATGTATTCTCTGACGTAAGGCATCAGCTCAATTGTGGACAAACGCATTCCGATGTTTCACCATCGATAAAACTGGCGATCAAAAATGCACTTGGTGAGTATAATTCTGATTCGAAATCGGGAAAAATGCTTCAGAACCTCTCGGCCTCGGGAAAGATACTCAATTTGTCACTGCTGCTCGAAGTGGAGGACGACACGGGAGTAAAGTAGCAGACATCAATGTGACGAAAGTTAAAAACCCGCAGGAGATATTTATGAAATTAGGAAAACTCATGGATTCAAATGGTTATGCATTAGGCCAAGTTTGCTCTGATTTAAGACTGACAAATGAAATCGTTTTTTGCAGTCTGTTCTACCACGGTTTGTGCTACCAGATTCAGCATGGAGAAGTAGCGAAAGGAGATTTATAGGTTTGTTAATGGCTCTCAGTTTACTGTTGTACACCTCTCCATTTTTGAATATCCAGATTTTCCTCCTAAATTTCATATTTCAGACATAAATGATGATATTCAATGGGTCCTGATGGCTACTTTTTGCTCCTGCCTTGAAGCGAAAACAGCTTTAAGTCAACTTGAGAAATCTAGTTCTCCTTTATTAGGAGGGGTATGTTTATTTTTGTTGTATGTTTCCATTTCACAAATGTTTTGGGGAGTTGGGCGGAACCAGCAAAAAACAAGAAATTAGTGAAGACGAAACCGGTGGAAGAACGCAGAAGCAATTGCAATTGCCGACGGCAAAAAAAGGTGAAATAAAAAATGCAGAAAATTTTTCGTGAAATATAAGGTTCGTGAATCGTAATCCTGTGCATTGACATTTCCGTTTTCTTTCACCGGTTTGATATGCTTCGCCACGCTCTTGCGACCGGTTTAAACCTTTGTGTTGTTAACTGGTACCTCGAAAACGGAGTTGGTACCGTCACCTGCTATCGTGTTATATACAATTTTCCTATTTCTCGACATGTTTGAATTCCTTGCAGTGGTGGTACCGTCGGACAATTCCAAGAGTGACACCAATCGCTGTAGTCCCAGAAATGAATACTCGGCGTAACATTCTCAAGGACTGCGGAGCAGCATCACAAATGAATTAAATAAATTATTATCTGATTTTAACACATCTAAAGAATAGTGATCGGTTAAACACCCGTATTATTTGTATTTTAAAGAGCCGCGGCCGGCCGGATCTTGTAAATGCATTTTTTAATCACCAGATAATATGTCACCCGGAATAACTCAAGCAAATGAAGAAATTGGAGAGATCTTAACAACAAAAAAAGTTTGTGATATATATGGACTTGAAAATCTAGAAACATCGGCTGCTGCTTTGACTGAAAAAGTTGTGAGTTATTCAAAGACCCGGGTATATGATCAAGAAGAGCCTATAGAAAAAAAACGTTCTCGCGCAAAACCAGCGCACACATTCTGTATTTTGAATACTGAACAGTTCAGTCTGGACCCATATGCCTAGGGGGGGATCTGTTCTGCACACAAATCAAAGATATTTTCTCGTTCCGAGGACCATTGTTTCGATAGTGAGGTGTCCTTCAAGTAGTGCGCTTCTACGAGAGGCGCCCTTCAGAAAATACATATATACAGAAGAATGCGTACTTGGTCTCAATACTTGGTCACATGAAATTTGAAGTTTTTTTTTTCAGGTGCGTGAATCAATAAAAGAAACTATTACTCTGGCACAATGTTGGTCTAAAAAATGTGCTCGGCGACGTTTAACAGTGGCTGACGTAGAAAATGTTTTAAGAGTCTTAAAAAATACTGGAAACTGGAAACTACCATCCGTTGACACCTTGAATTATGGTTTTGACCAGCTACTCACTGTACCGGGCTCGTCAAATGTTTTTTACTACAGCAGTGGTGATATTGAAGTGGACAAAGAAGATACAGAGACGTTCAGTGAAGTACCAAGAGATTTAAGACTGATATGTGAGGCAAAACAACATGGCCTATCGACCGAGTTTTTTCCAGCTTATTCCTTAGTTGGAGATGGTCACTTGGGGTCATCTTCTTACACCATCAACCAAGACGACGAAGATGATTTATATTTTGAGAAGTGTGCATCGATAGGAGTAGCAAATACTCGAACGGAGACGTAAGATAGCTTCTTATTTCTGTGTTTGCAATTTTTTTCAGACCCTTAGCGCATTTTCCCCGAAATTCATGTGCAAAAATGTTCCTTCATGCTTTGCCTTCAGCAAAAATCGACCAAAAAGTTGGCTTGAAACCAGTTTCTGTTGAAACGTTAACTCTGGAACAGCAGGTTTTCATGAAAGATATTATTACTGTGTGCATGGGACAAGACGATAAAAAGAGATTAGAAGCCTTGTACACATTAGAAACGGATGCCGGACTACAAGTATGGGTTTGTCGTTGTTTTCTGTTCTAGAAATTTGTTTCACAGGTCCTCCTTCCTCACCTCGTACTCCGTGTCTGTAAATCAATATCAGCAAACATTTCACAACGTTGTCTTTCACTTATTATTTACGCGGGGAGAGTTCTTCGAGCAATCAGTCACAATAAATCATGTGACATGACAGTAACTGTTAGTCAACATAAATGCAACCCAGAATCGCATTTATAAACTTCCAGCTTTTTTCAGTTACACAATGTTTTGCCTGCTCTCCTTAGTTGCTGTGTGGGACGTAGCATGTGCTTGAAGCCGGAGACGGACAATCATTGGGCACTTCGGGATTTTTCTGCGAAGACTTTAGTCGGATTGATCAGGTGAATCATTTGAAAAAAATAATTTCTCAAAATCGGTATAAGTTCATTGAAATCTATTGAAATATCATTGGCGGAACAATTATTTTTTTGGACATTCTTTCGAAAATTTTCAGATTAGCAGTCCGATTGCTTAGGTTACTATCGGATATAAAAATGAGACCAATACCAATCGTTATTCCATGATTCCAACTTGTATAAAACCGCTATTAACTTTTGCCCTCGGGTCCATTAGCCGTCAAAGGCATTTTCATACTGATTTTTTAAGATTAAAATTTTCCGAAAAAAAACTTTCAATATTTAATGTACCAGAAGTCATTGACTATCACGTATTATCAAAAATTTGTTTTTGCAGGGATCAAGTTGATAAAAGAGACGAAGGTGAAACGTCTCGCCGGCTTTTCAATTATGCCTGCAGTGTATTCAAAAGTCAAAAATCCAGTTTTTCGATGATCTATGGTACAATCTATATTCTTGAAGAATTCGTGGAAATAGATAAAATGCAATGGCTTATAAACGAGTTTTCTGAAATGATGTCACGATGCAAGAATTATATTGAATCCTCCAACCGACATGTTAACCATTTGTTTGTCCAAGAAGCCTCCAAATTACATGGTCAGATTTTGGTGAGAGAACGTTCAACAACTGCTATTTATATTTATTGCTGTCATTTTTAAGAAGTGTGACGGGCTACTCAAAAACAGGATGAACTCTTTACGGTCAAACCAGTAGAAGTTGTGCCACGGACGAATAATTGTGGAATGCTATATCAAACATCTAAGCCATACAATAAATAAAACACGTTTGAAGCATTTCTTAACACCACTGAGCAGTCAAAGCGTTTGAACGTGCCCAGCGCTTTGTAACATATGAACCCAAGAGCAAGCCAGTCAACACGATTGAGATCAAAACATGGTCAAAGTCATCCTGTAAAAACTGATTGTATTTGCCGCAAGAACGGTTAACAGACTTTTAGAATATCAAATGTTCCCGATGGTACCAATCTAGTGAAAAACAGATCGCTCCCATATGCGAATACTAAACTGGTCGATTCTAGTCCGGAAGGCCTGAACGATTGCGAATTAAAAAAAGCATTACGGAGAGAATTTACGATGCTTTGATGCCCCGGACGCGATGTACGGTTTGATTGTAATTAATCATTTCTTCCGTACCGACAGCTATTTCGGGCATGTATCCGATGATCATTTCTTCTCTCATGGCTTGGGTTACTTCTAAAGGACGAGTAGCGTCGAGCAGTCTTCGAGACACTTCATGTATGTTTCCATTAGGAAGAGCCAAAAGTATCGATCTTGTCGTCAAACCTTGTTCTGGACAAAATTTTTTGTTAATTGCAGTATTTGATTGACCCAACCTGTTTCAGAGATAGTCATGGCGTCCACTCCCTGAGCGTATATATAGCTTTGCGCTAGTATTGTTGGCGGCTCCTTTTCAAGCAGTTTCGAGTCGAAGAACGTCGAAAATAAAACAGTTAATCGTTTCAAATCTTGTGTGACTAGATATCAGTAAAATAAATAACAAAATTATTGTTCTCTAAAACTAAACTAGAAAAAACACCATTTAAACATTTTTAAACACACTTTTTGAGTCAGATCGTCGGCACCTTCATAGAGTTCCATGATCCCCAGCTCGGTACGTCGTCCCTTCTCCGACCAGTAAGTGTACTGCAAGAAAAATGAATTTATGAGTGAAAATATTGATGATTACCGCTATCCAGTTTTCAGAGTTCACAAGATGAATAGGCTCTGCGGCTTTGCCGACTGATGCACTATGAACAAGTTGGCCTGTAACTATGTCCACTAGAAGAATGGACAAATGCTGTGCTACTTCATCAAATGAAGCGATGGCCACCTGAAACAGATTGGTGAGCTGATAGGAAGTATTTGATACGAACCAAATTTGGGTTGACATATTTGTACTGAACTTCACGACTTACTAAAACTCTTCCTTGCGAATGTACTTTCTCTGAATAAGAGTTAGAATAGAAGCAATGTTGTTCATCTTACGGTTGTAAGGTTTCCCTTTGACGGACAAGATTCTGTCGGTTCCTCCTAATCCAAGAGTACTGGACCAAACGACGTTTACCTGTTTCTCGGGGAGATCAACTTTCAACCCATTAATAATGTTAGAACTTCTGTCTATTTCCATGAGATACAACGATGAGCATGATCCGTACTGATCACGCGAAATTGAAGGTGTCACGACAACCTGAAGAATGAAAATTCGGAGAAGCTCTCGCTGACCTCTGACCTCATTTTTCCTTCCTATTGTAACAATCGGGTGGACATGTTTCTGGTCAGTGACAGGAAGGAGAGATATTCTGAAGAATTCAGCGCATGGGAAGACATTTTTCGATTGTCAGAATTTGGCAGATAATGCTTTGGGTGCTCGGCGTTTTTAGGAACACGCACAAACCCATAGATGATATTGAACTTTACCTTTTGATCTGATGCCCCAAATTTGTTCTGGATACTATTTTTCCAACCATGGGATCAAATGACAGGATAACTCCATCGCGGGTGTACTGGAAAAAAAAGAACATCTGGCAAGTTGAAAAAGAACATACCATACTAGAAAATGCCACTGAAGCAAGGCCATGTAACTGATAATGAGCTGTGGTCCTCTGAACGAAAAGAGGCATTCGATTTCCTTCTGGTTCCGATTTTAATGGGGAAAAGTCGGAACCAAGCCAGATTTTCCATATTATTTTTCCATCACTGCTATCCAAGCCGACTATCGTCCCATCGGTAGAAGCAACAATTATAACTTTTCTCAAGTTGAAGTAATCTCGCTCAAACAAAGTATGTTCAACGCTGAAGGAAAAATTAAATGAAATAATAACACTTTCTATATAATTTACCTAGAACTTGACACCGATCGTACAGAACTAATGAAATCAGATAACCCGTTACCGTGTTGAGAAAAGGAAGTGAACACGTAAAGTGCCTTCGCTAAATTTCTAGTCGTAAATCGGCAGAATTGACCAATTTGAACTTGAATACGACGAGCGAAAGCAGAGATGATATTACCTGAATAAGGACACTTTTATCTTAACATAAATTTTTGAAAATGTAGCGTCCGCTTTCAAAAAAATATCACTTCAGTTTAGAAAATAACCGATTTTTTTAAAAACCTTCACCAAGAAGCTGGCATCCGTCATCTCTTACTGAAAACAGAAGGCCAGGGATACAGGATTTCGAAAATTCATTCGAGATTTTAAAAAACTAAATGGCATCGTACCTCCTTCTTCTTCGAACTCATCTTCAATCATCTGTTGACTCTCGGACAGTGGAAGATCTACCATTTCAACTGACGCAGCATTTATGAGAGACTCTGATTAAGTACGATGTTTTATTCAGAAAGAAATGCTTCTTGATATACCTTCTCGTGCCCATTCTAAGTTTACCCGCTTAGTCTTAGTACTAACAGAGATCATTTCTACACGACAGTCTTGACCAACGATAACAATCTCGAATTCGCTTGACGATTTTGATGCTGAGCTTGCGAAAATAGCCTTCGGATACGCACGAACCGATTCGGGAAGATGCGTTTCCACAACAACTTTGCTCTTTTCCAGGGAAACAATGCGAATGAAATCATGTGAAACCAGGGCAATTAATTCCTGGTTTTCTACGAGTCCGATTTTCTCTATTGAGTCGATGTCGAGAACCATCTTTTGCTGATATTCTTGACTAGAAATTTTGAAAAATACAAGCTTCGACTTTCCGCGAACGGCCATAATGTCGTTCAGCCCTATAACATTTTCTATATCGAAATCAACATCGACTTTGATAGTCTTCGAGTTGAAAACGTCGGCTGTCACCAACGTTCTGTTCTGGAAACATGTCACGTATGAATGCTGCGCATGGCACCTGAAACAGGAGAAGTTATTTCTAAATCGTTCGGCCACGAAAACCCATAACTTCCCCTCAACTTACCGTGTACTGTCGTAAACAGTGAAGTCCAAATCCTCTGATTCCGCGAATTCACCGTTTTCGTTTATCAGAGTAATACGAAGCTTAGTGGATCCCGAGTTCGCGGACACATGAACCGCTTTGTTCTTCCAACTATTGAATGACGACAATGTTCTGGAATTGTTTTTTTTTTTTTAAATTATTACAACACAACAAAAAACAAAAATTCTTTGTTGGATCTAGCCAGAAGAGAGCATGGCGATAGCCGTCAGAGAACATCTGATTTTTCAAGAAGTGGGATGTTAAATTCACGACGAACTCACATTTCAGGAGACAACATTTTCGAGCTCAATTCTTTATCACTATTGGACGAAAAGGATACGAGACGCGTTCCAGAAGAGACGAATAATGTACCGCCTTGAACGTGAAGTGCATGTCTAAACAAACGATGAATTTAAAAACGAGTCAAATACTATAAAAAACCTTTCTGATGTCCTATCGCTGATGACAATCTGTTTTGTCATAACACCATCTGATCTTCGCCAGATGCGTACTGACCTACCATCATTAGTCACAGTATACAGATCTTAATACGAAGTTCCCTACGCAATTTGGAGACAATACTTACGTTCTCGGTCATTAACAAATGTAACACCAGGTAAGCTATAACTAGAAACATCCATTATACGCCTCCAAGCTATAAAAATAAAGAATAGAAAAATCACCTTTCGTTATTAATTCATACCTATTTTTCCCGCATCTAGAGTCAAAGAAGCCACGACTGATTGCTCTGTAGACACAATCAAACGGTCTGATTTTCTGAAAAAATTTCCAACCTCAAATTACCGCCACTTACTCACCCATCCAGCCGATCAAATACGACTTCGCTTGGGCACCCAACAAGTTCCTTCCTCCAGTCAAATTTTCCCACTTGATCTTCGAATATAGCTCCCACATAAATGAACAATAGTGAAGTTACCAAAATTGGTAACCTCATTCTGCAATTCAAATAATAATGTTAATATTTTCAAAAATACAACAAGCGGAGAAGTTAGAACTAGGCAGAGTAGAAATAGTTTATATTCATGGCTCGCGGTTCACTATATCGGCCATGAGTTTTTAGGCCACTGTTTCTCGGCCAACTCCGCCTATCCCCCACGGCCTTTTGAAGTAGGTCCCTCGAAAAAATATAGTTTGCTTGAGATTGAGTTTCAAATATCAGGTTAAGATAAATAAAACATCTCACAAATCAAGATAATTTCAAGAAAGAAATTTAGAATGTGTTCAGGCTCCGAATTAATTATTAACGCCATGTGGAAGAGGAGCGCGTTCGAGCCGGCGAGCAAGCCTCCAGCCATTCAGCGACGCTCAATCGGCCATATGTAATTCGATGATTGGTGGCCGATGTTTCCCAAATGTCTTAACTCGGCGCAGTGAATTATCATAATACTCGTCGGATCTCGGTCACGTCGGTCACGTCGGTCAGGGCTTTCTAGTCCACAGCCAGATCAACAAGAACAAGGACCGCGGACCTGTGTTTTGCGGGTGCATTTCTGTGCACTTTAATTGTCGCATGCCGTTTGCAATTTTCAGATCAATAGTTATCAAAATCGTTTTTTCTTTTTAAAACTGAACTAAAGTTTATTACGGAATAAATTTCATTAGGAATCTTTTGAATTGGATGGGGATACAAACATTTCTGAGTGTAAAGAGCATGAATGCAAATTCTGATCCGATTTAGAACAAATAATTATTAATGTCGAGATTTAACCTGCTATCCGTTGTAACGTAACTTGAAAAGTTCCTCAATCGGTCCTGCGGCTGCATAGGTTCTGTAAATGCACACAAGTTCGAAAAATGAAAACTAAATAAGTATATCAACTTGAATCCTCCGTCATTTAATTTATTATTTGTAATCTTATTCAAGCTCCTGCTACACTTTCTGACGGATGAAGAGCTCTACTGAAAGCGGAACTATCCCTGATTTATTCTCGATTTATAATCACCACTCTCATAGATAAAGAAAATGTAATCCCACCCAACTTTCCGCGATCAATCATCCCTAACAGTGTAAACGCAGACACCAGAAAATGTGACTTCTTAGTTGTGAAAATACATAGGGATCTTCTCACTGCTCCATGGCACGCGTACGTTATGTTCTCTTGAGCTCAAATATCACATGATGCAATTCCTGATTATCCATTTTCCGAAGTACATAGTTTTGATTTGCTAGAGAATTTCAATCATAGCTCATAACTGTTTGATATTAGTCTTGAAACTTTACTTAAATAGAAATTCTGATTGTATTTACCCGTTAAAAACTTTCTGGTGCCACAAAATGTACTTAATAATCTCGTCGCTTATCCATAAAATCCCCATCATTCATGATAACAGAAATTTTTCCGATTTGGAGCAAGATAATCGTAATTTCACAGCTAAGTAGGCTTAGTGTTTAATAGACAGGAAAAATAATCTTTTCGCTCCATTATTGTGAAAACTATTGAAATAACTTTTTCGTTTGTTCGCGTGAAAACAAGTTGGAATAAAATACCAAAATAATTCAGGAAACCAATCAAGAAATGGGAAACGAAGAAGGAGATGTCAATACTCCATTACAGATATCGAGGACACCTGTTGAGGTACGCATTTCTCTTCGAAAAAGTTTGAATAGTAGATATCTTGGCCCAGAAAAATTCACTTTTGCAGGGACATCTGACAAAGTGGCTATCATTTTCTGCCTTCGTCATCACTTTGGCGTCTTTCCAATTCGGTTACCATATTGGATGCGTTAATGCTCCTGGCGGTGTGAGTGTTCAGTGTTCTATATCATACATTCGAAGTGCACAATTTTCTGCGTTCTCCCAAAATTACACAAACCGAATCAAAAGAGTTACTAATAAGCACTCTGTGAATTTCCAGCTGATAACTGAATGGATCATTGGTTCTCACAAAGATCTTTTTCAAAATGATCTCACCAGGGAGAATGCCGATTTAGCATGGTATGACTTTGAAAGTTTTCACTATGCTCCTTACACTTTGTTTTTATTTCAGGTCAGTTGCAGTATCTGTGTTTGCTGTTGGAGGAATGGCAGGAGGGTTGCTATCTGGATGGCTTGCTGACAAAGTTGGTCGACGCGGGGCGCTTTTCTATAATAACCTTCTGGCCTTAGCGGCAGCCGCACTGATGGGATTAGCAAAGTCTGTTGGAGTTTACCCGATGATAATAATTGGGCGGTTGATTATTGGGTTCAATTGCGGTATACCTAAAAGAGGTCCCCATAAATTATTTAAGCTATGAACACTTATAGGACTATCATCTGGATTGGTTCCTATGTTCCTAACTGAAATCTCACCTGTAAACCTTCGAGGAATGCTTGGTTCTCTGCATCAGCTTCTAGTAACGATTGCTATACTTGTCTCCCAAATATTTGGATTGCCTCATCTTCTCGGAACAGGCGACCGATGGCCATTGATATTCGCATTCACAGTGATCCCCGCGATTCTCCAGCTGGCTTTATTACCCTTGTGTCCAGAATCACCGAAGTGAGTCTTTACTAACTGCAGCTTCGTTTAGACTGTAGTTTCAACAAGAGAGTGTACATATATTATTATTCAGATACACGATGGGAGTCCGTGGACAGAGGGAAGCTGCAGAAAATGCATTGCGAAAACTACGAGCAACCGAAGACGTCAATTTGGAAATCATAGCAATGCAGGAAGAATCTGCTGCTGCGGGAGAACAGAACAAACCAAAAATAAGAGATATGTTCAAAGTAGGCATTAGCAGAAACCGATCATGGAACAAATCATTGCAAGGGCGTTTATAGGGCACGCTGCTGTGGCCTATGTCAATTGCCATAATGATGATGCTAGCTCAACAATTATCTGGAATTAATGTGGCAATGTTTTACTCTACCGTGATTTTCCGCGGGGCAGGCCTCACAGGAAACGAGCCGTTCTACGCTACTATTGGAATGGGCGCCGTAAATGTTATTATGACAATAATTTCTGTTTGGCTTGTCGACCATCCAAAGTTTGGACGTCGTTCTCTGCTTCTTGCTGGCCTCACAGGAATGTTCATTTCCACAATTCTACTCGTTGGAGCCTTGTCTCTTCAGAACATGGGTACCAATTATACGGTAAGATTACGATGACGAAAGACAAATGAAATCTATGACAACGCCAACATTTCTTAATACTGTTACAGTGGGCAAGTTATGCCGCAATTGGCTTTGTGTTGCTATTTGTTATCTCTTTCGCTACCGGACCCGGTGCCATACCATGGTTCTTTGTATCAGAAATTTTCGATTCTTCGGCACGAGGAAACGCTAATTCCATAGCAGTAATGGTTAATTGGGCTGCTAATCTGATAGTTGGTCTCACATTTCTGCCTATTAACGTTGGTTTTTTTGGAAAAATTCTACGGTCAGAACAATTTCATTCAGAACCTGCTTCATCAGTTCTCCTTCTTCATTTTTTCATTTTTCTTGGCATTCTTCATCTTCTATACGTGGAAGTTTGTTCCAGAGACAAAGGGGAAATCAATCGAGCAAATTCAAGCTGAATTCGAGAAAAGACGCTAGATCGAGGCAAACAAATAAAATCCACTTTTACTATTAGTTTCAAAACGATGATTTGTATTTTTGTTCAAATAGTTGTTTCCCGAAACTTACAATAGAAAAAAAACAAGTGATTAGAAAAAACCGTTTCAAAAAGTACATATATTAATTTTTTTTTAAACCATCTTCAATCGGCCAGACGTGGTTCCGATACTTCCGATGTGTTACGTCATTGACCGCAGTGTTCGAAATTCGAAAACTAGACATGAGAACAAGAAACTTTCTAGAAAATAATTTTTAATTAATCACACGAGTCATAAATCAGCTCTAACCTGTGCATGTTATCGACATAAGACCAATATGCCAATTGAAATCAGTAGAATCGAAGTTTGATATTGTGTAATGAAGAACATGACACGCCAAAGAGTTGCAGAGAACCTGAATATATAAATTTTTCTTCAATTTTCTTTATACTACCCATTTGAGTTTTTCACTACTATATATTCGTAGAATGATTGCATCTCCTATTTTAAAGTTTATCGTTAACACTTGTTAAATTATAGCTCTGATGAAAAAGCTTTCCTGGCGTTCAGGGTTGTTTGAAACGTTCAAACGAACACTTGCTGACTTTGTACGCCTCAACACGCCATGGCGAAGTAATATATTTCAGTTTTAGCAGTTGCAGACTCACTGCAACCAAAAACGTAGTAATGCCGAGTGTTTTTTTTAGGATGAAGCCACAGTTCTGCAAGACCTTCTTACAATTTTTCTTCACTTTTGATCAATGTATGATGGAGGCATCCCCTGTCATTCGACAGAACTTTAGGAGACATTTATCATCCCAGCCTGTGTTGCATACTTCTGAATATGTAATCATAAGCTTATAGAAGCTGATCTAAGATGAAGAACAGTTGTCAGAAAAGCCTGCGGACCGCGAGCTTTATCCGAACAAACAACAATTCAAAAAAGTAATACTTTTTAGTTACAATGAGTCAGAAACTGCTCCAACTGGAATTTCTTCCTTTCAAACATCTTCTCATCGTTTGAAGGTTCCAATTTATGCAATTACATGTTTGAAACGTTTTTGGAGTAATAGTAACGTGCGTAGATACGAACCAGAAAGAATATATGTGGGATCAAGAGGAATCTTTTGCGTTCGGACAGAGCGTACATTGCAGCTATAGTATTGATGATCATTGTGAAACTGAGGGCGCAAAAAATCCACCACTCGAAGCTGAGAAGACTTAATTAATAACGAGCTACCTAAAAATGATTAACTCACCTTACATACTGTTTTTCTTTATATCGAGACTCGGAATTAAATTTTGCACTTATTATAGCCAAAGATGATATGAAACAAGCGCAGGATACAACTAGCTGCATTAGGACAAAAGTCCAAGTCAGCGTCCGCGTCGAAACCATTCTGAAAGCATGGAAGTTCTGAATCAAAACTTGCTTTGATTCGTCAACATCCCATTCTTTCAATAAAGGGAACAGGTGTTCAACAAAGCCGAACTCAACATCACAAAAAATAAAGCATCTCTTTTTTTAATGCTATTTCTGTTTCATATCATAAATCTTCAAACGAATTCTGGTATCGAGGATGGACATTGCTAGTGTATATGACATTATGTATTTTTAAAATTTTTCACTGAAGTCATATGAAAAACTAGATAATTATGTAATTATCATAAAAGAAAATATATTCTTGTGCTTTTGCAACAACAAAAATTCTGAATACCAGTATTGTCAAACTACACATGATAATGGACAAGACAAAACAGGCGTGCATGTTGGCATTTGAAGTCGAAAAAAAAGACCATCTATCGAATAAACACATATGAACAATGGAAAATCTCTAGGGTATACTGGTTCATACGCCAAAATCAGAAGTTGAATTATATTTCCCTTCTTCGACTTCACGGTGAAACATGTGCGAAAAGCTGTCCAAAAGTTTGAATAATTCTGTATGCTTAGCACTTTCTTACGTGTATTACTCGTCAAAAAAGTCAGGATTGCTTTTTTTGAATCGTTTCTTTAAAAATAAAGGATTCACATTATTTGAAAAAGAACCGGAAGTATGTTCAAGTAAGGACGAGAAACAATCTCACGCCTGAAGGAAATTTTCAAATCTACACACATATCCTAAGATTTTTGGCGGGGAAGGAGGTTTGATCTCAACAATAGGAACAAACTTTGAAATAGGATAGCCAAACATTTGTTGAATTACAGACCAATCTAGAATAAGAAGAGTGGCATCGGTTGTCACTCGTCTTAGTTGAGATAAACATTAAATGATTGGTAGAAAGTCCCTAGATAAATCATAACTGTAGACCAAATCTTAAAAGAAACATGAATTTGTCAAAGACCCGCGGACGAGTAAGACAAACAATGTTAGTATGGTTATTCGAGCTCTTGAAAAACCGACCGTCGATTGACTTGACAAGTAACATTGCAGAATCTGCGACACATATGCTACAAACAATATACTTTTCGTAATGGCTCATGTTGTGCATTCTGGCACAATGGTGAAAGATTATGAGGAATAGTGAGTTTTTTCTCTAAAGTTTGTAATCTAAAAAATAGCTTTAGTATAGAGTCCATTAGCATAGGTTTTGCTGCAGTAAATAATTTAGAATCAACACAAACCAGAAGATTATCAATTCAGCATGGACTTTGATGAAGAACCACAAGCTCACACCAACAATGAGAAAATTCCTACGGCTCCTACGGTAAGTTTGTAAAATGTTTGAATACGCTACACATAAGTCGAAACTAATTCAAATCCAAACATTATTTCTTGGAAGCGCTAGTGATTCCGGCGGGCGTTGTTTCTAGTTAAGTTTTCTCGAATTCCATTTTTAGGTAGTTTTACTAAAAATTCCAGAGACATGGTTTCTTTCGAGCTGTAATTCCCATCATGCCGTTGTCCTTAGCCGTGTTTTGCTGTGGTATCAACTTCTTACTGCCTGGATCTGGTAGGTAGATAAAAAAAACAAGACGTTTCGAAGAATTAGGAAAACAGAACTGTTTGAGGGACGATGCTTTCTGGTTTATCAGTTCTGTGTTGTTCAGACTCTCGTGGTTCATCTCGTTGGAGATGCTTTTACATTAACATGCTAGCTGCAATACTCCAGGTTAGATCTATAAACTACAAAAATTGTTGATGCCAAAAATATCTCACATACTATCTCAACATCAAATGAATGTTTCAGCTTATTTTCTCTCCGTTCATTGTTGGATACATTTGGTCTATGGTCTGGGGGTGCATGTTTGTTCAGATTGCTCAAAAATGGTTTATTTCTGATTTGGATAACCGAACCTATCGCTTGACATGTTGCCCCTGTAGCACCTGGTGATTAAATCAGTGTTTCTCGGATAGAACTACATTACTTTTCATAATTATTTATCTCAGAGCGTTTTTCCGAAACTACTCAACATTTAGTATGAACTTTTTTCTTTTCTTCTTATTTCTTTTTTTTTCCCATTCAAAACAAACAGTATGATTTTGATTGAAAAGCAAAGTAAAATTCATTGAGCATACGATGTTCTTTCTGGGTGACACCTTTCGTAAAATAGGTCGAGAAGGTCGTCGTCAATCTCTCCAAGAAGGATTCCGCGCTGTTGAATCTCACGGAACGGACGAAGCAACCCTGGCATTCCGATTGTTGTAAATTAATCATTTATTTAAGTGGATGCAATACTAGCAGAAGATTTCGTTCAAGAATTCCTAACCATTCAAAAAGAAAAAAAAACTCCCCACACCGAGAGTATGGTTCCCAACGTTTCGAATACCTGTTCTATCTTCATTGATCCCAGCCGCCAAAATAACTGGAACAGTCAAGTACATATGAATAGAAAGAAGAACGAGAACAGTGTTCCATGTTTGAGGTAAGCGTCTACCACAGAGAATTCGGAGTATTCGGCGTGCGAAGCTAGTACGCTGTTCGGGAGTCATGCTGTTCGTAAAGCGTTTAGAGCTGTAAAACGGGCGTTCCTTGTTATACTTTTTTTTCCAGTGAACACAGAACGCTGATTTAGGATCAGTTTGAGCTGTCTGAATCTAATAAAAACGCTAGTGCACTACCCTACGTGTAGCCAATTTTCAATCGATTCTAAAACAAAAACTCGTCACGAAATTCTTTTCAATGTGTAAAAAATGAAAACGAATATGATAAAAATAAGAGGACGCTCGGAAAAATTAACTCTTTAAAATGTAGGTAACAACAAAGTGAGTTATTTTGCTTTTCTTTCAGAGGAAATCAAGCATGATGACGAAAAACACTCACCATTTTCGAGGTGGCTCCGCCTTAACATGCTTAGAATTACTCAGAGAATCGACCAGTTGCTATACTCAAAAAAGGGTTGCCGCCGCCTATCGGCAAGCGGACTGCGTAAATATCCGAAAGAAATACCAAATACACAGAAGTTGCAAAGGTGCATCACTCGGTGCAGTTCTGCAGAAGAAACTGTATCTGAGATCTGATCATGGAATGGATCTAATTATTGGTTTGGTGATTGAGAGTGTCACTGTACTTAAATCGTAATGTTGCTCTCCAAAACGCTAAAACTTCAGAAGAACTAGTCGACATCTCAGTCGTGTATTACACAAGTTTTTTAGAGCATTTCCGAAATTTCAACTCATTTGAGAATTTTCGGGTTACGGTAACACTCGCATGACCATGTGTCACCGCCGCGGCTGCACGCGTCCGTGAAAAATTCTCAGTAAAAATGCTAAAGTGTCCATCTTCAAATCTTCTTTTGCTTTTTTCTTATTAATTACACTTAAATATCAGATATTAGATGCTTATCATTCTAAAAACACAAGTTTTCCGTCTTCATTTAAATATTTGAAGGCCATAACTTTAGTTGAATGGCAATTATTTAATTTTTTTCGCACTTGGATTAATTCAAAAGTTGAATTTTGCAGTTTGCCGATAGTGATTCGAATATGGAATGTGACGAAGCGAAAAGTAGCGAAGGTTCTTGTGGTTAGCTATCGTTTCTGCCGAAAACCATTCACCCAAAGGACAAACCACTCCTGGACATTTCATTTCAAGCAGTTTGGTCTTTATCAAGCTGTAAAAGCGGTAAAACACTGTGTGTTTTCTTTGATAACTGACATTAAATCTCAGGTTATGGAGTGGACGAGCTCCTATCGGATAGTGTCGAGAAATATTGGCAGAGCGATGGCCCTCAGCCGCATACAATTTTGCTTGAGTTCCAGGTTCGTTTTTAAGGAAATTTTTAATAAAGTATTCATGTTAAAGAAAAAAACCGATGTTGCTTTCATCATGTTGTATCTCGATTTCAAAAATGACGAGTTTTATACACCATCAAAGTGAGTTTTCTTAGCGAGCAAAATGAAGACTTAAAGCCGAACCGTGTTTTTTGGGTTCAAATTCAAGTGATCCAAAATCATCGGAATGGAAGAGATACACACATTAGGTAAATTTTGAAATACTTAACTAGAAATTTCTCGTACATTTGAAAAATGTCCTGCGCACTTCAAATTTTGAGATTTTTGTTTGAAACCGGCTTCTTAACTAGTTATAAAACGTCAGAAGAGGCCAGTTTTTTCTTCACAATTTAGTAGTGCACAGGGCTGTTTATGGAAACTTTTTCCCTATGAAAACAACCAGAAAATCGTTTGAAAATATGAGTACTTCCTATAATTGGGGTCGCCTCAGATTCCAGAACTCCGGAAGCTCGATACTTCTTTGATTTATGCACAGTTCAGCAAAATCGAGCTGAGCTTTTTGAAAATGCGTTCTAAAAATATGTAATCGAACATTCAGAAATTCAATAAGAGAATATTTTATTCCAGACATATTCGGATCGTCGGTCCTGAGAGGTCACGTGTGACAGGAACAAACCGAATTTTCACTGGTGAACCACATGGCAAACTTCCCAATCACAATTTGGTCGATTCTGATGACGACGACTTTGCTCGGTTTGTCGATCAGTCATTGGTGCATCTGAGCCTTCGATAAAATTTTTTTCGCTCTTCGTTGTATAAATTATTCTCAGAAATCGTGAAAATTAATCATGACTCAGAGAATCTTACTAATATTAAACGACAAATTCTGTGTGTCTGTCTGTTTGTTTGTTTGTCTGTATGTCCGCCGTAGGATCTTTGAGATGGCTGGACCGTTCTGCTCTAAATTTTCTGGAAAGGTCTGGAATTCCCGCCTGATAATGCACGACCAATTTTCGAACAGAAAAATTCAACTTGGCGCCCTCGGGAGCCGAAAATCAGCTTTTCATAAGCATTTTTGCATCTTCATTTCTAAAAACCGGAAATCGGACACGTCAATTTTTTAAAATTCTTTTTTTTTGGACGTGAAAGAAATGAATACAGAAAAGCACCAGAAGGGAGGGACGGCTCAAGCCGGCGCAGCCCGGCTGGTTTCCATTATTTCTGAAATGATTTTCGCCTGGTTAATCGACCTATATGTACTTGGTTGAAGGATGTTTAGAACTTTGACCTTACGAATGGTTACTTGTCGATATAAAATAACATGTTTGAACTGTTTCATCTTGTGTAATGTGAATTAATTAGAAACTGAAACCGTCACGGCGTTTTTTTTCACTATTTGCACATAGCGGAAATTTTTTGAAGAGGGGCGGCCACCAATCATCGCACGAGAGGGGACGTGGCCACATGTTCCCATTGGTTAAAACTTCGACCATAATATGCTAGGCCACATCTCTCTTCGGAAAGTGGTTTTAGTACAATTGTGTGGTGTGGCCTAGCATATTATGGTCGAAGTTTTAACCAATGGGAAAATTTTGATCACTTTTTAAAACTGAAGAAAACATAGTTGTTGTAACTTTTTTGATGTGGGTGGGCGAGCTGGTCTGGAAAAACGCAGACCAAAAACATCTGGCCGACGAATAGACAAAAACACAGTGGATTAGCAAAAGTTCAAAGGCGCTTACAGTAATCTGCAGGTCTCGCCACGCATCTCAGCAGAACAATTTCAGGATTTCATTTTCTCCTTGACACAAATTTCGATTCAACTTCAGCTGATTTGCTTCCCGAAAGTTAAATTATCTTTCAGAATAGAGCATTCTTTTCCAGACAAGTTCGTCAACGCTAGGTTGAATGGGTTGCAATAGATAGGCCGTAAGGTCATACTTCGTACAGGTAGCCGCCCGTGAAAAAAAATTTTTTTTGCTAGGGTGCAAGCGCTGAAAAATGAAAACGCGACAAGCAAAAAAAGGAAAATTCAGAAATTAAAACTTTTAAAGGAGCATAGGCTGACGCATCCATTGGGTCTCGCCACGAAAGCTACAGTACTCTTTCCCTCACTGAGGAAAGTTCTGGAATCCCAAAATTTATTGTATTTCTCATTTTCTAGGGGATTTCTTTGATTTTCAAGCAATTTTGGTCAAATTTTGTGGGGAATGCGCGTTTTTCGGGCGTAAATTATAACATTTTTGTCGTTTAACGTGCGGATCCTCACCGAAACCGCTAATTTTGCCATTTATTTCTCAAAAGACTGAATAAAAAGCATTATTTTTCAGGTTTGCTGCGAATTTGTCAGGATCTCAACTGTAGTTCAAGTCGTTCTAAGTTATCAAGCAGTAAGGTTAGTAATCTTCAAAAGTTGAAATG